>PVHT021183583.1:2199428-2233336 GCA_004024745.2 Catagonus wagneri
ATAAAGTTGTCCTTAAATCCAAGTGTCTTCTACATGTATAGTATTAAAGCTCATTGGGAAAACTGGCATGCCTCTGTCTGCCATGCACTGGGAAAAGATTCTTAGTCATTTCAGTCAATTTCAAGGATGCCACTAAACCTGATTTAAATGGAGGGGGTGATAAATCATTCAGGTTACTATTCTTCCTAACCTCTGACAATGCCACAGCTTCCAGTGGAGTGCCTTGCTGTAGGTCAAAGACTCTGTGCTCATCTGTTTTGACCAATAAGTACCCCAGAGCAAAGGCATCTTGACCCTGCAGGTCACCCATCATGCAGAAAGCTGACCAGAGAGGTCAGACAATGGGTAGAAAAGTGATCTGAGGGTCTAATCTCTCAGGAAAACGCTATGGGCAGTGTCTGTTGTGAGGTTAGGTGGGAGATGCAGCCTGTCAAGGTGGGCAGCGACTGGGCGGGTGCCGTGGTGGGGGAGGAGCTGCCCTTCTGCCGGGGCTTAAAGACGAGCCAACACCAAGTCTGATGGAAGCAGCTGCAGGAAGCAGCTGCCACCCTTGTGATCAATTCGAAAGTGTGAGCAAGTGGCCCAGAGTGTATCCTGTCCCTTCTTGGGGACCAGAGACATGGGATTGGAGAATAGAGACTCTTCTTTTCCTCTAAGTCAGAGAACTTTCCTGAGATGGATAAGAGAGACAAGTCCTTCTGAGAAGAAGTAAAAGGGTCTTCTCTTCTCCCCAAGATTCGTTACTCCAGGTGTCTCTGGGCCAACCAGTGAGGCCCCTGCCCAATGGGAAGACTAGCCACAGGGGTCCCACTGAGTTATTTGTTGTGTCCCTATAATGAGGAAAGGGAACTAGAGGAAGTCAAGAGCCAAGGTCTTCCTGAGAGGGGAGGGGATCAAACTAACAAGAAGCTCATTTCAGATGGTCCAGAATGAGAGGAGGACAAGAAACCCAACTCCCAGACCACCAGTGTCCTCTTGGTGGACTGTCCTCTGTGCCACCATCCTCTTCTGGCCAGTGGCCCCCAGAACCAGTTGTGGAAAGTATAAAGCAGAGTGGGAGCAAAGCTCCACGTTTTAGCAAGAGGGCAGGAAGGGGGGCCCTGAGCACACACCTAGGGGACAGGTTGGCAGAGCAACCTGATGGGTTGGTATGAACTTCTGGGCTCACCCTCAAGTTGCACAGGCATGCAGCTAAACATGAACCAAAGTCTTTGAGAACTGATTCATAGTGTAGACCATCGCCCAGGCTCCAGAGTGGCCGGTGGATGGCACACACGGGAATCGATGTTGGAACCACAGAGGGTGGGTCAGAACTTGTGGCCTTGGTGTTAGGCAAAGACCTTCATGACCTTGGATTAGGCAAAGAGTTCTTATATATGACAACAAAGGCACAACCTATAAAGGAAGGAAAGGAGAAAGATCAGTTAGACCGCATCACAAATAAAAGCTCTTGCTCTATTAAAAGAATGAAAGGACAAACCACAGAGTGAGAGAAAGTATCTACATCACACACCCAGAGAAGAGCTGTATCAGAATATATAAAGGACTCTTGTAGCTCAGAAGTGAGTAAACAAGCAGCCCAGTGCAAAAATGGACCAAAGATTTGACCAGACGCTTCACCAAAGAAAATATTTGGATGGCAGCTAAGCACATGAAAATATATTCAACGTCATTAGTCCTTAGGAATATTCAATGTAAAACCACAGGAGATACACCTGTTAGATCGACTAGACAAAACAAAAAAAGCAAAACAACAAAAAACGTAATAAAGTGTTTATGAGGATGCAGAGCATCTGTACACAACTTTTATACATTGCTGATGGAAATGCAGAATGATACAGCTGCTCTAGAAAACAGTTTGGCAGTTTCTTGTAAAGTTGAACATATGATCATTATATGATCCAACCACCCCACTGAGTTGAGTGAAATACCTATGTGCACACAGAAGGTGTGACTTGTACATGAATGTTTGTAGAAGCTCCCTTTTAAGTGCTGAAATCTGGCAATTACCTCAACATCTATTAACTGATAAACAGATAAACTGTGGCACTTCCCATATCATGCAATACAACTCAACAATAAAAAAAAAATGAATAAATGAATTGTTGCAGGTGGCCAAAAAGCACATGACAGTATATTCAGCCTTGCTAATTATTAGAGAAATGCAAAACACAACTAGAATGAGGTACCACTTCATACCAGTCAGAATGGCCATCATCAAAAAGTCTACAAACAATACATGCTGGAGAGCGTGGGGGAAAAGGGAACCCTCTTACACTGTTGGTGAGAATTTAAATTGGCACAGCTGCTGTGGAGAACAATATGGAGGTTCCTTAAAAAAACAAAAATAGGAATCCCCTGGTGGCCTACCAGTTAAGGATTTGGCATTGTCATGCTGGGGGACTTTCATATGCCATAGGTACAGCCAAAAAAAAAAAAAAAAGGAAAAGAAAAGAAAATAAAGAAAGAAAACTAAAAACAGATCTACTGTATGATCCAGCAGTCCTACTCCTGGGCATACATCTGGAGAAATCCAAAATTCGAAGAGATCCACGCACCCCAACGTTCACTGCAGCACTATTTATAGTAGCCAAGTTGTACAAGCAACTTAAATGAGAAATGGACAAAGATGCTGTGCTGTATACAATGGAATCTTACTCAATCATAACAACACAGAACACAGATTGGGCGTTGCTGCAGCCTTGGTGTAGGTGACAGCTCTAGCTCAGATCCAGTCCCTGGCCCAGAAACTTCCCTATTCCGGGGGGCAGCCATAAAAAAAAAGAGTGAAGAAGCAAATTGTGGTTATGCCCTGGGGTATTATATAGCAATGCAAGAAGACAAATACTGCAGGCTCTACAAGGGGACAGTGATAGAGACAATAGTCAGTGCCACCTCAGCAGACTTCCCGAACACCAAAGGTACCAGCTTCGATTCAAAGAAAAATTTCCCAATCTGAAAATGAAAATACTCCAGTCCGTCCCCCCCCCCCGCCTTGTTCAAAAACCCACCACCAACAAAATCCCAGCGTATCAGCTAGCTCATTTATATCTAACTCACCTCCTGGACATTGCCTTCTCATGTCTAAGAACTCAAGTTACTTAATCCAAGACCCCTGATTTGCAAAGAGCTCAGGTTGGCTGTGATCAGTGACACAGTAGGCTGAGGGCTTTGCAGGGCAGGGAGAAGGACTGTCAAGTTTGGTAGCAGTGCCTTTTGGGGTTTGAGTTTTTGAAAGGCGAACTCTTTCATTCCTGAGTTTTCTACAGCAAGAGACTGTCTTTGTTTTATTTGGGGGGCCTTTTTTTTATGCCTTTATATCAGATCTCTTTATGTTTTCATCTTTCCAGAATCCATAATGATAAATGCCACGCAGTCAAGAAAAATATTAGGTTTAACCATGAATCAAAGAGTCCTAGTCCCACCCACCTCCTATCAACCTTCCCCAAAAGAGTAAATCAAAATTCTTTCACGAAAAATGGAAGAAGATTGTCAGTCTAAGCTGAGTGGCTGTTAGATTGCTCGCTCGGGTGTCCAAACCATGACTTTGGCTGAGATGAAAACAAGATGATTAATTTCAGAGTCTCTCTCGGTGTCTCATTTGACTTTCCCCGCTCTCCACCAATTCATAAAAGCTCCCGTGAAAGGAGATGAAAGGGGCCGACTCTCAAAAAACAAAATTTAAATGCTCCTGGCTTACTGTGTCTGCATTGCTAAGTTCCATCAAGACTTTGAATTGAAATAACACAGACTCGTAAAATTTTCAGACACCGGCGTCTGCAGTCTGTGCCTTGCGTGCTCCCCCCGCCACAGTCACCCTGGCCGTCACGAAAGGGGTTCCTTTCCGCTACTCAAATGCCAAAGATACAGACTGATCGGTCCACACTTTCTAGGTTGGGGGCTTTCAGCAAACTGCTGGCTCTGGGGTTCACCAGGGACCACCCGGCTGCCAGACTGTGCAGTTGACTTCGGTCTCCAGCCCCCAGGCCCTCCTGAAAAATGTTGTGTTTTGACCTTCCTTCCAGGGGAGGGGATTAAGCAGATCATAGTCAAGTCATGCTCGAATCTGTCTGCAGCCTGCGCGGCTCCCCCAAGTTCCAGAGCGTTACCAGACCCTGGAGCTTAGATCCCACAAACCCTTAGACCTGATAGACTCACGGTCTAATCTTCAGACGGGATAGCATTCCATAACCATCACCATCAGCAGGACACAGAACAGTCCCCTCTTCCCCCCCCCAAATATTGTCCCTTGTTGTCACCTCCTCTCGGAGAGGGGTCCCTCCTCTAGAAACATAAGCCTTCGCCATCAGAACACCTGCCAAGTGATATGGAAATGTCTCCTGTATTTTTCAGTCTCCATCACTAGCCTGCAGGCCCTGCTAACCATCAGACCCCCAGTACCGAGCACACAAACAACACTCAGCATCTAGTTATCTCTCAGGAGATTCGATCTACAGTTGTTCAAGACACTTGTACACCCATCTCAGAAGAATTACGCGAATAAAATGTCACAGCAGAAATGAAAACACCTTAGAAAGCTAAAAGCACTCTGAAAACAGCGTATGTGTTAAAAAGGAAATAAACCTTTCAGGCAAGCCTTGATAATGTGTAAAGGATAAAAAGAGGTAATTGCATCTTTCTCCTGTCAATGAGACAGCCATTTTATTGGTCTGAAGTGATCTTTAACCCCTTCAAAATAACACATGCATTTTCTTTTTTTTTTTCTTTCTTTCCTTTTTTTTGGTGGGTCTTTTGTCATTTTAGGACCGCACCTGCGGCATGTGGAGGTTCCCAAGCTAGGGGTCTAATCGGAGCTACAGCTGCCGGCCTGCAACACAGGATCCAAGCCACATCTGTGACCTACACCACAGCTCACGGCAACGCCAGATCGTTAACCCACTGAGCAAGGCCAGGGATCGAACCCACAACCTCATGGTTCCTAGTCAGATTCGTTAACCTCTGTGCCACGACAGGAGCTCCAACACATGCCTTTTCTTAACACACATGCACGTTGATGGCATCTCCTTAAGCAGTGCAAGGCGCACAGCTGTGTGGAGAATGCAGAGAAGAACACAGTTGCTGGGCATAATCCGTGGACGCCAACACGTCACGGTAGAAAGGATGGAGGACTGAGACACAAAAGAATGACAGAGGAAGTGCCACTAGAGGAATCAAAACAGACTTTATGGAGATGACTTGAGGGTGAGTAGAAGCTGGTTGAGCCCTGATGGACTTTGAACGTGAAGGTGAGAAGGATGCAGAGGGACCCCCGCTCCACTGCCGCCGCCAGCGCTGAGCTGACAAGAGCATGTTGAGAACTTAGTTTCAGAAAGAAGAAACTAAGCTTGTACAAGGAGGACCAGTCCAGAGCCTGGGGCAGCAGTAAGGATGCTCCTGCAACAGTGCCCATAAGGACTGAGCCGGTCTCTTGTAAACAGAGGGCAGATGATAGACACAGGCATTGTAGAGGAAGAAATGATGGCAGTTACCCGTGGGAGGCCACTGGGAGGGTGTTGAGGCATCGGGGGTGGAGCCAGGAGCGTGAGGGCGAGAGCAGGAGGATTTCATGGCTCAGGAGAACGCTGCCAAGTTTGCCTCTGATTTCTTCAATTTAGCAGTCACAGCCAGCGCATCTAATTCAACAGATCAGTGACTTGATTGAGACACAAGGAGGAAACTGTCGGAGAGGGGAGGCTGTTCATTTTGTCATGCTTTGGCAAGCAATAGTTTCCATTTGCGATGACCTAGAAGGCAGACTCCGGTTCTGGGGTGGCCCTGCCCTGGTTCTCACGTTGCCATCAGCAGCTGCATCTGTTAGTTTGGGCAAGTGATTGATGGCTGGGGCGGGGGGTGGGGAGGGGAAGCCCGCCGCAGTCTGACAAACTAGAGCGCAGAAAAAGCTTAAGGAGGAAGAAGACCCACGGTTGTTCAGGTCACTTGACTGCATTTCAGAGTCAAGTGCTTTGATTTCAAATGCCGGGTGAACCAAGCAGAAGAAGCCAGCCAGCCAAAGCGACTAGCTCTTCTAGTTGTTATATGTGTGGTCTTAGTATGGAATATGACACCTTCAAGTCTGAAGAGCCTATTTTGAGATGCTGTGACACGCTAGACCCCTCACTGAGTTCTCTCTCTTGAAGCTGGAAAGCCTTGTTTCTGTTACTTACCTCTTCACTCAATTAAAATGTTTTCCCCGAAACTACCTGGTGCTAGGGCCCTTTGATCAAATTCCAGGATGCCATCCAAAGATGTGTGTTGTGTCCGAGGGACGTCCACAGCAGTCACACTTTAACAGAGTCATTAAACCCTTAGCCATTAGAGCCAACTACGTGCCAGACAGGTCTCAGGCACCAGCAGTAAATGAAACAGAGGGAGAGGCAGTTAATACACAAATGCCATTTACTGGACAGTGCTTCTCCAAGGAGGTGGAGTGGCTAGGAAAAGAATGTGAGGGTGGAGCCAGCTTTCTTAAGAGCAGCGGGAATGGCATTCGGTGCAGAAGGAACAGCAAGTATGAAGCCCGAAGGTGGGAACAACTTGGCATGTGCCCAGAACAAGACAGCTGGTCTGACTAGAGCACAGGGAGGTGGGCAGGTGGGCAGGGCAGATCAGAGGATTTTATCCTTCCTGTGGTGGGAGGCTGCTGAGATATTAAAACAGATGTATCCTAACTGGAACCACAATTTCAAAGGTAGACTCTGGTGACTTGTGGGCCAGGGGTGTGAGGGACGTAGGGAGAGAGCAGGGAGTAGATTCTTTGAGCAAGAAATAGTCTAGAGTGAAGTTCCCGCTGTGGCCCAGTGGGTTAAGACTCCGACTGCATTGGTTTGGGTCACAGTGGAGGTGCAGGTTAGATCCTGGACCTGTGGCAATGAGTTAAAGGACCCATTGTTGCTGTAGCTGGACTTGCATATGCTACATGTAGGGCAAGAAAAGAAGGAAAGGAGGGAGGGAGGGAGGAAGGAAGAAAGAAAGGGAGGAAGGGAAGAAGGGAAGAAGGAAGGAAGGAATAGTCTGTAGTATCAAAAAGCGGGGGCCAGAGACAAAGATCCTATTCTCAACCCTTGCACATATCCATGTATCCACGTGTGACTTTGAACTAGACCACCCCACCTGCTGGCTCAGGTTCCTCATTCATAAAATGATGGGGTTAGAGCAGTCACATCCAAAATCCCTTGCCACTCGCCCAGGTCTGAGCTGTGGGATGAAGCAAGTGTGAACAAGTGCCCCTAAGGAGCTCCCTCTCTAGGCAGTCAGGGAACAGCCTCCTTCCTGTGAATGGCCATTGTATTAGCGGCCACTCCTTCAGTGCAGGTCACGCTGTAACAGTGACAAACCGGTAGCAGAGGAAACAAAATCTAATGGGTCCGGAGGAGCTTGTGTTTGCTCCTCCCGCTCGGATATTCATGGCTCGCTTGTGTCATGTGAGTGACCCAGCATCATGAAGACTCATCAAATCAGCTTTCATTTGCCACGTGCCCCGCAGAGGAGCATCTGTTCCCTGGCCAGGAGAGCAGGTTACCAGGAACCCTTTCCCCCACCCAGAACAGAGTCCTTGCAGGCTCTGCAGACACTCACACCTCCCCTAGACCCATGGCCGAGCCCCCATAATGCCTCCCATCTCCCCCAGGTCCTCACTCAACATGCCCCTTCCCGCCGTGCTTTAGTACCGCATCATTTGTGAGTCCGGAGGGCATATGGTCACTTGAGCAAAGTCTGTGAGTGAGTTCCCCAGTGAATGTGTCACTGGACCTACCCTCATCCCTTCCTCCTTGGAGAGAAAAAGAGAAAAGCACAGCCACTGCTTTTCTGACAGGTGGGTATTTCATGAAGCTTCTTCATCTCTGCTGTGCACCATGCCCTGGGCCTTCCTCCCATGAGCGCAGGTGCCTTGCTTTGGGACCAGATGTCTCAGGCTCATCCACACATCTCCTCCTTCCTGCCTTCCTTCTAAACCCGTCCTAAATGGAGAGGAAGCAAGAATCCCATGGTTGGCCTAGAAGTTTCCTTGGAAGTGGGGTTACTTGAGCCCAGACCTGAGGATGGGCAGACTCAGAGGCACTGAGGACGCAGAGGGCAGTAGGTGTTTATGGCTGCCGCGGTGGGTTCTAGAAAGTGCCGAGAATCATTGGGAAACACCAGCTTGAGTCTCTCTAATTATCGGTCCTTAGAACAAGCAGTATTTCCACAGCAAGAGACTGGTCATGCCCAAGTCAGCAACAGAGGTGAATTTGAATAGACAAGAGCCATTTACACCTGTTGATTTTTCTGATCATAGCTGGATTGTGGGAATAGTATCAGAAGGCAGCCCGATTTATGTGGTGATTTTTTTGGGAAAAAAATAGCTCCAGTACATTTTTTAAATGACTTTTTTTTTAATGAACTTTTTAAAAAACTTCAGAAATTCCAAGCCAGACTCAGGAAGATGGTATGGCAAGAGAGTGTTGGGATTACATTCCCAGTCGGTTCTCATGGTAAGTGATGTAACTGGTAAATTGTAACTTAAAGCGAATTGCTTAACCCGATTTCTCAGTACAACTGCCTTGGTTCCTGGTGTGGTCCCATCACCTGAGATCATGAACGTAAAACTCCCCGGCACAGAGCGAGCGCGTAATAGACACTCAGCAACTGGCAGTTACCATTTGTAACTGCAGCCACTCCCCTCAGGTTTCAGATTATTGCAAAGAAGTGACCTTGCCAGCACACCCCGCATGGGATGCAGAACCAGGAGGCCCGGTTCTAGTGCGTTCAGATATTACCCCCAGGCCTCAAAGCCTATTTTCCATCTCAGGGAGAGGAAATATAAAAAAGCCTTGCAGCGCTTGTCTCACGAAGACAGGTATGGAAAATCATGTATTTAGATTAAAAGTTCTTGGAGCCCTCAAGATATCAGCTAATATATAAATTCAAGCTACCTTTATCATCATCGCTATTTTTATATGAATTGGATTGTGTTACTCAGGGTCTTTGGAAACAGACGAAAATAGAAACGTGTGAAGCTATCCTGATTTCCCTCCTTTGGAGGGACGTTTTTCTTGTTATGTTATTCAGCTAATTGAAAGGAAATGAACTGAGAGTTTACCATTTCCCCAGAGTCTGCTATTTCCAGAGAAGTTTTTGGAATCTGAGCCACCGAAAGGATCTGCAAAGCTGGCATTCAGGCTTCTGCCAAGGGCTGTCCCCAGAGCGCCCTTTGCCCTGTGCCCTTCTCCCCAGCAGAAGTCCAATTTGTGGAAACATCCTTTAGAAACCCGCCCTGGGCTTCATTCCACCACCCTCTGGGAGCTATCGGGGCACAGCTGGTCTGTGCCACTGGCATTTCCATTCACCGTGTTCTGCCTTGTCTCGGGTTCACCTCGCTGTATTTCCACGTGGTCCTCTCTAAGGGAAACCATTAGTGTATTTTTCTCCCCGCCCTTTTCCAGGAACACCTGGTGACAGCTACCAGACAGGTACCCAGTTTCTTCCTGAACACGGTTCAGAGATCAGAGGGAGGGTAGCCAGTGTTTGTAAACCAACCTCAGCATGGGACTTACTAATTGATTCATTCGTCATTAGGTATTAACCCGTTAAACAGGAAGTAGCTTTTAAAATAAGCAGACCCAACAGAAAAATTATTCATGAATATACCCAGCAGGCTTGCTCAACTCCACAGACATGCCACATAAGCAGGATTTTAGTTTAGACAACTGAGCTCCTCCACAGAAGGTGGTACTGCTTGGTGACTCGGGAATGGGGCTTGAATTGAACTCTTTCAGGGTTTGGGGGGGGTCCTAGGCTCAGAAGGTTGAGTTAATAATTCTTACTCTTCAGTTAGGGCACATCATTACCGTCAGCCCATCAAAGACCCTCCCCCGCCGTTGATGAATTTCGTTATTTTTTTCATCTCGATTTTCACCCTCTCGTTTTTATTCTCCCTCTATATATTCACTTTAAAAGTTTTCATCATTTACTTTGAAAAAGATCATATTGATAACTTCAAGTGAGTTTATCAAAGCCCTGTTCTAAGCACCTTTTACATACTCTCTCTTTTCTATGTGATTTTTAAAAATAATAGCTTTAATTTGCATGTGTACATGCTCGATGATAACAAACTAAGCAATATAGAAAAACAAAGAAGAAAATAAAAATGATGTCATATCCTACTACTTAAGATATCACTACTATTAACACATTCCAAACACATTTCTCTGTGCCTATTCATATACATACATGAATATGTATTGCTAATTTCATGAAATTTTGAATCACATTATACTTGATGTCTTTGTGATTGCTGTTTTCTAAGATAGATACTATCGATATCTTTCTAGGTGAATAAATTTAGATCTGCACCATTATTTTTAATAACTGCATAGTGTTCCTTAATATTCGTTGCATGTAATTCCTCTAGGAGTTCCCGTCGTGGCACAGCAGAAACAAATCCGACTAGGAACCATGAGAATGCGGGTTCGATCCCTGGCCTTGCTCAGTGGGTTAAGGATCCGTTGTCGCCGTGAGCTATGGTGTAGATCGCAGACGTGGCTCGGATCTGGCGTGGCTGTGGCGAAGGCCGGCAGCTACAGCTCGGATTGGGCCCCTAGCCAGGGAATCTCCACATGCCACGGGTGCGGCCCTAAAAAGCAAAAAGGAAATAAAGTAAAAGTAATTCCTCTAGACATCTGCTTCTGAGTATGATAAACTAAATACATAGTAGGGTTTTTAATATGCGTAATGAAAAGCATGGCATTAATAGTACGAGAAGGAAAGGAAGGAGATTGGGTTAAAGTATTGTAAGGTCTTTGCATTTCCTCAGAAGTGCTGAGTATGCTAATTCAAGATCATCTTTTATAACTCGACGATGCAATTAACAAGGTATATTTGAGTCCAAATATGTCCATAATGACACTAGCATTAAATGGACTAAATATTCTCATGAAAGAGAAAGATTTTCAGAATTAAATATAATCAAAGCCCAACAGAGTGCCACTTATAAGGGGCACACGTTAGATGTAAAGCTAAAGAAACATTGTAAATATAAAGCCATAAAAATATGTACCCAGCAAACATGAACCAAAAGAAAAATGATGTAGCTGGTTCTACCAGTATCAAAGCAGACTTTAAGACAAGCTTTGCCAGAGACAAAAGGGTCAACTCAACAAGAGGATGTTGGCAGTTCTAAATTTATATGCATCCTAATAGCAGAGTTTCAAAATCCAGAAAATAAAACTAACTCAGCTGAAAGAGAAATAAACAAATCCACAGTTATATTTCTAAACTTTAACATTCTTTTCAATAAGTGGTAGAACAAATAAGCAATTAATCATTGAGGGTATAGAAGCTTGGAACATCATGAATAACAAATTACTGACTTAATTGATGGATAAAAATACTTCATCCAGCAACTGCAGATTATACATTATTTTTAAGTACGTATGGAGCATTTACCAGTATAGACCAGATGGTGGAATTTAAGGCAGGTTTCAACAAATTCTCAAAAGTGAAGTAATAAAGTATGTTCTGTGATCGTAATGGAATTAGGCTAGCAAACAATAAATAAAAAGAGAAATTTAAAATCCCCTATACACTCCTAAATAAGCCATGAATCAAAAAGAAACCACCAGAGCATTTTAAAATATTTTGAGCTGAATGAAAATGAAAATATGGCACATCAAAATATGTGATAATGCAGATATTTAAATGTCAGTAATTTCTTTTTCTGTGAACTGCTACTTTGTATCTTTCTATTGAAAATATATAAATCCGTCTTCTACGTGAAGATAGGATCTTATGAGTCTATAGGAACTTTTAATATAATAAGTAAATTAGTACTTTTAAAGTGATTTAAGCTACAAGCTTTTTTTCTGACATGACAGTGGCTTTTGACTTTTTAAAGATAGAGCAAAAGTTTTTGTTAAAAATTTTTGCATAATCAAATTTATAAATCTTTCCTTCATGACTTCTGGATTTTGTGTCATAGTTAGAAAATCCATTCCCCTCCATATTTTTCACACACACACACACACACACACACACACACACACTTAAATATACATTCATTTGGACTTTGCTAACATATGGGGTGAGATGTGGATTCCGTATTTTCCCTCTAGAAGACAATCCTTTTACCCCCATTACTAATCTTCAATTGGTGGACAAAAGTGTCTAGGATTTTGCCATTACAAGTTCTTTACAATAATTAACATTGTACCTTCGTCATTTGTGTATGTACAAGTGCAACTGAGGGGTACTCTGTAGAGTTGGATTTGCTGGGTCCAAGCATATGCACGTTCATCATTTAAATTCAGTGTTGCTGGTAAGAGGTGTGACGCCAATACAGCCCTTGCTCCAGGATAGGCTGAAGAAGGAAGCCAGCAATCTGTTTTGGATTTCCACCTTGGCAGCAGCCAGAAGCCCATCCTTGGATCTCAGGGTGTTGTTTTCTAGAGGTGTGCAGGGCGCTGAGTGAGGTGACAGACTGTGGAGCCAGGCCACTGGATGTGAGTCCCAGTCCCAGCTCCATCACTTCTTTAAAAAAAAAAATTATACTAGGCATTTATTTAAAGTAACACATTTGTAGCCAGTTAGGTCTCCATTGTACATTTTGGGTTTAACCAAATTCATAAAAATATTTTGACGACTGCTGCATCCGCAGATGTAGACTCTGCGATTATTTCTTTGCCCATTCTGCTCTCTCTTTTCTTTCCCGAATAACCTCTCTTGGATATGGTTCAAGGTAGAATTTATTCTCCTTGCAGTTTGTCCACTGCTCTTTACGCAAGATCTGCGGTCTCATAGTCAGGTCCAGCGCTCTCTTAATGCAAAACACCCTGTGATTGATTATAAAGATTCTCAGGAAGCCTTCTTATGGCTTCTTTTACATCATCATCCTCATATATTTTTTAAATTTTATTTATTATAGCTGATTTACAATGTTCTGTCAATTTCTGCTGTACAAAAAAGTGACCCAACCATACACACACACATACACACAGAGACATATGTATATATAAACATTGTTTTTCTCACATTGTTCTCCCTCATATTCCATCACAAGTGGATAGGTATAGTTCCTGTGCTATACAGCGGGATCTCATTGCTTATCCACTCCAAATACAATAGTTTGCATCTACTAACCCCAAATTCCCAGTCCATCCCACTCCCCCACCCCTTGGCAACCACAAGCCTGTTCTCCAAGTCCATGGCTTTGTTTCTTTTCCATAGATAGGTTCATGCGTGCCATATTTTAAATTCCACATATAAGTGATATCATATGGTATTTGTCTTTCTCTTTCTGCCTTTCTTCACTTAGTATGAGAATCTCTAGTTCTACCCATGTTGCTGCAAATGGCATTATTTTGTTCTTTTTGATGGCTGAGTAGTATTTCATTTTATTTAGGTACCACATCTTCTTAATCCATTCATCTGTCAATGGACATTTAGGTTGTTTCCATGTCTTGACTGTGGTGAATGGTGCTGCAATGAACACAGGGATGCAAGTATCCTTTTCATCCTCATATATTGTGTCATCATGCATTAAGCCCAGTTTATTGAACCTGGCAGCATTATGGTACCGTTTTTGCATCCCCTCCAGCCATTTGCTTGATGCTGCAGCAGCAGACCTGCTCACCGTTCTGACCGAGACAGACCCCGTTACCTCTGGGCAATGTGATGTGGGCAGCTTACTGCCTTCTCCTGCCTCAATGCCCTTATCTATAAAATAGGAGGAATTATCATAATTGCTCTAACTGCCATCTGTAAAACACCAAGGGTATTAAGCCTGTGGTCACCGCTGTATCCCTAACACCACCTCTGGCACGTGGGAGGCTCAGAATAAATCCTATCTATTACCTAATGCTGTCACTGCCTGACCTGCCTTGCCCTTGTCCATCAGCTGTGAAGCAAGAAGCTTAACATTTATACCTGCCTTTTACTCTGTCCTCAGATTCTTTTATTAGTACTTGGCTGAAAATCTTTTTTTTTTCTTTTGTACCATTTTCCCTTCTTCCGGCATTCCACTTGAGATTCATTTATTCACTTGTCCTGAAAAATTCAGCGCAAGTGTCTGACTGTCTCTTGCTCTGTCTCTTACCCTTGCGAGCCTTGTGTTACCTCCTGCCGTCCTGCCATGCCTCCCTCGACTCTCCAGGGGTCTGTGCGCCAACTCCATCCTTATAGTACGCCTCCCACACCCCTCACAGCCTCATCCATCCACCCCCCCCTCACACACACACGTTACGGCTGTCGTGCCCTGATAGGAAGTCCTTGGGAGCCCGATAAGTGACCCTGCCCTAATTACTTCCCTGCTAATCAATGACCTCACTTCATTCGTTCATTCATTTATTTACCAAACGTTGACTGAGCAGCTTCTGTATTCCAGGCACTGTTCCAGGCATTGAGAATATAGCACCAAACAAGCAATAAACACTCCTTTTCTGGCCAGGGTGGGGACAGTTCCTTATCTCTATCCGGGAATCGTCCATACAGAATGAAGGTCCAGCATTCTCGGTGGAGGGTGACCAGGAAGCCTATTTGGCCCTTTGACACCAGAAAATAATGCAACCCCCATCCCTGTGATATTCCCAGATTTCATCTCTGGGGAACACTGCCCACTCTTTGGCTACTGTACTTTTTCTCACTCTATCAGCCTCAACTCAGATGTTGTCTAAAACGTCAGACCTTCCCTGACTCCCCCAGGGGGAACCTCTCTGAGTGCTGCTTGCATCTGTGTTGAACAGAGGTGGACAGGGATAAAAATAAGTGTGGATCTGAAAAAGGGCTTCCATGGGTGGAAGCAGAGTCTCTATATCACTTGTGTGGAGGTTGATGGGACCTGTTTTGTTTTTGTTTTTGTTTTTTTTTCTTGAAGAGGAAGTGTTACCAGAATCCTGGTTCATGTTCATGGATCGAAGAATGAACTTGGCCAACACACACACTTTTGCAAGCAAGCAGAAGTCTCTATTACAGGAAAGCAAATAGCTCGCAGCTCAGACACTGGGAGGAGGAGGAAGCGCCCCTCCTTTCTGTTGTTCTATGGAGATTTTTATTTCTTAAAGACAGGAGTACCGACATGGGATCCAGATCTTTTTCCCATTGGCTTTGCCCAGTTTACCTTTATCAGTCCTGTCCAAGAGGGGTCTTGGAGGTGGACATGCCCCATAAGTTTTATGATTCCTTTGTTCTTCTTTTCCCTAGACTGGGAGTCACTCGGAGCTGCCATTCCTCTCATTCCTTTTCTATCCGTTGAGGAGCGGCTTAGACACGAACCTCCGTCTGGACGTAAAACAGATATAATCCCTGTAGTAAACAAAGCCTGTGGGGGATGTTATTCCCTGGAACCCTTAAGTCACAGACCTTAATCAATGACCCTATCAAATATGGACCCAGTATATCGCAGCCCAAGTTCCTACACCAACCACCGGAATTAGTATTCTGCCTCAGAAGAAGACATAGACACAGCCTTCAAATATTTTAAAATTTAAAATAACTTAAAATTTAAAATATTTGAAGAGCTGCCTAGTGGAGTTGGGGGTTGGGGATCAAAGTTGGGAAAAGCTTTCAGGAAGGTGGATGACAGGGGCAGAACACACTCGGAACAAGAGCAGCTCAGCAGACAAGAGCCAAAGTTCCACTCTGAGCCTTTGTGGCAGCCCCACGTCTGACACGGAGGGTTCCGTGTCCCAGAACCCAGAATAAACAGTGGCCTCCCACGGGAAGGTCCCAAAGACCCAGAAGGTGGTCAGATAGTCTCAGTGACGCTGCTGGCTCGCTGTTCCTTGTCGGGGGAGTGGAGCAAAGCTCTGTACGCATCTGTTTTTAAGCAATCAGATTTATGCAGCCATGCTGAAGAGGCCCTGGAAACTGTTTGCTGTGATATTAAAACTGTGGCTTCTGGAAGCATTTCTCGAACTCGGCAGGCAATGCCATAAGAGGCCAGCCATGGTTTTGAGTCACGCAGAGAAGCGTTTCCAAGGTGTTATTTTAAGAACCTCCCGACCCTTTGCGCAACGTCACCCAGCACACCCGAGTCAGTACGATGCTGACAAGTCTACACGCCCCCCTACCTGCCTTGTCAACACGAGCTTATAGGAACAGGTTCAGAGGAGAGTGGAAACTGTGGGTGCCTGTTTCACCTGTAAGTTGCATTCTGTGGCTGAGTGTCCTCTGTTGGATGAGTGTCTTCACTCCACTCACGGCTAGGAAGGGAGAAGGGAAAGCAGTGCCACGGGTCCCATTCTTCACTCCTTCCTCTCTAGCTGCTGGTGCAATGACTAGACAGCCTTGCTCCTGGCAGATAGGCTTTTCCACTCCTCGCTGGGGCCGTGACTACCTTGTTTTTCTCTCACTCTTGTAAATCATTTCTGTTCTTCCTTCTGCTCTTTTTTCTTCATGGCAACCCTCTCTGGTCTTCAAATAGCTGAGAACTCCTCTGCTAGATGGATACACGTGCTAGCAGACCACTGTCTCGTTCTCCAGTAAAGCCCCACCACTGCCTTGTCTTGGACTTCCCAAGAGTTTTCGTCTAGCCCCAACCCAGAGACAACAGCATCTATGCCGGTGACCTCAGCTTCACAGGTCCCATGAGTACGAACAACTTTCCCTGGGGTGTCCGTCAATTTCAGTCAATAGAATGTTTTAAGAGGTTCCCGTTGAGGCGCAGCAGAAACGAATCCAACTAGGAACCATGAGGTTGCGGGTTCAATCCCTGGCCTTGCTTAGTGGGTTAACGATCTGGTATTGCCATTAGCTCTGGTGTAGTTTGCAGACACAGCTCGGATCTGGCGTTGCTGTAACTCTGGCATAGGCCAGCAGCTGTAGCTCCCATTAGACCCCTAGCCTGAGAACCTCCATATGCCGCAGGTGCGGCCCTAAAAAGACAAAAAAAAAAAAGATAATAATGTTTTAATACGTTAGAAGAAAGAACAGTTCTCATCAAAGAGGATCTTACTTTTGTAATTCAAGTTCTTTGGGGTGTCATGAAAACTGCTTGAGACAGAGGTTGCAAACTGCTGGCCCATGAACCAAATCTGGCCTGCAGTCCCACTTTGCTTGGCAAATACAAGTTAAAAAAAAATTTTTTTTTAATTGGTTGCCAACACTTTAAAATAGGGCAATTTCTTTTTTAGGCTTTTAATCAAAGGATCTTCGATATGTAATATTAGTTGCAGATGTAGAGCATAGTGATTCAATATTTTTATAAATTATACTCCATTTAAAGCTATTATAAACTATTGGCTATAGTCCCTATTCTGTACAATATATCCTTGTATCCCACTTATTTTGTACATAGTAGCTTGTATGTCTTTATCCTCTACCTTTATCTTGCTTCTCCTGCACCTCTGTCTTCCGACTGGTAACCACTAGTTGTTCTCTCTATCTGAGAGTCTGCTTCTGTTTTGTTATTTTATAAAATGGGGCAATTTCATATGAAAACTCGGATAAACTGTCCTGCAATAGCAGGCCTGCATGCCCGTATGACAACCTCGGCAAGGCTGAGCATAGCTGCTACCTTTGGGCTGGGCTGCATTTCTAGTTTCCGTCATCCTTGCCGCCTGGACTGTTCTGCACCCACCCCATTTCACCCACTTGTGGTACCCACCTGGCCCTGGGGTTGACAGCCGTTGACTCCTCCAAGGCCCGTAAGTATCAGTACCACTAGGAATCTAGCGCTGTGCCTTAGAATACTTACTTTAAAACGTCTCTCAGCCTAAAGGAATTTACAGTCATTACCAGCAAAATTGTACCATTAGAAATGGAGAGAAGGAGTTCCTGTCATGGCTCAGTGGTTAACGAATCCAACTAGGAACCATGAGGTTGTGGGTTTGATTCCTGGCCTTGCTTAGTGGGTTAAGGATCCTGTGTTGCCGTGAGCTGTGGTGTAAGTCACAGATGGGGCTTGGATCCCGCGTTGCTGTGGCTGTGGTGTAGGCCGGCAGCTGCAGCTCCGATTAGACCCCTAGCCTAGGAACCTCCATATGCCGCAGACGCGGCTCGAATCCTGCGTTGCTATGGTTGTGGCTGTGGCAAAGGCCGGCAGCTACAGCTCCTGTTAGACCCCTAGCCTGGGAACCTCCATATGCCGCAGGTGCAACCCTATAAAAGGCAAAAAGACAAAAAAAAAAAGAAGGAAAGAAATGGAGAGAATATTCTTAAAGCAGAACAAGTAAGATAATGAGAGCAAGTCAGATCTACATAGTAAAATGAAGATTTCTAGGAATAGTTCAAATGAGGGCAATATAAATTTAATTTTTAATTATTCTAAAAAAATTATTGACCTTTTAAAGCAAAAGTAGCTGTAAGGTTTTGCCTGTTTGTAGCGTTTGTAAAGTTACATATGTGACAACAGTAGAATAAAAGATGGAAAGGAAAAATTGGGAAAGTACTATTTTCAGGTGGTTATATTCAGTGTGATGTAGCATTGAATTATTTGCTTTTGGCTACATATAGCTGAGATGCTGAAACTCCAAGGCAAAGGGAAATCATGAAGGAAACAGAAAGAAGGAAATCCTGTACAGAAAAAAACAAAAATAAGGCACAGCCATTTAAAAGCAAGGAATCAGAAACACCACCTTTAAATATTGTCACACACACACCCCCACCTCCTGCCACCTGCAGGTGATTTTAAAAAAATTAAATTATAGTTGGTTTACAATGTTGTGTTAGTTTCTGGTATACAGCAGAGTGATATATATAGATAGATAGATAGATAGATAGATAGATAGATAGATAGATAGATAGATATAGATAGATAGATATAGATAGGTATATAGATATATATAATTTACTTTTTCAGATTCTTTTCCATTATAGTTTATTGCATGATGTTGAATATAGCTCTCTGTGCTATACAGTAGGATCTTGTTGTTTATTAGTTTTTATATATAGTAGTTTGTATTTGCTAATTCCAAAACTCCTAATTTATCCCTCCCCACTTTCCCCTTTGGTAACCATAAGTTTGTTTTCTATGTCTGTGAGTCTGTTTCTGTTTTGTAAATAAATTCATTTGTATCATGTTTTTTAGATTCCACATATAAGAGATATCGTATTTGTCTTTCTCTGACTTACTTCACTTAGTATGATGATCTCTAGGTCCATCCATACATGTTACTGCAAATGGAGTAATCTTCCATTCTTTTTTTATGGCTGAGTAATATTCCATTATATATATGTATCACATCTTTATCCATTTCTTTGTCAGTGGACATTTAACTTGCTTCCATGTCTTGGCTATTGTAAAATAGTGTTGCAGGGAACATTGTGGTGCATGTATCTTTTTGAATTGTGGATTTCTCACGATGTATACCCAAGAGTGGAATTGCTGGATCACAAGGCAGTTCTGTTTTTAGTTTTTAAAGGAACCTCCATACATACTGGTTTCCATAGGAGCTGCACCAATTTACATTCCCACCAACAGTGTAGGAGGGTTCTCTTTTCTCCATACCCTGTCAGGCATTCAGAAATTGTTTTATCTGAGCTAGTATGCAAAAAAGGATGGGATAAGGAGGACCACGTAGATAAATTCAAGAGTATTGGTCACATTCTGGTTTTTAAGATGGATGATGGCCTCATAGGTATTTGGTCTATTATGTTGCATAGCTTCATAAGTAATATATATGCATTCTTTTATATGTATTAACTATTACATTAAAACTTGAAGTTCTTTAATTTCATGTCTCCCACCAAGAAAATGTAATCTGTGTCTGGAAAAGCAGTTTTGAGGTGAGGGGTAGGGCTTAATTCTACTGCAAAAACAAAACAAAAAACCCAAACCAAAAATCTGTGAAATCCCAGTTTGGGGCTGAGGGCATCTGGTTACATATTCATCAGAGACTGTGCTGACATTAATGGCTTTTAAACTAAGTGGGCTTGGGGGAGTGAGCTGTGTTGTCTTTTGTGACACTTTAAAAATGTATGTGTGTCTGTCCTCTTCTCTCCAGGAGGAATATGAATGTCCTTATGTGCACGTTCTAATTTTTCATAGAATCTGAAAATTATATGAGGATATTATCCCTCAGCCAGGTCATTGCTCTAAATCATCTTGACACCCAGAAAAAAAACAATGAGCTAGCTCTTTATTTAAATTAGGCAATCACGCCGTCTGCCCCTCAGAATTGCAAGGAAGATAGGAAGGTGTTGGTTCTGGATGGAACTGACTTAATGAAGGATTTCAGAATAATGGAGTGAGTCTTCTGTCTGGACCTTGCTTTTGGCACACCTTTGAGGTTAATTGGATGAATCACACATATTTGCTTCCTCTCTTAATCACAAGTGCAGAGGGAGCCACCTCGTCCCAAATAAAATGCATTCTTCCTTGGAGCCAGATCTAGTGTGAAGCCATTGATTATATTTGCATTTTTATAGGGCCTGAGAGAACCAAACAGTCAAATAAAACCAAGTATCAACAGAACACATAAGTAATTGTTCTGAGGTTGACTGTGGGCAAACAAGTATTCTCCCACATTAAACAAAAGCTAATTCCGGAAATTGTCACTAATGAGTTGTCCCCTTAGGCAAACCCTATGTTTTAACTCGTTGAATTCAGCAGTCATTCATTCATTCAGGAGGTTATACATGCTCGATGGGTGTGAGCATAGTACTAGGCCAGGTTACACAACTGTAAACCAGATATTGCAGTCAAATACTTGACAGCCAGCAGAGGATAGCAAGGTTAAGTTCTTGGACTCTTAATCTCTTTTATTCCCTCATGGTGCTTTCTCAGTTGGTAACACTTTGCTGTTGACTGTCTGTGTCCCTGTTTGGTGTCTGCTGTCCCACTGGGTTCTAAGTCCCAGGAAGGCAGGACCTTCAATTGCATCTTTAAATCCCTGGCCATAATAGCCGCTCGTCAAGAAAGCATCAAATGTTGTCTAATGGGAGTGTTCAGAGGATGCTCTAGGGACCAATGGGTTTCACGTAACTCAACCTGGGAAGTCAAAGATGACTTTTTACAAAAGGAAATGGTACTTGGGCTGAGTCTTCAAGGAGGTGTGGGAGTTTCCCAAGGTGGAGGTGGGTCAAAGTGAGAAAGAATTTTGAAGGCCAAGGATAGAGCATGTGTTCCAGGCCATCTGTGGAAAAGAAAGCTTACTCACTAGCTTTTAAAAACCTGAAAACTGAGATTCCTTTCAACCCTGACGTACCATAATCTTCATCCAAACATGGTAAATATTTCTGTTTCCAAGATTACATTTACATAGTTCATTTACAATCACTGTAGATAACCAAGTTATCCTGAACACGACAATACCTTCCATGAGAAAATCAGACCATTCCCAATAATGGATAATAGGTGGATTAAAATTGCTTTCTCTTCTTTACATTGCAATTTTTATAACTGCAGTATTTCAGAGAATCCTTTTAGACTGAAGTTTGAATATCAGTAAACAAGACCCATTTGAGAACCACTATAAAAAAACAGCACTAGAATTCTGAGGGAGGAACTAAGCTGTATAATTCAGAAGTTTCTTACAACTATTTCAGCTAAATATTCGATTCATAACTTTTAGCCCATGATGCTGAAAGTAACTTCTTTAAGCATGTGTTATGCGGCAGGCAGATGTGCTCCATGAAAACACCCTATTGAGAAAATATATTTTATGCCCATTTTACAGATGAGGAAACTGTCCATCAAAGATACTAACTAACTTATACAAAGTCAAACAGGAGGGAAGTGATGGAGACGGCATTTCAAACCAAGTGTGCTTGTCCCTGAAGCCTGTGATCAGGGTTAAAGGTATAGACCAGTGTTTCCACACTGTCAGCTATCCTTGGATCCTATTCTGCAGGAAATACATAGTGGTGTTATTTTCTTTGGGTAAATAAATTTGGGATACAAACAGTTTGCTTTTACTGCAAGACTTAGCAGAACCTTTAATATGCTTATGGGAGTTCCTGTCATGGCTCAGCAGTTAATGAACCTGACTAGTATCCATGAGGATGTGGGTTCGATCCCTGGCCCTGATCAGTGAGTTAAGGATCCGACATTGACATGGGCTGTGGTGTAAGTCACAGATGGGGCTCGGATCCCGCATTGCTTTGTTTCTGGTGTAGGCCAGCAGCTTCAGCTCCGATTCGATCCCCAGCCAGGAACCTCCATATGCCACAGGTGTGGCCCTAAAAAGACTATATATATATATATATATATATATATATATATATATATGTAAACATTAAAACTTTCCAAGGTGGAAGAGAGCATGTATTTACTTTGCAAAAATTTTGGACCACAGAACACTTGAAAAAAATCTTTGTCCTTATGGCAATCTTCTTGATTCCTCTCAGAACTGGGTTCAGGAACACAAGTGGAGAAATAGTGACATAGATAATCAATAGCACTTCACACACCTCAAGGATCCCTTTTCGTTTGAGTTCAACTCCTAGTAGGTCTTCCTGAACCACTTGTAAGGTTACACCATGTTCTCATCATGTCCTTGGCTTTCCTGAATATTGGTTCTGCTCTGAATCAAATGTTACCTCTTTACCCCATTTGGAAAACCACTCTCACTTGGTTCCTTTCTTGCGAACCTTCTCCTGACCCCCTCAGGCCAACCTGGGCACTGGCCCTTCTGCACTGCGGGCACCTCTTATGACTTAGAATTGTAATATTCTCTTTACTTCCTGACAATCCACTGGATGGTCTTGCATTGATATCAAAGGCTTTGCCTTTTTATTTATAGATCTCTAGCATCTAAAACAGTGACTGGCATAGAGCAGGCACTTAACCCATGTTGAATGGATGGATGGATGGATGGATAAGGAATGAACTAGTGAATGAGGCAACCAGTCTCACTGGTTTGGGGATGTGTGGGTTAAATGAACCTAACGAGCTGGACTGGAGCCAGCTGGAAGAAAGTCTTACCCCAATGCTTTGAAGTTTTTGCCTTTTCACGTAGGCTGAAAGAAGCCTTGAAAAGATTTTGAGTGGGTAATTTGAATGAGATATCAAAATGGCACTCAAAGAAGATAAATTGGGCGGCCAGTCTGGAGACAAGAGGTCTGTTAAGAAGTGTCGCAGCATCCCAGGCAATGAGCGATGATGGGAACCGTAGCCCTCATTGCTTATGTATAGGCTTGGCTTTAGATGGATGATGAGGTGAGAGTTTGAAATATATTTCACTCAAAAGGCAGAAATTATTACGGAGCATTGTAAGGGACACAGAGATGAACAATACATAACTCCCTGCTCTTCAGAACCCCAGAGGGAAGATCAGTGCAAGCAAGATGCACACAAATAATAAACCATGCAAACTCTCAGGATGCTATCTATCTTCGTGGAACCAAAAAAAGTGGAAGAATTAGAGAAACCTTGGCAATTCCAAATGAGGAAGTCTGGGCATATATATATAACAAAGGAAAGAGGACTTGAGAATGGCCTCAAGAGTTGGATGACATTCCATGGGGCTTGGGGCTGGGTTGAGCATTTGGTAGACATCCAGGAGGGCCCTGCCTGTTGACTCTCAGCCAATGTCCTTGGTCTAGGCTGGTTCAGGTTGGCCCTTACCCTTCCAAGGACATGCATTTTCTGCCTGGGAAGGTGAGGCGAGGGGTCTTTGTCCCCCACACCTTCTTTAAGACTTTTAGGCTTAGGGCCAACCATTTCCCATTCTGGTGCCTATAAACGAAAACAAACAAAAACCTTGCCATGCCTCAGTTCTCCTGGTGAGAAAGTAGCCTGCTCGCCTCCTCCTTTAATCATCAGAAACCCCAAAGGGCCGAGCTGCTGTTCCCATTTTACAGATGAAGAAATTGAGGTTCATAGATATGAATGTATTTGTTCGATTGCAGTCTTGGATCAGCTTAATATTGAGAAGCCCTGACTCACATCCCTGATTCATACAGATGTGTCATTTCAAAGGGAGCTGTTTCATAAGCAGCCTGCCTGACACGCTCTGGGAGTCCTCAGCTGGACAAAGGTTGCAGGAGACATTTTTTTTTTTCTCAGATCTTCTTGAAAACTTCTCACCCAGGCAGCACACATGAGCATCTCTGCTGTTTGTCGGTGAGGATGGTGTTAGGAGCACGTGTCTGTAGACTTTGCAGAGCAGTGGTCTATGCCTTAATCAGTTTGATTCTTACACTCTCCCTATTTTCTAGATAAGTCAGAGATTTTTTTTTTTTTTAATTTTATGGGCACACAGGCAGCATACAGAGGTTCCTAGGCCAGGAATCAAATCAAAGCCACAGCTGCAGCAATGCCAGAGCCTTTAACTGACTGCGCAGGGCTGGGGATTGAACGCACTCCTCTGCAGCAACCTGACTGCTGCAATTGGATTCCTAACCCACTGCATCACAGCGGGAACTCCAGTCAGAGCTCCACATTTTGTAAGTAAGGAATCTGAAGCCAAATGAGGAATCAAAGAGAATCCTTTTGCAACATGTGCCATCAACCCAAAATGCATTTGCTCTGAAGTCTGTATTTTTCAGATCCTGGGGTTTCATAAAGGTACCCACCTCTCCATCCTTGTCCCAGCCATGCCGTGGGTCATGAGAAAGCCCCCGGAAAGATGAAATGCTGTGCTTCTGCTGCTCTGAGGTCAAGGTTTCCAACTCTCAGGGAGGGACCTTCTGAGTGAGCTCTGTCCTCTCCCTTAGGCTACGACGTCCATTCTTGCTAGAGGAAGCGTGTTGGATTTTGCCATCTCTGCTGGGGATAAGGTGGCAGATGGGAGAGGCCCTCATTGTCTGATAAGGACCCCGGCTGTCCTCAGACAACAGGGTGCTGCCACTCAGGTGGCTGTCCTGGGAAGGAACCTCAGCAGTTCTGAGGTTCATCTGACTGCTGTGTGTCTAACATCTCTCTTGATTCTTAAACATCCAGAACGTTCTTAAACATCCCCATTTTGCTCCAGTCTTCTCCTCTGCTTGGCCACAGGGGACCCAGAGCTCTCTTCTGGAAGAGTACATTTTACCTGCCAGGTCATCTCTCCTTTCCTGGCCTGAGAATGCTTGGCTGGCTGCCAGATATGTTAGGACATCTTGTAGAGACTCCAGGTTCTTAGGCTTTCTCTGCTGCTGACCTTGGCAACTTGAAGGAGCACAACCCTCTGGGCCGAAACCCACCTCCGACCTTGGCTCAGGTGTCACATCCCTTGTTAAGAAACTAACCCTCTCTTGGCCTTGACTTCCAGGAAAACTCACTGTGGATCCAGTCTTGAGATCTGCTGGGCTTGGGGCAGGGATGGAAGGACAGGATGAGGAGGGAAAATGCTGTCTCACGATGGCTTTGATTCCTCCCCAGAACTGGTGGAACTTGGGCGGTGTCTTTTAGCTACTAGTATGTATCGCAGCAGGTGTGCAGTGACAATGGTAGCCCCTGTTTTGGGGGTTTGGGAGGCCGGGTCTGCGAAGGGCTTTGCCCCTGGAAATCCCAAGCATGGTCTCCTAAAGGAAGTGACTTGGCTTCAGGGCTCTGCTCCATCCCTTGGTAGGGCCGGTGTCTCTTTTTTCTTTCCTCCATTTTTAAAACATTTTGTTGAAGTCTAGTTGATTTACAAGGTTGTGGTAATTTCTCTTGTACAACAAAGTGAAGCAGTTATACATGTACACACATCCATTCTCTTTCAGATTCTTTTCCCACGTAGACGATCACAGAATATTGGGAAGAGTTCCTGGTGTTACACGTCAGATCCCCGTTGGCCGGTTGTTCCGTGTACCTCAGTGGTGTTTCTTATCTGTACCTATTTCTTTTTTTTTTAGAGCTGAACCCGCAGCATATGGAGGTTCCCAGGCTAGGGGTCAAATCAGAGCTGAGCTGCCGGCCTACACCACCGCCGAAGCCATGCAGGATCCGAGCCGCATCTGCAACCTACACCACAGCTCATGGCAATGCCGGATCCTTAACCCACTGGGCGAGGCCAGGGATCAAACTGCATCCTCGTGGATACTAGTCAGGGTCATTAACAGCTGAACCATGACGGAACTCCTTATCTATACTTTTTTTGTAGCTGCTTGACATCTGCCAGGCTTCGCCCGCCTTTCTCAGGAGCCTTGTGTGATGATTTTGAGAGGAAGACATGAAAAGGGAGACAGAGATTGTCGGAAACCTAATTGGTTCACCTCTCTTCCAAAGGAAGTGCCATTGTGATGGCCTCATTTATTTTCTCATTTCTAAGGGAGGAAGTATAAGCGTTGCTTCGGCTTAATCCTTGCAGGCTCTCTCCTTGCTCGGAGGAGCTTGATCTTCTAAGCGGGTGAGATTTAGTCCTATAATAGAGTCAAAGTGACAAAGGGAAAGCCCAGGGCTTCTTGAAAGCTGTCCTGCAGAGACCCCGGGTCACAGAAACTCTCATCCTCTTATGATTTTGCCTCAAACAACACGCAGGAGTGGTCTCGTACCAGAGTCGTGTTGCCAACACACTCTACATGTAGAGAAGATATATATGCTTCAGTAAGAATTGGAGGCGTTTTACAAACTTTCCTTTTGGAGCCAGTGAGGCAAATTAAGGAATTACAGTGTCCTCGCCTGTTATCTGCGCAGGCGTGTCTCGGCACTTGCCATCAACCTCCTGTAAACCAGACGTGTTGATTCCAGGACCCACCCCCTCCGAGGCCCGGGATGAGGATCTGATGGGCAGTGAGTGCTGGAAACCTTTTGTCGACGCTGCTCCACTGTCCTTCTAGCTCTTGAAAAAGGGAAGCCAGCCCCTGAATGGGTAACCAGGACCCACGTGGTGGGATGGGCACTGCTTATCTCGTGCACTGAAGCATTGGTCCCAGGGAGTTCCTGATCCTTGGATCTTTTATTATTATTATTATTAAAGTATAGTTGATTTACAACGTTGTACCAATTTCTGTTGTATAGCAAAGTAACCCAGTCATGTGTGTGTGTGTGTGTGTGTGTATATATATATATATTTATATATATTTTATATTTATATTACATTATATTATAGATAATATGCATTCTTTTTCTCATATTATCTTCCATCATGTTCTATCCCAGGAGACTAGATACAGTTCCCTGTGCTGTAGGGTAGGACTTCATTGTGTATGCATTCTAAATGTAATAATTTGCATCTCTTGACCCTAAGCTCCCCGTGCAGCCCACTCCCTACCCAGTCCCCCTTGGCAACCACAAGCCCTGAGCCTCGGTTCTTTTGAGCATGCCCACTAGAGGCGCTTTCAGAAGCCGGATGGCAGGATCCTAAGAGTCTCTGCAGGGCTCAGCCTAGCAAGGCGCAGAGAGTTCCCCTGAGTCACGTACTGAAAATGGGACCTGAGAGAAGCCAGGCCCCTCCTGGCAAGCCCTCCGTGGCTTTTTCCCCTTCACCCTTTCCCGTCTCCTTCCTCTGACTGGGAAGCAGCAGCCACCGGGGGAGGGGAGCCCTGGGGGCTGGTGCACATCTGGTCAGAGCATCAACCTTTAACGCGAAACCCGCCTTTGCGGAGCGGCTGCAGTGTTTGTGCTGGACGGGGCTCCCAGCCTCCACTTTATAGGTGCTGGATCGCCCCCAGCTCTGCACCCCAAGCCTTTGCTCCGAGGACTTCTGGCTCAGTGGCACCGTTGGCTCAGCCCCTCCAGCCCAACTGAGCAGAAACTGCTGAGTCTGTGAGAACCCCACGTGCGGATTGTTTTTACAAGGGGGCGTCCTGGAACCAACACTGCAAAGCACAGTGGGGAGCTGCAGACCCAGAAGGAAGACCATAATGGGGTCACTGGACACCAGATCCCCGGGTCTAGAAGATAATCCCTACCCTCAACCCACCGTGTCCCAAGTCAGACCCCATGCTTCTCAGGTTGCACCCACACGGCTTCTGTTCTGCCAAATTCTTGGGCTCGCTCTCTCCTGCCAGGGTCAGCAGGAACTCAGTTAATCTGCTGGGTGAAACCTAGCTGTGAAGTAGCCAAGACTGGGGAGAAGCAAATCATTGAAAAAAAAAAGAAAAAAAATCCCCTATCCCGCGTTACAGATGGAAACCTTTCAGGTCACGTTTCCGACATCAAACGCAAACAGGCACCTCGTTTGCGTGCGTGGTTTCTCTATTTTTAAGTCACAGCAGGTATAACAGTTGCAAGTGCATTAAAAAGAAAAACAGCTTTTTGGAGACGCTGGAGAACCTGGGCTGCTAGAGCCGCCAGCGCCTCAGATTGTTAAACCCACGGTGTTTGCTGAGCAAATTCCATCAGGACTTTGCGCCCAGCGGAAAGCCTCCGATTTCACACTAGGGGCCCTGGCTTGTCAGGACCTCCTGGAATCTATGGGCAACAGAGGTCTCTGCTGCTCAACTGCTCAAGGCTTTAGACTGAGCCCTTTCAACTCAGGTAGCCTTGCCAAGAAAGAAAGGAGGCTCATAACCAGAGGTTGTCTCTGCCCGTAGACTGTGGGACGAGCGCCCCTGAGGTTTCTCTGACCAAGGTCTTCTGTGATTTGGTGAAGCCCCTTCATGTGTGTGCAAGAAAGAACCTCACTCTGGCCCCCAATAGTGCCCGGACTTGTTTCTTATTTCACTAGGGCTGAGTATCTTGAAAAAAATTCTCTTTTTTTAAATATAAGAGAGGGAGAGTAAGAGAAGGCGGGGCGGGGGGGGGGTGTCTACTTTGGCTAAAGGCGGCAAGGAGGATGTGTAGGGAGCCCTTTCTGATTTAGTGACTCATTCATATCTCCGTACAGCATCCTTCTCTTCCAGGCAGAATTTTAATCAGAGGCGAAACTTATTCACAAGGAAGGTCATTTCATTTTTCATCTGTGCACCCACCTGCTGAGAAATGCTTAGGGTTTTCTTTCTGCCCAGCGCCTGGGGTTCTTCTAATCAAAGCCAGAGAGCTGAGGGGTTTGGTAATCATTACTTTTATTGATATTAATATATCCCAGTATTCTGGAAATGTCAGGTGCTCCTGCCTCTTGGGGTTGGGGACTATGCTGATGTAGAAATGAAGGGCCCCCAACTCATAGCACCAAGCTAAAGGACGTGGCCATCGACGAGGAGCAGGGATCAGCTGTGTGGTGGGCATGACCACTTTCGTTGAGTGTCGCTCCCAGGGTGGATGGCGTGTCCTCAGATATAGGCCAAGGCTCTCTGTGCCTTTGAAAGGTAAGACGTGAGCCAGCCGTGGTTTCCTGGACTAATGTGATTCCGAGCAAATGTGTGGCGCTGACAAGTTATCTATCAAAGTGTGGAGCCTGGTTTTGGTTTCAGTCAAAGACCAAAAATACAGTGTTTGTGCTTCTTTCGGCAATCCCCGGATGACATAGTCATGGTCCACTGGACCCAGGAAGCACTTTGAAGATCAGCTTGTCCCAGGCCCTCGTTTTCCAGATGGGTTTTGGGGTTCGCTCAAGTTCACCCAGCAAGACGAATGACCAAGCTATGACCGGGACCCGATTTTCCTGGCATCAAGACCAGTGTTCTTCCCCACATCCCCCCATCCCAACTGGTGCTCACCCATCAGCATGTGGTATCGCACCCAGATCACACCAGCTGGGTGTTTTGTTTTCAGCTTGTTTCTGTTTGGGAAAATTGGGGAGTACAAGTAACAAAAACCCGGTCTTTCTAAGCAGGAAAGGAATGTATCGGGAAAGTATTGGTAGTCTTCAAAATTCATAAGGAAGCTAAAGAAACAGGCTGAGGAAAATGGGCAGAAGGGGTAGCTTCAGGGGAGTGGATTACAGAAAATAATCGATGGCATTAGCAGAGGAAGGCAGCCAGAATGAATGAGGCCATTTTTTTTTTTTCCTATTGTTTTGTAACTCCACTCAAGAACAAAGGTCCCTGGACAGGGAAATCTACCCAATAATCTGTCATGGCCTTTATGCGAAAAGAATCTAAAAAAGCATGGATATGTGTATATGTATAGCTGAATCACTTTGCTGTATGCCTGAAGCTAACATGACATTGTAAGTCAACAATATTCTAGTATAATTTTAAATAAAAGGTCTCCAAAGACTTTGATCTTCAGACCCAGCTGAAGGTGGTGTTTCAGGCTAAATAGACACTCTTTGGGATTGTCCGGCTTAAGCATTTGATGGATTGACTAGCTGGGAGGAAGGGTACAGTTGGTGGTCCAGCTTGAATTACCTGTCCGGTAGGTGTGAATGCCAAATAGCCCAAACCAGCGTATGTCCCACATGTATGCATTACTAGTATTCACCAGTATTTCCTGGTCTTTCATTTTAGCAGATAAGATACCTTTCCTAACCCCTGGAAGTTAGGCATAGCTCCGTGACTTGGTTTATTAGCTAATGCAACTTCAGCAGAAGCATTGTGAGTAACTTCTGGGATGGAAGCATTTAAGCACTGGTGTGTGACTTTGCACATTTTCCTCCAACTCAGGCAAACCCCTGGGGCCTTGTGTCCACATGGCAGCATCATAAGCTAATGGAACCTCTGTCACCCGGAACTCTGAGGGACATTCATTGCCAGTCTTTGGGTTCGTTACAACAGCAGAACCCAGACTCTCTAAATGGTGCGTTCACTTGCACAGTGTCCTGCAGAGCATCCATATGGAGGGAACTCAGCGATGTTCATATGTCCACCATGTAACCTGGGGAAGAAAGCTGGCTTGCGACTTGACGGACCATAACTGTGACAAAAAGATGGGGTATCCTATATTTCTGCTTAACTTCATCCCATCAATCTGAGATGCTCAGACTTAGAGGATTATTATTGGATAGGAAACTAATGCACCTAGGATGTCAGACACAAAATGCCTCCGTTAGCAACCATCACATTTTTCTTTTAACTCGCAAGTGTTTATATAAAGGAGGAATCGCTAATGTGTTTGTGTAAGAAACATATACCTATCCTTACATACATGATTTCATCTCAAGAAACTTAGGTCTGAAGGGAAAGTTGGTTAACACAATGGGAAACTCAAAATTAAACATCCTCTAGAAAGTAAGATTACAGTTACATAATCCTTATCTGATATAAGGTTATATGTCCAGAAATGAAACAGGGAGAGGCATAAAAATACTCAGCTAGAAGTTGTTGGCTCCTGGAACAGACATCCCTAGACATATATTGATATAAATACAGATTTGCCCTGAGTCAAAAACCCAGTAATTCATGGGTATCGGAACTGGTGATGGACACGTGACTTGGCATCTTCAGCTCAAGCAGCCTGGGTTGACCACTTGCAGAAGCCCCTGTCTCGATTTCCTTTCAGAATGCTGAATGAGGAAGGTACTTCTGTGTTTGCCTTATCCTGCTTCTTAAGGGCGAGGTCGAGATACCAAGAGCACAGGAGAGAGAGTTTTCAATAAAAGCAGCCTAGCAATGTGTTGTTCGGTGCATTTCACGGTGCCCTGTAAACTATGTCTGCTCTTCTCCTAAATCTGGGAACTCTGAAAATTAAAGCAAAGTAATTTTTTGTCTTCCATCCTCAGACAAACTTCCCAGGTCACCTTTAGGTTTGGTCTTTCTCCAGGATCCTCAGGAACCTTTCGATGTTAACTTTGTGATTTATGCTCTGTCTCCTTGTGTCATTGAGAGGAGCTGTTCTTGACCCAGCTCTATGCTCTGTGATTGTGTTTAAATTGGAAGAAAGATAATTCCAAAATACAGTAGCCTGATTTTTTTTAAAAAGATTTTAGGGTGTAGGTACAGGAGAAGCGTCCCGGTTTGCAACATCTGATGCTTAAATGTGTGAGAGAGTGGGGCCAAACATGGGCTCATTTGTGCCAGAGGTTGGGGGCAATGGGAGCCACTGAGTGAGAGAGAGAAAACAGGATGCAATCTGAGTTCATTGCGGCTGTGAAACGAGAAGTCAAAAACAAATCATGTGTCCGCGGGGGTAACAGAACCAAGTAAAAATGATTGGGACAATAATTCGAAGCCTAGATCTAAACCCCACAATAATCCACTATGGGAGACATTGCTGATTCGAAAGAGTAATTTTTCACTCCATCTTCATGCATGTACGCACTCACACATACACACTATTTGTGCATCATTTCTCTCTGGGACAAGCTGTCATCTGATCTAACACCTTTGAATACAAAATACGGTCATGACCAGTCAGTCATCTTAAAGACGGGTAGGAAAACAAGCAGTGTGTGCTCTAGGCATTACATATACACGTTCTTGAGTGGGAATTGAACTGTTTTCACCTTTCAGGGATATTTACATCTGAAAATTCAGGGTGCTGAACTTTGTGCCTGGCACATAATAAAGTGCTTAAATATAGGTTGGCAACTGTTGTTATTATGAATTCATAATAACAACAAGATCTGGTAAAGTAAGTGTAAGATCTGGTAAAGTAAGTGTAATTGCTCTTTAGACATGGGGAAACTGAGGCCTGGAAGTTAAGCATCTTGCCCCAACATCACACAGTGGAAGAACTGAAATTAGAGTTTGGGTCTTTTTTCTGACTCTAGACCAGGTCCTTACCGAGCACATTATTCTGCTGATGCTGAAGCCCTGCACGGTGTTCTTCACAGTCTGTGCGCAGAGAGTCACTGACCTTTACAAGTGAGAAAAAGAATGTGGCCGTTCAGATTCCCCCCTCAATTTTGTCATTTTGGTTCGCCACGCAAGAGTGTGTGAGTGTGGCTTTACAGACTGGAAAGTACACCGTGCTGGGGGACCCTGCCATGAAACACATCAAGACTTCATTTAGCTTTTTCTTTTTTTGTTTTTTAACTCATTTCTGTTTAGAAATAAATTGATTTAGCAATTTGCACAGTACCTCCCTGGACCATACTTTATGAAGTGGAACAATCACTTAAATGTTCAATTATCCTAAGCAGCGAAGGTCAGAGGAAACACACACATAAACTGCACCCAGAGCATCACCCCACCTCCACAACCGGCTGGCTGAGTCTGGCCCAGGGTGGAAGCACCAGGCCCTGCCCTCCGGCTCCACCACCCGAACCAGGCCTGACACCTCCCCATCCTGATGCACGAAGTAAAGAGAGCAGAGCTACAGGCCTCAAAAGTGCATGTAGCCATTTCTTTCCCCCAGAAGAGACACTGTGCACCTGTTTGCCACCTGAACAACCCAGGTGTTGCCTGGGCTGCTGCCAGCCTCACCTCCTCGCTTTCTGTTTTACTTTGTGAACTAAGGCCCTCACCCTAACTCTGTCTCAGGGACATGTTTATTTCCTTCATCAAACTCATGAAAACTTGGATTTTTTTGTCTGTTCACCTGTTTTTTATTTGAGGATGTTTTCAGCTTGTTTCCAGTCTCCCCCACTACATCGTCAGCTCCTTGATGCTACATTGCCTCAATCTTGTCGCTGCCGGGTTCCCAGCACTTACTCGGTGCTGGGTCTGTAGGTTCTGCTCCATATTGTTTGCTGAATCAAAGCTCTTCAGTGCAGCTTTGACTGTCATCCTTATGAGCTGTCTTCCTGGCTTCTGACCATGGTTATTATTATTTTTTGTTTGTTTGTTTGTTTTAATTATATTGTGGTAAGAAGACCTAGCATGAGATCTGCCCGCTTAGAAGATGTCAAGCGTATGATATATTCGTGTTGACTCTAGAGCCATTTGCTATGCAGAAGATCTCTAGAACTTATTCATCTTGCATAACTGGAACTTTTATGCCTACTGATCTTAATCCAACCTTTACGTGTGCCTGCTGCCCTGGGCTTTGGAACTCCCATGGCCTCCTGTATCCCTCCCTGTATTCCAAATCCCATAAACGGTGCCACACACATTCCATGTCTCTGGGTCAGTGTCTTAGCTCCTCCCGACTGCCTGCTGGCTCCTGGCCTCAGAAATACATTGTTTACATATGAACTGCACTTTCCAAAGCCTGGAAAATGGAAAGTTATGCTTAACTACTGCCAAATTCCACAGCCTAAAGTATTTATGTTAATGGTTGACAGAACATGCTGGAGGGACCACACCAAGGACACTGCCCCCAGAAGAGCCACTGAGACTGTCCATTTCACAGTCTTAAACACCGTACATGTGTGTGTGTGTGTGTGTGTGTGTGTGTGTGCGTGTGTGTGTGTGCGCGCGCGTGTGCGCGCGTGTGTGTGTGTGCG
>PVHT021183583.1:2234336-2304809 GCA_004024745.2 Catagonus wagneri
GTGTGTGCGTGTGTGTGTGTGTGTGTGTGTGTTTATATGTGCATATAGGTACGTATTTTAAGTTTTGATAATTTTTTGTGTCTTATTTAAATAGGCCATTTTTAAAGATAACCAGAGCTATTTGCATTTTCTTTTCTGTGACCTGAACTGTTTTGCTTGTTAATCTATAAGAGCAGTGGTTTTACTTATTAATCTATAAAAGCTGCAAGACTCAGGATGTTAAATGTTTGCCATCACAGTCATGGAGAGTGTTTTTCAAGTTACCCTTTGTGTTTTCTCATGTTTTTGACATGGTAAAGTTTTAAACATTTAAAATTGACAAGTCCATAAGTTTTTAATTTTGTTATTTACTCCATCACTTGTATGATTAAAAATTCTTTCCCCATTTAGCGATATCTATTCTTAGAGTTAGTTCCCTGGCCTTCTAATATGTATGGTTTATGGTTTGAGTAACATTCAGTTCTTTTTTTAATGATTTTTATTTTTTCCATTATAGTTGGTTTCCAGTGTTCTGTCGATTTCTACTGTACAGCAAAGTGACTCACTCACACGTATATATATACATTCTTTTCCTCACATTATCCTCCATCCTGTTCCATCATAAGTGACTAGCTACGGTTCTGAAATCTTTCTAGAATTTACTTTCCTTTACACAGTGAGGATTTCACTTGAGTTTTTTTCCCAGAGAGTCAAATATCCCAATGTGCTTTATATATGTTTAGACATATTCTGGGCTGTGAACACATATGTTGATTATTTCGCTGTTCATGTCAATTATTCTGAACGATTTTATATGCTTTAATATCTGAAGATCCAGTCCTTTCTCATTTTTCTTCTGTGTTTACTTTTCATATCAACTTTAGAATCTTCTTCTTATCCCCAAATAAATATCATTGGCATGTTTATTAAATTACTTTAAGAACTGGCACCTTTCAAATATAGGCTCTTGCCATTCAAGAACATGGAGTGACTCTCTAAATATTTATTTTTCCTTTATAAATTTCAGTAGAGGTTTTCACTGTTTTCAAAGAAGTCCCATCTATTTCTCGTTAGTGTTATTTCTTGACATTTTATAAAGGGTGCGTGGCGGGGCGGCAGGGGTCTGGAGGGAGAGTAGAAGAGTGTAAGTTTTGTGTATGTGTGATGAGGGGAATTTTTTTCTCTGTCGTCTTGGCTGTAGAGAAGCTACTGGGTTTTACTGAATTTCATTAATCCTATTGAATCTGAGTCTTAGGTTTTATGGATATGTGATGATGTAGAGTTCAGCACAATCGTTAATTTGGCCTTTTAATTTTTGATAACTAAGCCCTTTATTCCTGGGGTAAGTTTCTAGGCAAATAGCTCCTCCTCCCCCATTCTCAGTGTTTCAGTATTATTCCGTCTTCTTGCTTCTATTGTTGATGAAAATATAATGTCTCTTATTTTCTTTTTATTTTTTTAGGGCCACTCCTGCGGCATATGGAAGTTCCCAAGCTAGGGGATGAATTGGAGCTGCAGCCACAGGCCTATGCCCCAGCCATGGCAGTACTGGATCCAAGCCTCCTCGGTGACCTATGCCATAGTTTGTGGCAATGCCGGATCCCTAACCCACTGAGCAAGGCCAGGGAGCGAAGCCACATCCTCATGGAGACTAGTCAGGTTCTTAACCCACTGAGCCACAACAGGAACTCCAAATATGATTTCTTTGAGGGTAATCTGTCAGCTGTCAATCTGTTGGTCACGTTGAGGGTTGTCTCTCATTATTTTCTCCAGCTGCTTTGGGGGATTCTGCTCTATCTTTGCATTTTGCAGTTTTACTACAACGTGTCTCATTGTGGATTTCTTTTTATGTGCCCTCTTTGGACGCTGCTAGGCTTCTTCTAACCATGGGTTGCACAGCTTAGCCTTTAAGTCATCACATGCTGTCTCTGCCACAGTATGTTCTCCCCTCTCCTTCTGCAGGTCTGGAGTTATCTTACGTCAGTTCTTCTGCCTGTTTCCTTTATGTCTCCTATACTTCCTTCCTCTACCTGTTTTATCTGGAGTATTTCTTCTGACCGATATTTCAATTCATAAGTCCTTTCATCAGGAGTTCTCGTTGTGGCTCAGTGGCTTAAGAACCTGATGTTGTCTCTGTGAGGACGTGGCTTTGATACCTGGCCTCACTCATTGGGTTAAGGACCCGGCATTGCCATGGCTTAGGAGTAGGCCGGCAGCTGCAGCTCTGATTTAACCCCTAGCCCAGGAACACAGATGCGGCCATTAAAAAAAGAAAAATCCTTTGATCACTTGTGTTGAAACTGCTCTTAAGCCCATCCACTGACTTTTTAATATTTGGTTATTATATTTTTTTAATTCTATTCTTTATTTCCTTTTTAAATTTTCCATGTCTGTGTTCTTTTTGATAGTTTCCAATCCATTGCCAGTATTGTCAAGTTTGGTTTATTTCATCATGGCCTTTGTAAGCCTCATTGTTTTACAGTCCATGTCTATAACATCAGTATTGAAGGCCCTGCTCAATATTGAAGTCTCTGTTGTTTCTGCTTGTTCTGGCTCATGGTGTGTTGTCTTTATTTGTCACAGGATTTTTGATTGTTTGCTGGACATTGGATTTGAACACTATGTATAGAAATATTTTAAGGCCCAGTATGATACTACCTTCCTCTGGCTCTTCGTCTCATTTCTCAGAGCAGAGTCTCCTGTTGATATGGAACAAGTGCTCAGTTTCCTGCCTTCTGTGTCCTGAAGAAATGAATTTCAAAGATACATACTTTGAGTACTCATGATAACATTTCCGTTACCTTGGGTTAGAGTAATTTTGCATAGGTTCCATGTATGCTTTTTAAAAACTTGTTTAAATCCTTGAACAGGAAGAAATATGTGCAGAACTAGTGTTTACAGCACATGTAGCAAATCCTTGGTTCTGCTCACTGGCCCTTTGGTGGTTGCTGGAAAAACGCTGATACATCCACATCTGGAGGATGCATTTAAGTCCAGAGCTGCTTCCACAGTTCCAGGGGTTTATGTTTTGTTTGCTTTTAGCCGACGTTCATCTCGTATGGTTCTATTGGCTTCTCATGCTTATTCCCTGGCTCCCTGAAACAGAAGAGTATAGAACAGGAAAACCTCTGCCCCAGCGCATTTCAATCTCCACGTTGGCCCACATGCAGCACTTTGAAAGTGAGAACGCCCCTCCCAAGAGGCTGCTGTAATTGGGAGCAGAATGTTATCTGGGTGTTGCAGACTCCACATGGACAGAAAAAGAGATTAAGGTGGCAGTGAAGGCGTGGAGGACTAACAGCCCTTCCCTTATCCCTTTCACCCTCACTAGCTTTCTGGTTGATTCCATCTATGGCCTTCAGGTCCCGAGGGAGATGCTGATGGTTTCCCGAAGCCTTTCCCACCTTCTGTTCATATTCTAGAGGAGGAAGCTTCATGGACCTACACAAGGCCTCCTTTGGTGTTTGTTAACCCAGCGCCCCTGGCTTTTAGTTGTGAATTCCTTCAAGATTCTAGTCTGATGTCAGCATTTATTGTTTTTTTTGTTCTTTCACAAGTATTTTAGTGAGAATTTGGGAACTGTTGCATCCAGAACTGGTAAGCTGATTCCATTTTAACAAGCTCAGCTATTTCTTGGAGACCTAATCTTTTATTAAACATTAGGAAGTGCTGAGCTTGCAAAAAAGAACCAGATTCTCCAGGGACATGCTGATTTATTAAAGAGAGATGATAGTTTGTGACAGATCAGCCCTCCACTGTTGAATTTATGTAGTCCCAGGTTTTTAAGTATTCATGTTGTCTATGAGGCTTGGTGTCCTGCAAAAGAAATGTGACATTACCAATCCAGTCACATCCTTTCTCATTTCTGGGTGATGACTACAAATGAACAGACCGTTAGAAGAAAATTTAAGCATATATTATTGAAACTGGAAGACACTGTATGTGTCATTTTCCTAATCGTCAGCACCCTTTGTAGAATTCAATTGACTTCTGAGACACAGCAGGCATTGTCTAGGCATTCTACTATTTTAGAGAGCTTCCTGAGATCATTATTTTCAGGAAATAAGCATATCAAGGTGCTTTTAGGGCCAGCATGATTCCAAGCTTATAAACAATTGAAATTTGTAGCATCCTTCCAACTAGTTCAGCATCTGAGATAACAATGTTGCAGAACTATTGAGTATTGCTTTGTACTCAGCTGGGGTCAAACATGAATTCTGGCTGGCTGGATGTAAACAGAGGGTGCATTTCTGAAAGGCCTAATTCTTCCTCTTAGGTTCCTTCTTTTCAAGATAATTTTGTTCCCCTTTGTATTATTTTGTTATTCTACACAGCTCTTAGAATCAGCTCTGGAGGCCACATGGCATGAGTGCAATACTGACATCAAAATTCAGTCCCCAGAGTTTCTGCTGTGGCACAGTGGGTTAAGAATCCAACTGCAGTGGCTCTGGTCACTGTGGAGGTGAAAGTTCGACTCCCAGCTTGGCACAATGGGCTAAAGGATTTGGCAGTCACAGCTAAAGCTCGGATTCAGTCCATGCCCCCAGAAACTGCCATATGCTGCAGGTGTAGTCATTTAAAAAAAAAATCAGCCCTTATGACACCAAATCATAAATTTCACCCACCAGAGGAGGGAGAAAGATTAACCCAGCCACAGATGATGCACAGGAAGCATTCCGACCGAAACTAGAGACAAAATAAGTCATTAGACTACTGAGTGAAAATCAGGATCATCATAATTACTTGACATTCATCTGAAAGTTCTAGGCAATTCAGTAAAATAAAAACAAGAAGGACAATTAAAATGTGATACAGTTGTCAAGAGAATCACTAGAAATGATGCTAGAATTAAAATTAGAATTCATCAGGGTAGCCCAACACAACATAAATATTATAAAGTCAGTTTTTCTCATATAGAAAAAGCCATTCAGAAATACGGAAAAGAATTTCATTCATTCCTAAGAACAACAAAAATACAAAGCACAGAGAAATAACCTTAATAAGAAATAAACAGCAATGATACAGCCTAAACTACTGAGAATGAAAATAAGAGTTGATTAAATAAAGAAGCCTAACCTGCTTTCAGAAAGCAAAATAAATACAGTAAGGATATGGGCTTTTAAAAATTCAAGTTAATGCACAAGTAAATGCAATCTGAATCAAAATGCTAGCAGGAATTTTAGTGGAAATGACAGATATAGTCTAATTCTATCTGGAAGAATACAAACTTGAGAGCATGAAATTTTTGGTTGAGCGATGCCAGAAAGAATAATTAATGTTTTCAATGGGATATTAAAATATATTATAAAGCTACTATATTTAAATCAGGGAAATCAGCAGAATATGGAGGTTAGTCCAGAAATAAACCAGAGGATAAATAAGATCAGAGGGTATGACTGAGGCCACGCTGTAAGTCAGTGAGGGGAAGTCCACAAGTAGAACTTCAGAATCTGGTTAGGGTATCGGGTACCAGGACCCATTTTTAGTAGCTATGGGATTTTGAATCCTGGACATCTTGACGGAATAGAAGAGACCAAATTTTCCAAGATTTGATAAATCTCGGGAGGTTTTATCGACCTCATAATATCTAGCTGGGCAACACCACGGGCAGCAGCCCAAGCCTGATTGGCAGAGGAAACAAAGAAAATCCCTCGAAGATGACATTTGTCCTGGTATTATTTCCTCAGCCTCTTCTCAGGTCTGTCCTTCCATTTCCACAAAGGCTCAAATCTCGAAATAACAACAATGAAAGAGGCTCAAAGGAACCCTAAGGCTCCATCTCACAGTATTGTCTTTAAAATTCCAAGCACAGCTTCAGATGTCCCAGAAACATCTTATTTTAACTCAATTATAGTTGTCAGGTTAAAACAAGGTTGCTCAGCCTCAACATTATGACATCTGGGGGCCAGATAATTCTTTGTAGTAGAGGGGATGTCCTGTGTATTGAAGAATGTTGGACCTTCAAATCCACTTGCCTCTTCCACCATCCGAGATGCTCTTCCCCCAGTGCAACCCGTTTCATACACACCTTATTAGTAGCATCATTCATCCTGTCACTCAAGATAAGGCATGCCATCCTGTACTTCTTCTCCTTCATCCTTCATCTCCAGCCTGTTACTAAGTTCTAATGATCCTAAATTCTTAAGCATGTCTTATTTGCCTCTCACCTCTCTACCTGGACTGCTGTTGTCCTAGTTCACACATTCATCACCTCTTGCTTTGACTCTTGCATACTAAAGACTCCCTGTCTGGTCTCCCTGCTGGGGGCTCCCTTCATAAACTATAGACATAATCACGGACTCAGTGGCCAAAGGGTCATCAGTAGTGTGTGTCCAACGCACTTTCCTTAATGGATCGAGCTCACACACTCCAGTAGAGTTTCAAGGTCCTGCCTGAACAGAACCTTATCTGCCTCTCCAACCTCATACAGCTCTCCTCACACACAGAATCCCCAGTGTCCCGCGTACGCACCATTCATGTTACGTTTTCGTATTTGAGACTGTTTAAAATGTCCTCTGTTAAGAATTTCCCCTTTGCAGAATTCCACACATACTGTAAGATGTGATGCCATCACCTCAGATTGAGGTAGGCACCCTTCTCTAAATTCCTACAACACCTCATACCTGATCCCATTCTGACATCTCCACGTTGCCGTGGTTTTGTGACATGTCCCCGTCCCCAGCAGAATATGAGTTCTTCAAGACCAAGTACCCTTTCTTAGTCCTCTTGCCTCCTCGGTGCCTAATACCATACCCACAAGATAGAAGACATGTAAGAACTGTAGAATGACTGAATGAGCAGATGAACTTATGTCTTGATCTGTTTCACCACAAGGACTTGGGACTACCAAGGGGAAGCAGAAGTGGCAAAAATGTTGGACATTGAAAGGAAGAGCTGGCTTTGAAATCCTTCCTGGGGCAGTTTGGGCCAGTAGAATCCACTTGGGCTGCCATGACTTGGAGCCGTCTTGTGGATCCAGCTGCATTTAATAATGAAGCTTTCAAAGGGGACATTTGCCTCAGGGGGTGAGAGCTTTGTGGGCCACAGTGAGATGATGAATCACTCCCTTCAAAGCAAAGAAAACTTGCTACTTCCTTTTAGATTTGTGTTCAAATTGAGCTGGGTTGTCTGTTGGGACTTGGAACCCACCCTGAATTTCTGAGCAAGCTATTTCTCTGGACCCTCAGGTTGACTTCTTTATACCATTCTTGTGGATGTGTTTGCTGGCACGAATCAAATCGACTCATGCTACTGGCAGCCGAGATAGTTCTCAGCCTGTTACTATGGAAATAAATTTGTTACTTCTGAGGTTCCTTCCTGATTTTCAGGCTGTGTGGCAACATTTGCAATGCTCCTGTGGATTTCTCCCGAAAGAGGGGAAAGGATGAAAATAGAATCTTAGAGATAGAGAGCCAAGGATCTGTCCTAGTCAGAAACATTTGGCAAATCCCTTTGCTCCAGGCCAGTGCATCTCATGCTTGTTTATTTGTTTTGTTTATAGTTTATGTGCTAAGCTCAGCACTTCCCTGAGTTGGCTGCCTCCGCCCAGATAGAACTCACTTTCTAAGAGGAAAACAGTGTTATGTTTAAAAGTATCTATCCCCAACATTCACTGCCACCACCAAGAACTGATCTGGCTCAAGTTGCCAGTATGATGATTTTCATGACCCCAGTGCCCACTTCCCCCAACCCCCTGGATATATGGCCTTTGTCCAGTTTTCCATTCCATTGCTCTTCATTGGAATTTATGGCATGGTAGGATGATGCTTCAGCCCTGTCCAGTGCCTTATTGGAGGAAAGGGAAGCAAGAACCTCATATCTCTTGAAATATGGAAACTGCTCAGCCATCCCTTGGACTTGGCCATCCTTTCCATTTGCTCCTCACTCTCTGAGAAAAGACTGGCCAGACTGTCTTGCACTCTTAGCCCATCTGGGGAAGAAGCCATAAAAGGGATCAGGTCTCTACAACATTCAGAAACCCCACGCATCCTACCTTCTCAGCCTCTGGAAGAGAAGCCTCAACCCCCTACACATCATTCTATCTCTCACTTCCCCTCCCCTCAATAGGCTGCTGCCTCTCCCACAAAACCTTCATAGAGGAATGTGGGTGAGGTTATCTTCTTCCTGCCAGATCTTTCCATTTCCTGGTGCTGAAACTCTACAACTATTATTGGCCCCCAAAATAAGATGTCCCCCACTCAGAACACAGAGACAACTCTCTTCTAGTGGAAGAGGAGAAATTCTATTTTTTTTCTATTGAAATTCATTTAAATATGTCATGCTTAGATGTAACTCTTAGATTGAACACATGCACTCTTAAAAATAAAGCAACTCCCTTTTTTTTTTTTTTGTCTCCTAATGTCTTTTAACTTTATTCTCCCTGCTATCAGGGGAAAACATGGATAGATTTTTCTCGTCGCTCAGGCAATAAAATTGTTCTGTACTGTGGCCACTTTAAGTCACATAACACAGTCTCAACTCAGTCATGAACATGTCTGGCCAACACTGCACTTTTTTAAGTCACCATTCTCTTGGGGCCGCAGTGCTGCCCCAGTTGTTGGGGAGAAATCAGCAGTTAGGGTAGGGGCTCAGATGACATGTCTCTCTGTTCCCACATGGTTCTTCAGCTTCTCTACCAGCTCCATTGCTGTGGTATCTGAGCCACTGGGGACTGGTTCCAGGGTGCAGAGAGAGAGAAGGGGCTATTCTATTGACTGACACCCTTGTGAGGATCTGGCATCTCAGACTTGGTAGCTCCCCAGACTTGGAAGCTAATTAAAATCTCCTCTTTCTCACGTGGGCACTTTCCTGGCTTTTTTTCAGAACAGCTCCTGCCGTCCATGGCTCAGGACCTCACCTGTGCAGTCCCTACATCAGGTCAAACCCATCTCCCTCCAAGCTGGTCACTTCCCTCTTCACCAGGCCCTAGAATAGATTGTTGATACCTCTAGCTCTTCTGCACTGAGGTTACTTGTCCCCTCCAGGCGGCTGTCCATCTTTCTTCTTCACTAGCCTTCTTTTTATTCTTCACTCTCATACCCACAACACTCTGACACCAGTATTGTGGGTTTTCCACACCAAGCAGTTCTGACATGAACTGCCTGGGGACAGCATCAGATCCCACTTCTGACACAGAATTGTGGGTTTTCCACACCAAGCAATTCTGACATGAACTGCCTGGGGACAGCATCAGATCCCACTTCTGACACAGAATTGTGGGTTTTCCACACCAAGCAATTCTGACATGAACTGCCTGGGGACAGCATCAGATCCCACAGGTTAAGGGCTCCATTCCACATGAATGCCCCCATTTCAGATGCCAGTCCTAAGTCTCTGGTTGTCACCTGTACTTCTGATCAACCAGCTGTAAATCAGGGTTCCCCTAACTCCCTACTCTGGTTGGATACTTTGTTAGATCAGCAAACAGTTTATTTGCTATTGCCAGTTTATTACAAAGGATATTTCAAGGCATGCAAGTGAACAGCCAGATGAAGATAAACCCAGGACAAGGTCTGGAAGTGTCCTGACCACAGGACCTTCTGTTCTCACGGTGATGGGGTGTGCCACCTTCCTAACACAGAGACGTGTTCACTAAAGTGGAAACTCTCCATACATCATACTTTGGGCATTTTTATGGGTGTTTCATCATGTAGGCATGACTTTATCAATTCAATTTCCAACTTCTCTCCCCTTCTTGGAGGATGAGGGTAAGGGCCGAAAGTTCTAAGCTTCTAATCATGGCTTGCTCTTTTTTTTTAATTGCATTAATAATATTTTATTCATCACTTTCTTTTTTTTTAGCTTTACTGAGGTGTATCTGACAAAACTTCAGAATATTTAAAGCGCACGACATGATGGTTTGATATATGTACACATTGTAAAAGACAAAAGGATCTCACCCTGTGTTAACACATCCATCATCTCACTTATTTACCTTTGTGTGTGCATGAGAGAGAGAACACTTAAGTTCTACTCTTTTAGTGAATTTCAGTTCTACAATACAGAGTTAGCATCTGTGATCACTACATTGTATATTAGATCCTCAGACCTTATTCATCTTATCAGTGAAAGCTTGTACCCTTTTACTAGCCTCTCCCTATCTCCCCTACCATCCAGCCACCACCATTTTACTCTGTTTCTATGAAGTCAACTTTTTCTTCTAAGACTCCACATGTAAGTGACACCATACAGTATTTGTTTTTTATCCATCTGAATTATTTCACTTAGCACAAGGCCGTTCTTCAGTTTCATCTGTGACATTGCAAATGGCAGAATTTCCTCCTTTTTTTTAAGAGCTGAATAATATTACATCGTGTACCACATATTCTTTATTCATTCATCAGCTGATGGACACTTATGTTGTTTCCATATCTTGGCTACGGGGAATAATGCCACAGTGAAGTTGTAAAAACAGATATCTCTTTGACATAGTGATTTAATTTACACACACACAGAGAAGAGAGAGAGAGAGGGAGGGAGAGAGAGAAGTGATATTGCTGGATCATATGGTAATTCTATTTTTAATTTCTTGAGGAACCTCCATACCATTTTCCATAGTGGCTGCCCCAATCAACATTCCCACCAACAAGGCACAAGGAAAGGTTCCCTTTTCTCCACATCCTTGCTAACACCTGTTATCTCTTATATTTTTGATAATAGCCATCCTAACAGATGTGAGATGACCTGTCATTGAGTTTTGATGGCTCGGTCTTTCTGGTGACCAGGCCCCATTCGAAATCTAACCAGGAGCCCACCAGAAGTTACCTCATAGACCAAAAGATGCTCTTATCACACAGGACATTCCAAAAGATTGAGGAGCTCTATGTCAGGAACCAGGGTCAAAGAGCAAATGTGAGAACAAGAGGTCCTCTTAGTGTTCTTATCACTTTGGAAATTACAAGGGTTCCAGGAGCTTGGTGCCAGAAGCTGGGGTGTGTGTGTATATATACACACATATACATACAGACACACATACATTCTATTGTTTTACAGTGGCCCTCTGGACAGCCCCATGAAACTCTGTCTTGTGTGGCCCATCTGGTCCATGAGAAACTCATCCTGTGCCTACAGGGACCATACATCCACTTTGCCCGAGACCATCCTATTGATGTTTGTTTTCTGAGCGTATTTTCAAAATGTCCCATTTTGGATGAAAAAAAATTATCTGGCCGCTCTACCTATTTATATAATTTCTGGGAGTGGAGGACCCAGCACAGCCCTCTTTCCCTCTCTCTACTATCCTCTGCCTCTTAGCAAGCCTTCTAGATTTCCCAGGCAGACATCAGACCTCAGTCCACTCTGCCCTTGAGCCACAGGAATCCCACTGGAGACCTTTCTCAAGGCTTGAAAGGAGGGGCAGGCGTCCCCCCATCCAGTGGAGAGGACTTTCTCTGAATGTCTTCTCCTCAGCATTGCTGACTCTGTGTTGTGGACTCAGTAATAAGTGGCCCTCAACTTCTTTTAGATAAAGTCTTCATGGCACAGATCCACTGGAATGTGAGCCACATGAGAGGGGACTTAATTCTGTTTGCTGTCTCGGTACCTTATATGTTGTGGCCATTTAATATTTATTTGCCGGGGGGGGCAGGGGGAGTGAATGATAAATGGGAGTGCCTGGCATCTCACTTAGAAATGTAGTTTCTGTTTTCTTCCGATGATGGCTCAGACTCCATAATCATAAACATACCATTAATCATGGCCATGTGTAATTTTACATAAATGCGTCAATGTGATAGTACATATATATGGATCACTTTTTAAATCATAGTTGATTTACAGTGTTCTGTCAATCTCTGCTATACAGCAAAGTGACCCAGTTATACGTACATACATACATACATACATACAAACATATATATTCTTTTTCTCATCGTCCATCATGTTCAATCACAAAGGATTGGATACAGTTCCTGTGCTATAGGACCTCATAAGTCCTGTGCGGTAAGACCTCGTTGCTTCTCCACTCCAGATGCAGTAATTTTCATCTACTAACTCCAAACTCCCAGTCCATCCCACTCCCTTCCCCTGTTCCTCAGCAACCACAGTCTGTTCTCCATGTCCATGAGTTTGTTTCTTTTCTGTAGATAGGTTCATGGGTGCCATATTTTAAATTCCACATGTAAGTGATATCATATGGTATTTGTCTTTCTCTTTCTGAGTTACTTCACTTAGTATGAGAATCTATAGTTGCATCCATGCTGCTGCAAATGGCATTATTTTGTTCTTTTTATGGCTGACTAGTATTCCATTGTGTACATGTGCCACATCTTCTTAATCTATTGGTCACTTTTTAATGCAGCGTTTTTCTTTTCCTTTTGGCTGGACCCCACTTCTCCTCCTCTTCTCTCCCATCTGCATTTCCCTCAACCCATATTAACCATGTATATGCAAAATATATACATTTACACACACACACACACAGAGTATTGTGTTTTCTTTGAAACCATACCAAACAAACTTTCATGCCTCGTGCTTTTCTTACTCAGACACACCTCATGGATATCCTTTGTCATTTATTAAATACTCATATATATTGGGCTACTTTCTGGCTTCTCTAGTCTATTCCACTGGTTGTTCGTTTTTTATTTATTGCCAGTATTATGTTGTTTTGTGACAGTAATGGTTCTCAAAGAATGTCCCCTAGCCCAGGAGCAGCAGCAGCACCTGGAACTTGCTGCAACCACAAATTATTGGCCCCCAACCCAGACCTACTGGATCGGAAATTCTGGGTGGGCCCCAGCAATGTGTATTTTGACAAACACTCCAGTGGATTCTCATGCAGGCTGACGTTAAAATGGTATTCTCGGATGTTCTTGTAAGTTGTCCTATCTCTTAAAGCAAATTCCCTCCAATGCAGGCCTTTTTTTTTCCACTTTTTTGACACTTCTTAAGTGTTTGTTCTTTCCAATGAGCATTAAAATAACATCGTCCGTTTTTCCAAACCTCTTGGTTCCAATGGGAGATTGCAGTCAACTGCATATTAATGTTGGGATAATTGGGATTTTTGTGACAGTAAGTTTTTATATTTGAGAAAATAAAATGTCTTTTCCTTTGCCATCAATTAGATTTTATTGTTTTTTTTTCCTAATGGTCCCTTGACTTTCTTGTCAGATTTATTCACAAATAATTATAGTTTGAGATCACTATGCTGGGTTAAATAGTATTCCCATTTCCATTTCTAAATTAGAAAGAAAACTAGAACTCAATATTTATCATGTACATAATCACTTTATTAAAATCTCCTGTTAATTCTAGTAGCTGATAATTTCCAGCAATGACATTTTCAACAAAAAGATGATTGCATTTCTTTTTTCCTGTGTATATACTCTTTGTACTACCTTCCCTATGAAGCAGTGTTGAAAAAATAATAGCAAAAGCAAATGTACCTCTCTAGTGCCTGATTTAATTTGAAATGGCTTTACTGTTTCCACACTTAGAATAACATTTACTATTGGGCCCTGGTGGTCATTAATACATTTAAATGGCTTCTAGTCCTATTTTAATCAGGATTTTTATTAGGAATGGCTGTTGAGTTTTATCAAATGTCTTCTCAGCATCTTAGGTCTTCAGATTTTTTTTTTTTAATCTCAATGTGTTGTTCTTATTCTTGTGAGTGTCCTTATGAAATACAAATTACCGTCTCAATCAATTTTCCTGTCTCATTAGTTTTTCTCTCCTTTTTTTTTTTTTTTAAAGGATTCTAATTGCTTGGGTAAATTATCTGAAACTAAGGGGCTGGGGGAAAACAACAGGAGTCTGATAAGCTGAAACACAAAAGCAGGTACATCATGTTGGAGCTATTTCCTCTTTGACAAACTCAACTAAGCAAAACTGCAGATAAAAAAAAAAAAGAATACTTGGGGACAGTAATTGTATAAAGAGTCAGAGCCTGACAGATTTGAGTCCAAACCTTGGTTCTACCACTTACAAACTGGACAACTTTGGGCAATAAAAATGGCCAACCTTGATGGAATTTTTACTGTGTTTTTCTAAACATTTTATATGGATTCATTTTGGTTCCTTACTTCTCCTCTCTAAACCACATTCTTCCCCTTACTAAGCAGAGGATGGTGTATCTACTTCACAGGGTTATTGGCATGTGAATTACAAAGAATTCCAAGAAGTTAGCTCCCTACTCTCAGCTGTGGGTTTTTTCATTAAAGGACTTTTCCTTTTCCTCTATAACTGCCAAAAATTAACCTACCATGAAGCAGCGGGAGTCACTTGTGTGGTTTCTTGGCCAAACAACCCCAACCTCTCATCTGATAAATAGGTTCCCATAGGGTGGAATTGGAGATTTATTTCCTTTTGACTGTTGTGTTGGCCTTGATCCCGTGCTCACGGTCAGATATACCTTTCCTGCTGACCATGGTCAATGGGCAGGACCGTTTTGTCCCCACCGCAGTGGACTGAGCAGGAAATGATGAAAGTGCCAACAGACCATATCTCCCCATGAATCCTCCCAGGGGAAACTTATGGGGTTCCTGGAATTTGAGCCTTTCTTGTGTGGTGAGAACTTATGTGGGCTCCCTTAGCCCATCTCTTTCTCTTCCAAAGCAAGACAGGCAGCTTCTTACTGACCCGTTCTCCAGATCATTCTCAGGGCCCCCCTGATGGCAGTTGCTCACTCAGTGTCTGCTCAGGATTTGGGGCTAGTTCTTCCTCCTCCCTTCCCAGTATCCATGTCCCAGTGTTTGGCTTCTTGCCTCGACCTCCTGCCATTGGCTTATAATTGAGGACTGTACTCTGTAACCCACACTCTCAATAGCTGGCTTCATTTCACCACAATTCAGCACACCCTCAGCTGGCTTTCTACCATGCTTCCTCAGTTCTCCAGATGATTTCCCTCTCTGCCCTGGGGAGCCTTCATGGACTGCACTTCCTGCCTAGGAATCCAGGATTCCCTGTAAACTGATTCCTGAGACCCAGTGGCCAACTTTGAGTTGGCCCACCCTTTGGATTGGTTGGTCTCAGTCCCGGTAGAACTCCAGACTCTTGCATTGCTCCTGGCATTTGCACATCTGCTAACACAGCTGGTGCTGCCGGCCTTCCAGGACCTCATATTATCAATTCCCCCATCCGGCCCCCCAAACAGGCCCAGCTCCTCTGACTGTGCACTCTACCTTGCTGAACTTGGCTCTGGGGTCCCCACTCTGAGCCTTCCTCTGCTTGGACTCCCCACTGAGTCCCAGTCTCCTTTAGACCTGTCTTTCACTACTGAGAGTCTCAGAAATCATGGTAAAAACCAAAAGCATTGCCAGGAACTTTTCTTGCTAGGAACGGTCCAATGGAATCACAGAAAAAGAGAGTTGTTCTCTTGTCCTCCAGACCTGGTGGCTGCAGTGACTGGTGACAGTACGCAAACAACACCCTAATTCAAGGCAATCCTGGGTCACATATCCACTGAAGCTTTCAATTGCAAAGTCATCGCATGCTCTGGAAACCAAGCTGGAGCGTGTGAACTTAGCTGCAGTGCACTTGCACTTGCTTCTGCTGCAGATGACCTTGTTTATCTCAAGGAATTATCACCTTTCAGGTTCCTATTATTAGTCTTGACGGCAATGATATCCTCTTAGGTCTTCATACTTGACAAGTGGATCTCTCTGTTCCCCAGGAGGCACTGAAAGCATCTAGAATTATGTCCTGACCTATAATCTGTCATTGAAACATGTTTTGTGTGGATCACCTCTCTACTGACTGTACAGTACGGGCAGGTTAGTTGAAATCCTCATTTGGTTGGTAGTAGGATAATTTTTACAAGTTCATCAGTAGGGAGCTCATAAAACTAGTATCACTTTTTTCCTCTATAGAATAAAAAATCAAGGTAACTTATACTTCTAATCAGAAAGTAGACTTAGCCCAGAGAATCTCAAAGTCTATGATGCTTCAACTCTATAGATTTCTGGGCCCACCCCCAAGATCAGATCCAGTAGGTTTAGTGGAGAACGCAGGGCAAGTAATTTTTAGTAGATGGTTTTGAACTGCACTTTTGAGAAGAACTGGATTTGCTGAGTGAATTTTGGACTCAGAGGGAGCACTTGGGTCTTATTTCCAGCTCAATGACCTTAGGTTTCAAGCCTTTGATTTTCATTTTCCGGTCTGTCAAAGGGGACCAGTGATAATGACCCTCTTTGTTATTACAGATATCATTTTCTTGAGGGTTGTTTTTGCTGGTAACCAGCCTCTCCGAACAGGCTATGAATGTATCCACAGCAAAAGCCACAAATCTTAACACATTTAACTTGTGGAAGAATAGAAGCACCCTCAAGCCTTTTCCAGCTATTTCTGTTGAAAAATAAATAAGGCACATATTAGAGACAGCAGCAATAAAAACTTCCTGCCAAACAGTCAGTGAGTGGAAAGACTATAAAAAACCAGCAATGTGGTGCAGTTAATGAAAGGATGACATTAATGGTCTCTGAGGACACAGTTTGTTGCAACATCACAATTTATGTACAGAAAAGTGACATTGAAATTGCAAGGAAATCATATATTCTGGTACTAAATTAAGAAAAGGACACATTAGGAGTTCCCATTGCGGATCAGCAAGTTAAGAACCCAATATAGTGTCTGTAAGGATGCAGGTTCAATCCCTGGCCTCGCTTGGTAGGTTAAGGATCCAGCATTGCCGAAAGCTGCAATGTAGGTCACAGATGGGGCTTGGATTCTGCATTGCTGTGGCTGTGATATAGGCTGGCAGCTGCAGCTCCAGTTCGACCCCTAGTCCAGGAACTTCCTTATGCCACAGGTGCATCCCTAAAAAGATAAGTAAGTAAATACACACATACAGACAGACAGACAGACAGACAGACAGACAGACAAACTTTGGCACTTAAAACAACAAACGAGGTATAAGTCATTTATCAATCTTGCATTCAGGAGATTTTTACTGAGCGTGTTGAGCACAGAAGAAATCTGCTGTCATGGAGCTTGCATTCTAGTGGGAGGGATAAGCAAATTATGGATATTATTGTCATGAAGATTATATTTACAGACAACCAAGCTTTGAACAAACTAGTGAGGGGCTAAGAAAACTACACTTTAGTGTAGATTTACTCGTCCAATACAGTAGCCACAAGCCACATGTGGCTACCCAAACATTAAGTTAATTAAATGCCATTAAATGTTCAGTTCCTCAGTTGCACTAGCCACTTTCAAGAGTCCAATAACCACATGTAGCTAGTGGCTACCATATTGGACAATGAAAACTGTCCAGTTGTGGAAAGTTCTCTTGGACAGTGCTGATCTAGACTATGATGTCTGATGAAACATATTATGGTGGACCGTAAAGCAGGACAGGATGACAGGCCATGCCGGGAGCAAGGCAGTTGTCATTTAACTAGATCTGAGAATGCCTCTAAGAAGGTGGCATTGGAGGGAAGACAATAGAGAGAGGAGAGTAAATCATGGGAAATCAGAGGGAAGAGAATTCTGAGAGAGGGAACAGAAAGTGCAAATGCCCCTGAGAAGTAGCCAAGCCTAGGTGGTCCAGGAACAAGAGGGGAGTCCCATGTGGAATGATGTGGGTGGCAGAGATGAAGTCAGAGATGTAAGGTGAGGAGTATCACCTTACTGCCATGGGGAGGCTGTCCTTTCTGGTTTGGAGAGGGATGTTGTGTGGTGCTCAAACTGAAAGAGGGCAAGGACTGAAGCAGGGACCGGTTAGGAGACTTCACAGTCATCTAAGTAAGGGATGATGGTGGCTTGGGCCAGCATGGTAGCAATGAGGTGGGACGATGGTTAGATTCTGGATGTGCTTTGAGAGTTGAGACAAGATGATTTTCTGGATGTAAGATAGGAGGGAGCAGAGTCAGGGCTGAGTGAACTGGGTCTGAGAGGTTGGCAGGATGGACTTGCCATTGATTGAGATGTGCCAGATGGTGAAACCAGCAGATTGGTGAGAACAATCACAAGTCCAATGTAGGGCATGTTGAGATGGGAATGCCTGTTAGACATCAAAGTGGAGGAGACAATGGGATACGTGGATCTGGAATTTAGATGGAAGGTCCGGACCACAAGTACATCTCTAGATATCCTCTGTCTTGGCCATGAGACTGGATGAGGTCATTCAGCAAGTAACAGTAGGTTGAGAAGGGTTCCAAGCACCCACTTGGGCAATTGAACATAATCAAGTCTGAACAATAGGGAGGGACCAGTAAAGAAGGTAGGAAGGAGGGAGTCCTGGAGTGTGTGTAGTGTTCTGGAAAACAAAAGAAGAAAGGACTTCAAGGTGTCAAAAGCCTTGGCAGGACAGATATTTGTACCTCCTTCCTGATTTGCCCCATAGTCCAGGGTCCACCTGCTATCCTGTCACAATTATTAATAGTGTCCCTCTTCATTCTAAGCATTCACATTACATGAAATTATAATATAGTGTGGCCTTAATGGTAGATCAAGTAGAAAATGAATCATTGGCTTTAGCAACGTGGAGGTCACCGGTGACCTTGACAAGGGTATTGAGTTGACATGATGGGACAGGTTCCCAAGAGAATGGGGGACCGTCAGCATCGTCAGCTCTTTGGAGGAGTTTTGCTGAGACAAGAAAGAGGGCGGTAGCTGGAAGGAAATTGGGGTCAAAACAGGTTTGGGTTTTAGTTTTTGTTCTTGTAATATAAGAAAAATCATAGCTCATTTGTATGCTGATGGGAAAGATCCAGGAGACAGAAAAATTGATGATGCAAGACAGGGAGGAGATTTCTGGGGAAAAGAGTAAGTCTGGGCTACCGTGCTCAAGTAAAGGGACCTCACAGGGGAGGTGAAGGGTGTGCTCAGGGCAGGGGCATGGGAGGGGGTGGTGGGACCCAGTGAATGTTCTCTTCTGTGGGTTTTAATAACTTTTTGAGTAAAGTAGAAGTTGCACGTCTTCCATAGAGACGATGGAGGGAGGAAGGGTGTGAGGAAGGGGAGTGAGGGCAGAGGAGGAGAAGGCACACCGTTGTCTAGAGAAGTAGGAGAGGGCAGACTCGTTGGGCTACAGCAAGGACTTTCTTGCCGATGGGGCTGGTGAATTACCAGTGAGACCAGGCAACCTGGTGGGTGTTTTTCTCCAGCTACATTCAGCTGGCTAAGCGCAGACCTACCTGGAGTAGGGGGCGAGCTGGATATGCCCTGCTTTTGTCTGAGAAAGTCCTACAGGCCACAGACACCAGGGAAATGAGGCTTTATTATAATTCACAATGATTAAAAAAAAGAAGTCAGTGTTAGCAACTACATCGTTTTCTGCAGAGCTCTTTTATTCATTAAAAATTCATTTTGTAATTGAGGTTCCACTGGATCTTGCTAGAACGAATAAATAAAACTGTATTTAATTAGCCACAATATTTACATTTCAACACTTAATGAGCTAACAGCTATTAAAAGAGTTAGTTCTCTTAAGTAGATTGAGAATCTCCATGCAATTTTGCTCACTTTTTTTTTGCTGAATCATTCCTTTGTAGGTGTGGGTTGTCAGCCAGTCAGGGACACAGAAATTCCTGGAGTGGGAAGAGAAACCAAATGGGTAGGAAACACGTCCCCTGCCTGGAGGAAATGTGAGTTGGACTACAGGATATAATAGGAATGAAGGATGGGATCCTGCCTGGTACTGATAAGCAAAATCTTTCTTCACCAGATGTGTGAGGGTCCAGCCCAATTGTCCGCTCACTAATTTGGAATAGAGTACAAACAAATGAGATTTAGCCACCTTTTATGCTTCGCCATCACCTTTTTCATTTGCCATTTTATCAGCATCATCTTTGATCCCTTTTCCTCTCTGTGTATTCCTGTTTATCTCAGTCGATTAGTTCCGTGACTTAAGTTTTTCCTAATCACAGAAGTAATTTTTTGGAACTTATTTTTTCCTGATGATAAAAGTACCAAAGGCGAAATATAAAATTTTTAAAAAATAGAGAACGTTGGGAAAGTGGTAAAAAACAGCCCTGCTTTTCAAAGCAGACACGAATATTTTCTCTTTCTTTGAGCCTTTTTTTAATTAAAAAGTCTTTAATTATAAATCATTTCAAGCATACAGACGAATACAAAAAATAATTAGCAAACAAATCAGATGAGCAGATGTTAACATGTTGCTGTTTTGCTTTAGAGCACTGTTTTTTTGTTTGTTTGTTTGTTTGCTTTTAAGAAATAAAATAGCATAGATCCCGGTAAAGTCAGCCTATGCCCATTCCGCTTGTCCTTCCCCCTCCCCCAAGAGGCAATTACAGCCCTTGGCTATTGCCTACAGTGCATTAATCAATGGCTATCTGGGTTTGGTGACCTGGTTTTGGCAATGTGAAGAAACCTCGGGGGTTTAGTCAGCAAAGGTGAAGTCCACCCCACGGAGATAGTGACACCCACCCCCCACCCCCAAGACATGGGGAGAGCAGCCATCAGCCTCACTCACTTTTCTATGACATTTTTCCAGGTGCATTAGAAGATTCCATTTTCCTCTTCGAATGACCCAAAGTACAGGGTGCCAAATGGACTACTCATATTAATATTAAAATATGCAATATGCATGCAATATGAAAATATATGCCATATGTTATGAGTGAAATTATTCCCAGGTTAAAATGGTGTCAGAATAACTCGAAGTGCTCTTTCTTGATCTCACAGTGACTGTTACGTTTTATAGGAAGAAATACTGAAGGACAAGTACAACAGCATTAGAATTCAGGGCTAGAGGTTGACCATATACTAGTATTTAAAGAGTAAGCACTATTTTGCTGTACAGTAGACAATGGACAGAACACTGTAAACCAACTGTAATAGAAAAAAATAAAAATCATTGTAAATGCAAAACATAAAATAAAGAGTAAGCACTAGACGGGGCTATACATGGGGCTGTAATCCCTCCAAAGGAAAAGGAGATTGTAGGATCACCACCCCTTCCCCACCCTCAGAGGAAGAGAAAGTGGGCTCAGTGAAGAGAACATCCAAGGGGTGAGGAATCTCCAGGAAGAAAAATTCCAGTTTTATTCAACCAATTTAAAGTTTTGCTTCTATGCCTATATGTATATAATTCCTTAGGTATTCTCAAATTAAGACTAAATCTAATTGCTGGGTTTCTAGGAATTTGTGCATTCCATCTAGGTTAATCAAATTTTTGGTGGACAGTTGTTCATAGCACTCTTTTATAATGCTCTTTGTTTCTGTAGAATTGGTAGTAGTGTCCCTAATTTCATTTCTGATTTTAGTAATTTAAGTCTTCTTTCTTTTTCCTTAGTCTGCTCAACTAAAGTTTTGTCATTTGTGTTGATCTTTTCAAAGAACCAGCTTTTGGTATCATTGACTTTATTGCTTTTCTATTCTCTATTTCATTTATCGCTCCTCTCATCTTTATTATTTCCTTCCTTCTGGTAGCTTTGGATTGATTTACTCTTCTCTTTCTGGTTCCCTAAGTGGTAAAGTTAGGTTGTTGATTGAAGACCTTTCTTATTTTTTAATGTAAGCATTTATACTCTGTAAATAACCCCACTTAGCACTACTTTCGCTGTGTCCTGTAGGTTTTGGCATGTTGCAGTTTTCATTTATCTCTAAGTATTTTCTAATTTCCCTTGTAATTTTTTCTTCTATTTTTTAAGGATGTTGCTTAATTTCTACATTTTTGTGAATTTTCCAGGTTTCTTTTCCTGTTAATTGTTTTCTAATTTCATCCTGTTTTAGCCAGAGAAAATACTTTGTATGAAATCTATCTTTTAAATTTTAAAAGATATTGATACTTAATTTGTGGTTCACTTGAGAAGAATGTATATGTAGCTGTTTTGGGATAGACTGTTCTCTGTATGTTTGTTGGATTTAGTTGGTTTACTGTGTTAAGCCCACTATTTCCTTACTTATCTTCTGTATGGTTCTTTTATCCATTATTGTGAGTGGAGTATGGAAGTCTCCAAGGATTATTGTAGAATTGTCTCTTTTCCCTTTCAATTCTGTATGTTTTTGCTTCATATGTTTTGATGGTCCAGCATTAGTTGTATAGATGTTAATAATTGTTATAACTTCTTACTCTCTTGAAAATTTTATTACTATGTAATATCCAAGTCTCTTGTAAATTTAAAAAATTTAAATTAAAGTCTATTTTTTATAATATTAATGTAGCCACTTCTGCTCTCTTTTGGTTGCTATTTCAATGTAATACCTTTTTCCATCCTTCCACTTTCAATCTATTGGATCTAAAGTTAGTCTGTAGTAGAGGACATATAATTGAATTATGTGTTTTTAATCCATCGTATCAATCTCTGTTGCTTGGGCAGTTTAATTTATTTACATTTAATGTAATTACTGATAAAGAGGGAATTCTTCTGTCATTTTCCTATTTATTTTCCATACACTTGTAGCTTTTTCCTCCATCATTTCCTGATTACTTCTGTGTTTAGTTGTTTTTTTATAGAGAAAGTTAAAATTCCTCTCTCATTTCTTTTTTGTGCATATTCTAGAGCTGTTTTCTTTGTGCTTACCATGGGGATTATATTTACTGTCTTGAAGTTATAACAATCTAATTCGAATTTACAATAGCATATCTTCAATAACATGCAAAACTCTGCTTCTTTACAGCTCTGTCCCCATCCCTGTCAGGTGTTGATGTCACAAAACTACATCCTTATACACTGAGTGTACAGAAACATAAACTAAAAGCTATTTCAAATTCATTAGTATCTTAAATTATGTAGAAAACAGATTTGGAGTTAGGAACTCAAGTTACAGTAATACTAGCTTTTAGACTAATAATTGTGATTTTGTCTTTAAATCTATTTGTTTCTTAAGTCATGTAGAAATTTTAAAAGCACAGTTACAAACCAGTGTTGCCATAATACCAGAATTAATAATTGCCCATGTACTTACTTTTATTGCAGTCTCTGTCTAGTATCTTTTCATTTTACTGTGCAGGACTCCCTTGAGCAATTCTTGCAGGGCAGATCTTATGGTAACAAACACTCTCAGCTTTACTGTATCTGAAAATGTCTTAATTTCTCCTTCATTTTGAAGGAGAGTTTTGCTGGATATAAGATTCTTGACTGACAGGATTTTTTTTTTTCTTTCAGCATTTTGAACATACAAGCCCACTGCCTTATGCTTTCCAAAGTTTGTGATGAGAAATCTAATGAAAATATTATTGAGGAACCCTTGTACTTGATGGTTTGATTCTCCTTGCTGCTTTCAAGGTTCTCTCTTTGTCTTTCAGAAGTTTGATTATAATGTGTCTTGCTGTGGGCCTCTTGGAGATTGTTTTGCCTGGAATCCATTGAGCTTCGTGGATATTTATATTGTCTTTCATCAAATTTGGGGGGTTTTCAGCCATAATTTCTTTAAATATTCTTTGTGCTCCCTTTTCTCTCTCTTCTCCTTCTGGGTCTCCCAACATGTGTATGTTGGTCCATTTAATGATGTCCCTCAGGTCCCTTAGGTTCTGTTCATTTTTTTTTTCATTCTATTTTCTTCCTGTTCCTCAGACTTGATAATTTCCCTTGTCCTATCTTTAACGTCACTGTCTTTCTTCTGCCTGGTCTAGTCTGCCTATTGAATCCCTCTAGTGCATTCTTCTTTTCAGTTATTGTACTTTTCAGCTTTAGAATTTCTTTTGGAGTTTTCTTTTAGGATTTCTCTTTATTGATATTTTTCATTTTGTTCACATATCATTTTCTTGACTTTATCCACATCTTTTTGTAGTTCTTTGAGCATCTTTAAAATGATTGCTTTAAAGCATTTGTCTATTATAGCTGCTACCAGGTCTTTACCAGGGACAATTTCTATTGACTTTCTTTCCTTTGAATGGCCTATACTTTCCTATTTCTCTGTATATCTTTTGACTTTGTTGTTGTTGTTGTTGAAACTGGGACATTTGAATATAATAATGTGGCAACTCTGGAAATCAGTTTTCATTCCCAAAGTTTGCAGATTTGGGAATTTTTAAATTGTTATAGATTCTCTCCATGTCCAGTGTAGCCTGAAGCATAAACTTTAAGTTTCCTTGAGTCTTCTGTGGGCCTATGCTCTTCTCTGGGCATGAATAGTCACTTTCTAATTTTCCCTGTAAATGCATTTTTTTGAATGTCTTATCTCTTTAATATCTGGCTCCTGGTAGAGAAAAAAGAAAAATGAAGGTAGGAAGAGGGGAGAAGCACTGGCTCTTTAAGTCCTCTGGAAATTACTTCAGTCAGAGGAAGAGAAGCAACAACAGTGGCTGCTTGCCTCTTTGCTCCTCTGTGATGAGACAGAACAATCAGTGATCAGACACAGATCCCCAATATTTGGAGGACAAGGTCCTTTCTGCCCACCTTGGCTCCAGCAAGCTATGTTTAAGCACTTCCAGGAATGTGTGCATAGATGCCTGTCTTCAGACCAGGGTGAGAGATAGGTAGCTGCTGCTGTACTAAGAGCCAGAATTCACTGAAATTAACTATAATTTATCATTAAAATCAAATTTCCACACGGTTGCCTCAAGAAGACTCTACCAGTGCAATTGTTTTCTAGATGGGGAGACAGATTCCTTGAGCTTACTGCTCTGCCATATTCCCAGAATCCTCCCAGCATAAATATTTTGAAGAGTTCCCATTGTGACTCAGTGGATCAAGAACCCGACACAGTATCTGTGAGGATGCAGATTTGATCCCTGGCCTTGCTCAGTAGGTTAAGGATCCAGCATTGCCGCAACTGTGACATAGGTCACAGTTGTGGCTCAGATCCAGTGTTGCTGTGACTGTTTTGTAGGCTGAATTAGGCAACTGCAGCTCCAATTTAACCCCTAGCCCAGAAACTTCCATGTGTTGTAGGTGTGGCCATTAAAAAAGAAAAGAAAATTATTTTGAAATCATAAATAAACAGAAAATTTGTAGTAGATTTTAAAATAAAAATTAAAATGTTCATGCACAAAAATATCATAAATTAATATAAATAGCAAAAAGGGGACTGTCTATCATATATTATGAAAACAAAAGTTTATGACTTTAATATGTAAATAGTTCTTGTAAATCAATAAGAGGTGAATCAGGTAATAGTTCAGCTACCTATAAGCCAGCCTTTGACATGGCTGTAATTGCTCTCACAGCTCTCTAAATACTGTAGGTCTTTGATGGCTGAAGGAGAGGATGGTAGGGAGGAAGAAAGGAAGGAAGGAAGATAAGGAGAAAAGGAGGAAGGAAAAAGAGAGGGAAGGAGGAGAGGGAAAAGGAAAGGAAAGGAAAAAACAAAACACCAGGCAAAGTGGTCCCCATCTTTCCCACAACCCACCATCAAACAAATACAAATGTGGTCTAATTCTTGTGGGCTAAAAACACCTTTTGTACTTCTAAGGATATTTTTATATATTTTGTAGGTTTTATGTGATTGCAAATGAGATTTTTTTCCCCTTGTGTTTTCTAATACCCTTCTTCTGATGTGTAAGATAGCTATTGATTTTGTGTGTTTATTTTAGTTTCAAATCATACTTTACTAGTTCAAGTAGTGTTACTGTAAGTACACTTAGATTTTCTGGTAGAAAAATTATCTGCCAATAATGTAACTCTTTCTCTTTATTTCAATAGAAAATTTTTTTTCTATTTTATGCCTACATTACATTGGTTTGAAATTCTAGAGTGATGATAAGTTGTTTTGAAGTTGAAAGGTATCCTGTATAATTCCCTATTTTAAATGAATCATCTCTAGATTTCCACATCCAGTAGCATGTTAACTACAGGTTTCATTTAGATAGTCCAATCATGTTAAGAATTCTATTCATTTAATTATTAGTTTACTGTATGGTTTAAAAATCGAACTGGGAGCTCCCATTGTGCTCAGCAGGTTAAGAACTTGATGCTACCTCTATGAGAATTCAGGTTTGATCCCTGGCCTCACTCAGTGGTTAAGGATCCAGCATTGCTGCAAGCGATGGTGTAGGTCACAGATGTGACTTGAATCTGGTGTTGCCATGGCTGTGGCATAGGCCAGCAGCTGCAGCTCCAATTCAGTTCCTAGCCTAGGAACTTCTTCCATATGCTGTGGGTGTGGCCCTAAAAAGACAAAAAAAAAAAATCTGAACTGAACGTTGCATTTTATTAAATCTCTTTTCAGAATCTATCAGTTATTTACATTTTTAAACCTATAACATGTTTATGTTAACTAATATAAAGTAAATAGTAAAAGTGAGGGGAAATGCCTGTAATATTGTTATTTCATGTATTACATGTATTATATATGATACATATGTAATCTGTGCATTGCATAATACATATATAACATATGTAATAAATAATTTAAAAATCCTAGTATTAAACGATTTTTGCATTCCTCATAACACTGATATTACTATACTTTTAAGTTCTATTTGCTGTTCTTTCCAAAATTGGTACTTTTTATTTGGACTTTTTTGACTTAACTGTTAAAAATGAGTATTTTATCATGTCATTAAATATGAATCTACAAAAGTAAATTTAAGCAAGCTTTATATCGAATCTATCACACATAAATAAAAGTGCACAAATCTTAATGGAGGGCCAAGTGAATTTTCATAAACTAAACACCTAACGGATAGCGTGGTGTCCCTTCCAGTCATTCACCTCCTCCAAGGTTAACCATGTGATGAAATTATGTTTTAATAGCTTCATGATGAGTGAGGAGGATGAGCAACAGCAGACAAAGCCAGAGAGGCAGGGAAGAAACAGATGAATTAGGGTTTTGAGAACCACAGTATATTCATTTTCTTTTATTTATTTATTTTTTTGTGGCCACACCCATGGCACCTGGAAATTCCCAAGCCAGGGACTGAATTCAAGCCACAGCTGCGCGCTACACCCTGCACGGTAGCTGCACCAACACTAGATCCTTGAGCCCACTGCATGGAGCCAGGGATCGAACCCACACCTCTGCAGCCACCTAAGCTGCTGCTGTCGGATTCTTAACCCACTGTGTCACAGTGGGAACTCCTATTCACTTTCTATTGCTGCATAATGGATGGCCACAAACTCAGTGACTGAAAATAATACAAACTTATTATCTCTCAGTTCCTATTGTTCAGGAGTCTGGGTAGGGCTCAGCTGGATCCTCTGCTCACGGTTTCACAAGGTATGAAGCTGCAGTTTGAGCATTGCAAGCTGCAGTGTGATGCTCATTTCAAATTCAGGCTCAGCCAGGTTCATTCTGATTTGTTGTCAGTATCCAGGTCCTTGTGGCTCCAGAACTGAAGTCCCTGTTTTGCCACTAGCTATGGGCCCGGGACCACACTCAGCTTCCCGAGGCTGCCCACAGTTCCCTGCCCTGTGGACCCTCACATCTTGGATGTTTGCTTTCTGCCAGTCCAGCTGGAGCATGTCTCAATGACTTCACCTTCTTCTCAAGGCTCCTCTGATTTGGTCAGGCCCTTCCAGTGTAATTGGCTTTGATTAATTCAATGCCTACTGATTAGTAACCTAATCATAGGAGTCATAGCCCACACTAAAGGGGAGGGAATTATAGAAGGATGTGGGTCATTGGGGGTTATCTTAGAATTCTACCTACCACAAATGGAAAGAAATGTATTTTCTTTTTCTGTTTGCAATGACAAGCTATTTGAAGGATCATAATCATGGGGTGTGAGATCTGATTTAGATGCTAAATGAAACTCACATCAATAGAGGATCTCGAAAGGAGAGAGCCAGTCGGGTGCTACGTGGAGAATGGAATAGGATTTGGGCTCCAGGAATTAGGAGGAGGATGGTACCATTTTCTGAGACCAAAGAACATGGAGGTAGAAATGAAGAGCTCAACTTGGGACATGTTAGATTTTAGATTCCTGTTCTTTTTGGACACTCAAGAGAGAGGTCACAGTTAGACGTGGATTGAGCTCAAGGGAGGACTCAGAAATGTAGACTGGCAAGTCATCATTTAGGGTGGAATGTGAACTCCAGAGACTTGATGAAAACACTAGTGGGGAGATCTACATGCAGATGGCTGCAGATGCCATGATTTCTTAAATTATAATTCTTAGTCTTAGTCTCACAGACAGACTTGCCTGGAATCTTCCCAGAAGTGACCCCCCCCCTCTTGTTTTGCAGTATATTTTCTATGGCATCAAGTTGGTATTTCTTTTTTTTTTTCTTTATAGATCCTCTATTAAGGCAAGTTCTGTCACATGGCATTCTTATCATCGGAGGGGGCTTGTTCTCTGTCCATTTGCTCCAACTAGAGGGCACCCTACATCCAGCCTGAATTTCTCCTCTTTGGTAGGTTCTCGCCTTGGGCAGCTCTGATGCACTCACTATGGTCAGGTTCTTCAATAGGCTGAACCAACTGAATCATAGGTAACCACAGTGCCTTCCTTAGAAGAAACACTGAACAAAGTCTAAGAGCTTGGATCCTGGTTAAGATAATGTATCCAAAGATGTGAACTTCTCAAAATTGCTAGAATCTTTCTGGCAATCACAGATCTAGAATCTGAAATAGATTTATCTGTCTGTTCTAGCTCAAGGTGCTTGGGCTAACAGTATAGGATAGAGCCCCCAGCACGTGCTCATCTTATTCCAGTCCCACCCTTGATGTTCAAGGGGGAATAATTCTCGGATCCCAAGCTATTCACAGGAGGCTTCTTTACTAATTATGAGTGACTAATTACTCCTGAGAATTCAGCACAGGATTTCTGTCTAGCCCTAGAAGTCAGGAAGGGGTCAGGTGACCAAGTCTTAGAGAAAGTGCTAACCTTTGAGGCACATCTCATACACCAGCAGCTTCAAGGTGAAGTTCCCCCATTTCCTGCTTCTGCCTGTTAGTATCTCTTGGATAGTCAAGGATTTCCACTTCATAGAACAGCAGCCCTGGAAGCCACTAAGGAAACTGCCCTCAGCACCATTAAGGACCTGGAAAGGTCCATATCCGATGAGAGTGAAGTCCCTGATGCCCCAGACCCAATAAGCATTCTTGGGCACAGATTTGAGAGCCTACAAAATCTGTCTGAGAGTGGAGTCCAAGTCTGATTTCATCTGACACTTAAATAATACCTGAAGGGATTCAGAAAGAGATTCATATAAAGACAAGAAAATTATGTGAAAGGAGCTGATTCCAAATCATGGGCAGAGTAATCGTGGGCACCTTGAAGGCAAAGGAAAGTGTCCTTCTTCTTTATATACTGAGTTTGGTGCCCAATGCAAGTAGCAACACAATTGATGTATATTGTGATGACTGTGCAGGCACTGCGTGCACACACACACATACACACATGCACACACAGTCCTCAAATTGCTTCATACATACAAAGTTGTGTTCCAGATCAAGTGTTAACCGTGCATCTCCATGCATTAGGAACAAGAAAAGCCCTCTTGCAGTGTGGGTCGGGAGTGTCCATTCTGACTCTTCTTCTTTCCTTGTTCTGTCTTTGTGTAGAGGATCCAAAGGGCCTCTTTGGAGATCCACATGGGGTCGCTTGGTCGTCTGATAATGCAGTCTTCCTTCAACTAGACGTTTTCCTTTCTTGCTGTTAGTATGCTGCTGGCATGGAGTTTTCTGGGGAATCTTCCTCTGCCTATAAATGTCCCTCGGCAAATGCTCCCCGTGGCTTGAGTGAGAGGAGCACTGCAGACGGATCAGGCAGAGAGCTCCCAGGAAGTTTTGCACACACCCATTGCCCTGAAGACTTCCTCACTGCCCGTTCTCTGCCTTTTCACTTTGCACTGCTTCTCCCGGCAGCGGTAGGTGGCTTTAAGCATGTATAGCATACGGTTGACCTGGTGCTCAATGTCATACCGTTTTTTGCAGGATATGTCATAGCTATGGGTCTGTGTCAGCACAGGTTCAATTAGGACGAATTAGGCACAATGGTCATTTCATGCTATGCTCATCCAGATGCACTGAAGGGGCCGTGTCAGGTAGCCAGGACAGGTGATTTTTTATTTGGTTTCTCATTTCCTGTCCTTCACCGATGTGGAAACTTTCAAGTATAGAATCAGAGGAAGAACTGGATCGAATGACTTTGGAATACACTTGATATTCCAAAGTACAAAGAAGTCAATGCTTTGTCTTAAATTCATAAAAACAACACTTAGTCTTAAGTTCATATAGCCATGGATCATGATGTAAATTGGGAGTTAGAAGTTGAAGGAGGAGTTCCCTTGTGGCACAGCAGGTTAAGGACCTGGCATTGACACTGTATGGCTTGGGTTGCTGCTGTGGCCTGGGAGCTTCCACATACCACAGTTGTATCCAAACAGAAGAAGAAGAAGAAGAAGAAATTGAAGGAGAAATCAAAATTCACAGGATCCTCTGAGTGGAACAACCCACAGGCCTTCCTTTCAAGGACAGCATCAAGTGACAGGGGCACAGCCACACAGATTGTAGATCGCGGCAGACTGAGTGTCATCAGGTAAATAGACAAAGGAAAACTCTGTTCCCGAGCAGAGGAACTCTGGCACGCTGGATTCTGGGACACTTGTTTGGTTTAAATCCTCTGTCACATTTTTATCCCTGCCGGATTTCTCATGTGCCAGGATCCAACAACTCTTCAGCTTCCTTCCTTGGCAATAGAAATACGAATGAACAATGGTCCCATGAACGCCCTGTGCTCTTTGGAGCTTCTGAACCATGCGGAACTCAGCAATTACTTATTATGCCCTTTCCATTTCTAATTATTGTTTTAAACATCTTGGTTAAAGATACCTCAGTCCTTGGACGCTTCTCTGGTGGAAGGAGTAAATTAAACAATTTATTTTTCAATAGAATTAATGAGGGATCGCAGAGCCCTCGCCTGGGATGATCAGCCACTGACACCTCGGAGGCCTCGGCTGCTGGTCTGATTAAGTGAGTGTGGGTTACGTGGCAGCCAAGAGAGCAGGACGGGGCAGGGGAAATGAGGCGGTGAGACATCAGTTGACTGGAGATGAGAATGAAGGAAGAGATGGGTACAAACCACTTCTGATGATTTCCAAGGGGATCAGTTCTTTGAAATGCCCCAGGCAGCAGCTCTCAGCCAGAAGGGAGGCAACGCGGTCCCAGCCAATGTTTTCGGCCCCCTCCATTTAACTTTCTTTGATTCACAGACTGAATTCCCATTTCACAAGTTTCTTATGAGTCCCTTAGATTGAATTCTTAACTAAGCATTATGGCATTTGCTTTTGACAGTGCCAGAGGCAGGAAGACACATTATGAACATTTCTTCAAAATTCTAATATTTTATAACCATATAAGCTTCCAGATATGGATACATCAAAATTTATTTAGCTATTGCCCATTTGTGAGTTTAACTCACTTCCTTTGTGCTCATTACAAATAACTGCACTTTATATTTTTGACATAAATCATTGCGTGGTTTTCTGATTTTTTAAGATAGAAGCCTGGGCTATTTGAATAACATGAGTTTACTACTTAAGTCTTGCCAAGTTTACGGTTCACATCACACACTCATAAACACGCGTAGACCATGATCCCATCCAAAAGTACTTTTTATAATTTTTTAATTTAGACATTAATGTATTTCCTAGGAAAATAAATATTAAAATACAGAAAAGTATAAAACAGTAAATACTTTTTTCCAGATTTTTTTACTTCCATATACAGATGTATGTATCTTCATATATATATATACATATATATATACATATATATGTATATATATAGAAAAAAGATTCTAAAATTCCTTTGACTCTAAAATATGCCCTCAATGTAAAAAAGCCTTGAGAGGAAAAGAAACAAAACTTATTGATAAGCACTGCATTAAATGCACACATTGTTAGGATGCTGAATGCCTGCCCAGAAATCAACTCTGGCTACTTAACATAAAATAATTTTATTTTAATGATGCTAGGGAGGTCATAGAATTGAGAGGAAGACTGGTGGGCCAGGTGTGGGGAAGGTATAGGGAATAAGGGAGACCACATAGCACCAGGATCCAAATCCCACCGCAGAACTACCCCATTGAGGGTTCTGCTGACAGCCTTGGACTCTGTCATTCAGTGCCTCAGCAGTGCTGCCCCAGGTCAGACAGGACTCCAGAGGGCCGCTCTGCTACCCCAGCTCCAGATCAAAAGTCTGGAGTGGTACATCCGATTGTGGAGATATTTTTAAAGCAAAAATCAAGGGTCCAAATTTAGTTAAAATCCTACCATCCGCTTGGCCTTTACCTCATACCCTATGTGTGTGTGTGCGCACGCGCACACATCAATTTAGGGTGATTCATAGACCCAAAAGGCCAGAACTGTGTCTTTACAACCTGGAAATCGGCAAAAATTTTCTGAAAGGAACACAAAAATCACTAACCATGAAAACAACATCATCCAACTTCATTAAAATTTAAAACTTCTGTTCTTTAGCAAGAACCACTAAGGGTATGAGAAGGTAAGTCACAGATCAGGAAAAAAAATATTTTTAATACATGTATCTGAGAAAATACATAAGCAGAACATATATATGTATATGTAAAGTCTTACCACTCAATAGGACAAAGGCAAACAACTCAATGGATGTGCAATGAATTGATCGCTCCACAAAAGAAAACATACACATGGCCAACAAGCACGATAAGTGTAAAGATGGGCAGCATCATCTATCTCAGAGAAATCACAAACTAAAACAACCGTAAGTCACCCACTTCTTGCCCACAAAAAAGGCTGAACTTTGAAAGGCTGACAGGACCAAACGCTGGTGGCAAGGATGTGGCGCGGATGGGAGTCTTACCCATTACCGGTAGCAACGCAAAATGATGCCATCGCCTTAGGAAACAATTGGGCCATTTCTTATAAAGTTATATCTACACTTACCCTGCGTGCCAAGCAATCCTCTCCCAGAATCTTCCCGAGAGGAGTGAAAACCTAAGTCCACGAAATAATGTACATGAGGTTGTTTATAACACCCCCATCATCCCGGCTGCAAACTAGACACAACCAAAGGCCCATCAAGAGATTGGATTAACAAAATTGTGGCAAATGCATGTAATCTCTCTCTCCTACTGGTTCTCTTTCTCCGGGAACCCTCACTCATGCGACTTCCCACAGAGCAGTGCTTGGCGCCTTTCGCATTCAGCAGACAACTGAAAGGCCCTTTTGTCCTCACGTAGGATCCGTGCTGTTACTTTCATAACCACGGACGGAGCCTTGTTCTGGCTTTAACCTCAACCTGGCATCTCCTAAAAGTCCTCTAATCTCCGTAAAACAAGAGAATCAGAATTGCAAACATTACACCACTGGAAGGGGTTCAACCTCCATTGCTCTTGACCTAAATATCCACCCAGTGTCAAGTGTCTCTAACCTCACAGGTGATTCTCTGTTGGCTTATCTGAAATGTCCCTCTCGTGCTGGAGATCCAGCCCTGCTCATGTGTGGTTAGAAGCAGGGGCCACGGAGGAGGTACGTGCCCATCCACCCAGCAGGAAAACCCAGGCCAGCACCAGAAGTGAGGTATGAGAATCACCGGGATTCTGCTTCTGGACCCCCACCACCAGAGTCTGGGGCCCGAGAACATGCATCTTTAATGAGTTCCCCAGCAATACTGATGAACCTCTGCAGCAGGGCTCAGGGCTGGGGAAAAGGGCAAGAAGTCAGGCAGCAGAGAGCAAGGGAGAGAAAGCCCAGGATTGGGCCATGGACAACACCAAGTGGCCAAAAGTTTTTTTACATTGGATGCCAGCCTCTAAAGGTAGAGATGGGGTGGGTTATTGAAACACACTGGGCCGGATCACACCTAAACAAAATCACAGGTGTGAACTCATCTGGGCCTTCCTCTCAGTCCCTCCTTCCTGGCAGGTAGCACGTGTGCCAAGTTGGAAAGGGCAATGCATTCTGTCACATGGATGTCCAGTATGAAATGTTCAGTTGGGAGTTCCTGTTGGGGCTCAGCAGGTTAAGAACCCAACTAGTATCCATGAGGATGAGGGTTCGATCCCTGACCCTGCTCAGTGGGTTAAGGATCCAGCATGGCCATGAGCTGTGGTGTAGTTTTTTTTGTTGTTGTTGTTTTTGTCTTTTTAGGGCTACATCCACGGCATATGGAGGTTCCCAGGCTAGGGGGTTGAATCGGAGCTGTAACTGCCGGCTTATGCCACAGCCACAGCAACACGGAATCCAAGATGCATCTGTGACCTACACCACAGCTCACAGCAACACCGGATCCTTAACCCACTGAGTGAGGCCAGGGATCAAACCGGCAACCTCATGGTTCCTAGTCAGATTGGTTTCCACTGCTCCACGATGGGAACTCCTGTGGTGTAGTTCTCAGAGACTGTTTGGATCTGGCGTTGCTGTGGCTGTGGTGTAGGCCGGCAGCTGTACCTCCAACTGGACCCCTAGCCTGGGAACCTGCATATGTCATGGGTGCGGCCATAAAAAGACAATTAAATTAAATTAAATTAAATTAAATTAAAATAACTTACTTGCCTGCCCGTCTGTATCTCTCACAAGCATCCTATCCTAATAAATCTCTTTCCTATCAAAAAAATAAAATAGAATAAAATAAAATAGCTCAGTTGACACTGATTTTCAGACTTAGTTTGTTTGAGCATGATGTGGGAGCCATGTGAAACTAAATTAATAAGACAAATTACATAGCGCAGATGGGGGAGTATGTTCTTTTCTGCTTGTAATATGTAGTGTTTCCAGTAAGTCATAGATCTTTAGATTAAGACAGGATTTCCTATACGATGCTATTTCTTTCCTTCTTGCAGCGATTTTTTTTTTTTTAGCAATGATTCCCTTTCACTGTCCTTTCTTAGTTTATCCAGATTTCCTTTCTTTTCTCTCCAGCCCTTCCCATCAAGGGTCTTAGTTCCCTCTCTCCCTCCAGCCCACTCACCAGCCATCCTTTTCCATCATCTTGAAAACTCTCATTAGCTATTTTGATAGATTCCCTAAGAACTCTGGAGTCTGATTCATCAAAGTGATAACAAGAAGTTATTTGGGGAATTGTTTCCAATTTAAATGACTGAATTATGTCCCCGCCTGTTATTTATCTGCCTATGGATATTCTAAGGCTCGACACCAAGTTGACACTCGAGAAGCTGGCTCCCCACAATCCAGCTTCTACCAGGGTGAGTGGAACAGGGAACGAGAACCTGAGCTGTATCCTGCAGCAACATGCTTTTGAGTCGGGATAAAGGAGTCAGATTGGACAGAAACAAAAGAAAATGGGCCTTGCTTGAAAATATTCCCCTGGGAAGAGCAAGTCTCCAGGGTGTTGATGGCAGTGACACCTGACAAGGAGGGACGTGGATCCCATGATAAAAAGAATCCACCCCAAGTGTGGAGCTTCTGAAATACAGCTTATCTCCACCCAGGAGAGTCAAGCCTCCTGTTTGGTAACCCACCCTCCAAAGAAGGAAAAGACACATCACATTGTGCTCCCTGCAGGCATGCGAACGACTCACCCAGCTTCAGTGTCCATCTCTGCAGAGGCCAGAAGACCCAGCGCATCCCTACAAAGCTGCTGAGATCAAGTCCCGCGTAACCTGCACTTTAGTGCCTCGTCTGCCTCCCTCGCCCCACTTCCTCTCCCTTCAGTTCAAATCCAGAAAATAAAGCTCACTGTGCAGAGTTACTCAGGCCATCTGTTGTGCAGGCTTCAGTCACCACACAAGAAGAAGGGGAGACGGGGAAGAAATGAACATTTATCAAGGGCCCGCTGGTACAAGCCTAGGCATCGAACACACCTCATGTCCTAGCAGCCCGTGAGTGACTGTGATGGATTAGCCCCATCTCAGCCCCATTTGACAAATGAGGAAACCAAGGCTTAGCTTCACCATGAAGAGCCATAGTTTAGCTCTCTATGATAAGGAAAAAGCATGCAGAACGTGTAATACTTATTATATACTGGTGTCAGGGACTGTTAATGAATCCTCAGAACAGCATAGAGCTTTATCATTGTTATGCCCATTTTACATCTGAGAACACTGAGGACCAGGGAGCTTAAGTGACTCACCCAAGTCACGGGGTTAGTCAGAATAGAGGTGAGATTTGAATCCAGGAATTCTGGCTCCAAAGTCCTTTTTTTTTTTTTTTTGCCTTGCCTGCAGCCTATGGAAGTTCCCAAGCCAGGGATCGAACCCACACCACAGCAGCAACCCAAGCTCCTGCAGTGACAACACTGGATCCTTAACCCTCTGTGCCATGAGGGCACTTCCAAGTGTGCATTTTTTAACAACTTAATACCATGGTGCTTCCAGTTACAAAATTGTGCTGTTACCTGGAATGAATGTTCACAAAATATAAGTGATAGAGCTGGAAGTTTATCTCATTGTGTCTCACTGCTGCATCAAATGATTAAGAGCTGGGAAAAGTGAAAATTCACAGTGGCCCAGTCACTCTAGAAGTGCGCTTTATATAGGCGGGCAGCATGGTTTGGCTCTTCCAAAACCTTGACGAGTTACCAGACTCATCATCAGAGTTTAGTGATGATCGCCCTCTCCAGCTCTCTCTGAATCTCTGCGGGAGTCGCTTAATAAAGACTCTTTGGGTTTTGAGATGCCAGAATCCTTAGTGACTCCAAAAGTGAGGTTGTTCTTGGCTTACCCCAAAATGGCTTATCAGGATCCATTTTCTTTCCTTTCCTTCCCAAGTTCTTCTGGAGGTGGAACTGTCATCACTGCTCACTGACAAAAACAAAACAACAAACAACAAACCAGATTGGGAGTCCCCTGGTAGCCAAGTGCTTAAGGATCCAGCATTGTCACTGCTGTGGCTTGAGTTTGATCCCTGGTCCAGGAACTTCTGCATGCCGCAGGTGTGGCCAAAAAAAAAAAAAAAAAAAAAATCCAGATAACGTCTGGGAGCATGATTTTTACTCCAAAACCATGTCAGTACCAAAAAGCCCACTCAATCCTGGGCAAGGAAATGGCAACCAGAGTTGGATTCATCCAGTACTATTTTTTATCCTCTTATGGGAATGAACACAGATTATGTATGGAGTGGAAACTGCATTTGACTGCCTATAAAGAGGACTAACTATGATGACATAGACTTGTATGTTTTTCTCACCCGAGGAGATGACCAGAGGAGGCAGTTTTTACTGTTAGGTTCAGCAGCTCGAGATTGTCAGGGCTGAGGTCTCTGCGATTCCCTTGCTCTTTCCTTCATTGTCTCAAGATGGCTGCTGGAGCTCCAGCCATCAAAGCCAGGCGGGAAGGAAGAGAAAGGAGGGAGGAAAAAGGGTGTCCCACTGACTGAGTAACCTCCTACTCACTACTTTTGCCTAGGCCTGTAAGTGAGGCTGGGCACCTAGTCATCACAGTGATTGTTACAGCACAAGAGAAAGGGTAGGTATTGATTAGGCAACATTTCTTACCTTGAGAATGTCCCATGCCCATCCTCGTAGCTCAATCTTTATTTGTTAAAGCCTAGCAGAGAAAAATTTAGCACCTGTTGCCACCCTAGAATTAATTCTGGGTGCCCGGGATTTTTTTTTTTACACCGATTTTCTAAGAAACATTGTAAAGCAGATAAATTCTAAATAGACTGTAGTTGGGATCAAGTGCGGTATTACATTTGGTCCTATTCCAGTCAAACCGTAATTCTAAGGAGGTGTGACTGCAAAGTTAGACGATGCCAGGGTTGGGGGAAGGACTGTAGGCTCTGCAGGATAATTACTTACAGAAGTACTCATAGTTATGGGATTCAAACCCAGGAAAGCTGCAAGAGGCCCTGTTAGTTCTTTTTACCCCACCAAGTGTATTAGCCTGTTATCAAAGCATCCTGTAACGAGCGCAGCTTGCAGGCATCCGTAAAGGCTGCGAATGGAAACAGGGAGGCTAATGTACCTGTGCATTTCTCTGGCTGGATTCCAGGCTGCACGGAGGTTTGCTTAATTTAGAATTGACTGTAAACTTGGATGCCTTGCCCTTTGCACCACCAACCATGCTGCCAGCATCCTGGGAAGAAATCAGCTGAGCCACAGGGGCGGGATACCAAGACCTCTGACTCATCCTCTGATTTTTCTGAAACACGTGTTGAGTCCCCTGAGGCTGGGTTCTGTTGGCAGCTGTCAACATCGGAGGAGAAATTTGGAACGGACGCCCGAGTGAATCGGAGTCGTCTGGAGAACAGTACAGAGCCCCTCTCCCCGCCCGTGTGCCCTCCCCCCAGACGAGGCCCCGGTAACCCCAGAAAGGCAGTGTGGCATTTCTTTCTTGGATCACCCGGGTTCCCATGCTCAAGCTGTGATTCTCCAAATGTCACACCCAGTGACTCCTGTCCTCTGCGGCAGACACATGAGGTCACAGACCCACCTACCTCTGTCTGTCCAAGTGAGGTCTAAGCCCTGCGTCTCCCCCTCCTGTCACAGCCGGAACCCCGGTGGGCTTTTGACCAGGATGCGCTGGGAGATGTCTGTCTTGTTGCAGTTGACCTTGGGGGATTGTATTCGGTCCTCAGTGGCATGAACTGAAGGGTCGTGCAGGGCCCCTTCCTGCCATGGACACAGAGAAGCAGGAAGGGTTGAGGGTTTTACTGTCTGGCGGGGAGGGGCAGGGAGCAGCAGCCGCCTTCTTGGGGAGCCCTGTTCTGCTTTCAGGCATCCTGTGGAGCACGGATGCCCCGTTGCGTTTGACTCCTGAGAATTGTATCCTTCACTCCCTCTCCTATGACTCTTCCCCACACCCCCACCCTCACCTCTGATCCTTCCCAAATAGCCCGTTTGTTGCTTAACTCAGTTGGGATGGATTTCTGGTTTGGGGCCGAATTTCTGTACTGAGATGTTGACGATCCCTCAGCGATCATCTTGTGACAGATGCGGCTCTGATTTATTTTACTTTGAGAAGCGCCTTCTTTTATTTATTTTTTTTTATGATTTTTATTTTTTCCGTTATAGTGGGCTTACAGTGTTCTGTCAATTTTCTACTGCACAGCAAGGTGACCCATATATATTTTTTTTTTTTTTTCTCACATTATCCTCCATCATGCTCCATCACAAGTGACTAGATAGAGTTCCCTGTGCTCTACAGCAGGAGCTCATTGCTTATCCACTCCAAAGGCAATAGTTTGCCTCTATTAACCCCAAACTCCCAGTCCACCCGACTCCCTCCTCCTTCCCCTTGGCGACCACAAGTCTGTTCTCCAAGTCCATGAGTTTATTTTCTGTGCAAGGGTTCACTTGTGCCGTGTATTAGATTCCAGATGTAAGTGATATAATATGGTATTTGTCTTTCTTTTTCTGACTTACTTCACTCATATGAGAGTCTCTAGTTCCGTCCATGTTGCTGCAAATGGCATTGTTTTTGCCCTTTTTTATGGCTGAGTTGAAAGAGCCTTCTTTGAGAGGGGACTGAAGACCACATCAGTAAAGATCTAATTCACACCCATGCCCTAATAAAACAGAGAAAGGTTACATCCTAAATGTGTTTTTTCCCCCAAATGCCATATATTTCATGGTAAAACAGTGCTGGTGAAGGCCATCACTTACTGTTTTCTCTGTGCCAGGCACAGCAAAGAAAACAATTTACAAACGCTGGTTCATTTCATCCTCACCACAACCCTATTAGTATTACCATTCCCATTGTACAGACAAGGACACTAAGGCTCAGGAGTTCCCATTGTGGCTCAGCGAGTTAAGGATCCAACAGAGTCTCCATGAGGATGCGGGTTCGATCCCTGGCCTCACTCAGTGATTTAAGGATCCTGCATTGCCACAAGCTGTGGTATAGGTCTGCTGTGGCTTGGATCTGCCGTTGCTGTGGCCGTGGCGTAGGCCGGCACCTGCAGCTCTGATTCAACCCCTAGCCTTAGAACTTCCATATGCCACGGCTGCAACTGTTTTGTTTTTTTTTTTTTTTAAAGTCTCTCTTATTCAGATGTCTGTGTTTCTTATCAGCACACAATTTTCTCCACACATTTGGCTCTGTGGGGTATTAATAGCTGTTTGTTTCTAATAGAATGCTTTGGCTGCAAGTAGCAAAAACTGCACTTATTGGCTTAAAGGGCAATTTGAAGAAAACAAGGTGAACAAGCATCAGGGTGAACTGAGTCAGAGGCTTTGCTCCTCTTCCTCCTCCTTCATGTTGACACCTGTGCAGGTTGTAGTCTCCAAACATGGCCATGTTTTCTTGTGTGATGTGACCTTGGCAGACTGCCCATGAACAGAGAGGTGCACCTTCCTACCCTTTGAATCTGGGTGGGCCTGTGATTTGCATTAACCAGTCGAATGCCGTGGGAGTCATGCAGCAGGCCCACTGATGACGGCCAGCAAAGGCCTGCAGTGTCCGCCTTTCGTGCTGGGACACTTGCACTTGGAGGCCCGTGTTGCCATGTAAGGGGTCCAGCTGCTTTGCAGCCACCATGATGAGTGGAAGCTAAGCCACACGAGGGGGCCATGGGTAGGCTCTGTCATTGACAGTCCTAGACTGGCATCCTCCTGGCCCTGGCGCCAGACTTGTGAGTGTACGAGTCTTTAGATGATTCAGCTCCAAACGTCTGATCACCCCAGTTGTCTGGTTCCTAAGCTGAACAGAAAAGTCCTACCAATTACCCACGTGCTGTGTTTATGACCTGGCTACTAAAACAGACAGAATTCCAATTCCTAACCGTGTGCCTTATTTTTGATTTGGTGAGGCAAACGAGAAGGAAGCCTGACTTATCCAAGGGCCATATTGGCGAGCTGGTTACTGAACATATAACCATACAGCCTGACCACGTGTTGCTTTTGTGATCTCTTCCTAGACAGAAGGCCAGCGGCTTAACCAGGTGCCATGTTTGTGATCTGGTTCCAAAAACAGAGTGCCGTCCTGCATTCCCACACGCCATATTTGGGCTCCAGTTATGAAAACAAAGAGGCAAATGGCTTACCAGTCTGCCTCTGTGATCTCGTTGATGAACAAAGGACCATGGCCCCAACCTTGGCCTTCAGTCTGGTTGTTTCCTGGAAGAAGAAGGAAGCCTTTGAACTTCATGGGGTTTCCTCTGGGAAACAAAATTGGGTCAAGGATATCCTAACTAGTTTTGGGTTCTAAGAAAAAAAATAAATAGCTTCAAGTCTCAGAACAAAATATCTTATTTCTCTTAATTTTTAACAGTTGATGCTAATATTTCTATAGAAGGGACACACAACCCTACACTACTATTCTTTTCTCTCACTTCTACACACTCATTTTTTTTTTCCTATCATCCATTCAACCTAGATCCATTTGATTTGAATCTTCTACTTTTTTTTTTCCTTTTTGGGGCTGCACCTGAGGCATGTGGAAATTCCCAACCCAGGGTCGAATCGGAGCTGCAGCTGCCAACCCACACCACAGCCATGGCAACTCAGGATCCGAGCTGCATCTGCAACTGCAGTTTGCAGCAACGCTGGGTCCTTAACCCACTGAGCAAGGCGAGGGATGAAGCCCGCATCCTCACGGACACTATGTTGGCTTCTTCACCCACCGAGCTGCAATAGGAACCTCAGGATCTTCTCTTTATCCTCTCTTTGGTCACCTTTTCTTGTCTTCATTCACTTTACAGTGCATATTTTCCATTCTTTGGGTCTCTTCATTGTCACTAGATTTTATTCAGTTCCTCTTCTTGCTTTCATGCTCATATGTATTCACTGCCCCTTTTGTTGAATATTTCCATTTGCTGTGTGTTTCTCTTCATGCCTGGGGGCTTTGCCTCAATGCGTTGGTTGTTTTACCCATTTTTCAGGACAATAGGCATTCATTCTCTCATTCAGCAAATACCGATCTAGGGCTAACTTCTGTTTGGTGGAGGTAAAACCGCCAACAGGACAGGTCTATTCTAAAGGATCTTACAGTCTAGTGGACAAAATAGAAGTGTCAGCATGTGACTGCCACACACTGCTGTTAGGTGCTGTGGTCAAGTTAGGTACAGAATAGCATGGGCTACATCGGAGGGAAGAGCAATCGACCTCACAGAACTTGAGAAAACTGACCAGAACAATGTCAGAGAAACAGAGGTCAAGGGAGGAGCTGGTGTGCAGGAGGACAGAGGGCAATGAGTGTGTTCTGGGCAGAGGAAGTGGGCAAAAAGCCCAGGATTGAAAGAAAACCTGATGCATAAGGCAGCCTCTGAGGAGTTCAGGATGGTCGGCGTGTGGGGCCTTCAGGTGTCAGGGGTGGGGGGAGGTAGCCAGATGGCAAGGCGAGATGATAGAAGCACAGGGGAAGCTGTGCTGAAGAACTTGGCGTTCCCTGTGTGGCTCAGCAGGTTAAGGATCTGGTATTGTCGCATCTGTGGCTTGGGTCACTGCCATGGCATGGGTTTGATCCCTAGCCATGGGAACTTCCACATGCTGCAGGTGTGGCCAAAAAAAATGGGGGGGGGGGGACTTGAACTCTGTGATCAAAGCCCTAGGTCACTTGGCTTCGGGGACCTTGTTTCAGAGGAAGTACTCATGTCTAGAAAGGTCACAGGTCATGCCGACAGAATCAAGGTAAATCCAAGCCTTATTCATTCGTTCATTCATTCAGAAAAATCTACATATTCTTATCTGCAACTGCACCATCAGAAATGGTTTCCCTCTCCCTCTGAAGATAGTTACCATGGATTACTTGTCTAGGGCCACGGGCGGGGCAAAAGGAATGCGACGGAGTGTGACAAGTCATGTGATCACGTCTCATCCTGTTGATTTGCTGAAAGTGTGGTGGAGGCTGTCAGGAGAATCATGGAAACCTACATGACAGTCTTTATTATTTTTTTTTTTACTTTATTTTTTATTAGAGTATAATTGATTTACAGTGTTGTGCCAATTTCTGCTGTACAGCAAAGTGATCCAGTATACACATATATACACATATATACATACACACACACGCACACACACACAAACACACACACACACATTCCCTTTCTCATACTATCTTCCATCATGATCCATCTCAAAGTGATTGGCTATAGTTCCCTGTGCTGAGCAGCAGGACCTCATTGCTTATCCATTCTAAACGGAATAGTTTGCATCTGCCATCCCCAAATTGCCGGTCCCCCCCCCCCCACCTTCCCCTTGGCAACTACAGGTCTATTCTTTACCTCTGTGAACCTTAATGACAGTCATTACATGAGAGAGAAAAGCTGGTGTGCTCTGGCCCCGAGGAACCTAAATCTCACTCTTCTAGACAGAGTCCTGTATTGGCCAGCTTGAGCCTCCAGGCGGGAGCAGACATGGATACTCAGCCTGAGTACAGAGATCGGATTGGATGTCCCATCATTCATAGGCCAATTACAATTCTGCCTTCTGTTCCTATGACCTAGCATTTCTCGTTAAAAAGTTTAACACTTCTAACTTTGATACTCCCACAGTCTCTATGCAGTAGATAAGGCAGGTATTCTTCTTGCTGGGATTATTGTTATTAGCTCATTATTACTCTTCTTATTATTCTTTTTATCATTGTTATTATCTATTCAATGCATGAGGAAACAGAACTCACGCTATTTAGGGAACTGCCTGCATAGTTAGTGACTTATACTTAGGTACTGGCCCAACCCGTTCTAGATCATGAGTCCTGGCACACAGGACGTTTCCATCAACCCCCTCAACCAAATACTCTGAACCCCTCTCTGCATTTATTGTCACAGCAGCGCAGAGAGCTCGACTGATTAACCTCATTTTCTGAAACTGCCATCATGGTCAACTAAAGTGTGATGAAAGGATTCTGTGCGTGGCCTCTGTGTATCAGCTGAGTCTTATGTCTGTGATAATGAACCCGGTCATGGGGGTTCCATGTAACTTTTCATGTGTGAGCCACAGCAAAGCAAAGGGCTGGAAAATCAAGAGGCGTGAAGTACAAGGAACTGTGTATTTTAGAATAAGAAGAGCTTTATCCACATGGCGACCATAGACCATAAATAACATTATCTCTATTTTTCAGAGAGAAACTGAGGAACAGAAAAGTTTAGTAGCTTTTACTGGGTCACACAGCCAGTATTTGACAGTGTCTAAACAGGGACCGTGCATGCACACACACACACACACACACACACACACACACACACACAGGCTTCTTTTATCATGCCTTCCTCTTCAATCAGATCTGTCTTGCATACTTGCCTTAACAACACTCATCTCACATGAATAATATGAACCACTTGGGGCCATGAGCACATCCTAAGATGTACAGAGGGGGGATTTCGTATATTTTTTATTCATAAGAGTTGCTGTAAGGACATGATTTTTCCCTGCGCTCTCCTGCTTGTTCCTGTTTCATCAGACACCGCCGACTGCAGACATCTCCCCGGGGTTGACTAGAATGGGCTTCCTGTCGGGACCCACTGCCTGTGTCTTATGAGAACCAGCTCTTTGGGGGAGTGTTCACGGTTTACCCTGTGCCCCCAACCTGTACAGTCCAGCAGCTGTGCGGGCCTCACCCAACAGACCAGATGGAAACGGCACGAGCCCACCTCGCCCCACAGGGTGCTGGACGGGTAGCAGGGGGAAATGGGCCACTTCAGCGTCCATCACCTTGGGAGAGGAACAGAGGAGAGTCCCTGGCCGGGAGGGCTGGGGTCTGAGCTGCTTTAGGAGCAGAGACTGGAGAGGGGGATCTGCCGGGACCCTTAGCCAGCAGGCGCAGGTCGAAGCCCCTTCCTGCGTTCATTCGCAAAGGAGACTCCTCTCCAGGGGACAGAGCTTGGTGGTGTCGGCCACAGACTCTGAATCACGTGTCTGCTCCACAGGGCCGGCAGGGAGCGGAAAATTCCCTCCCAACAGAGGCAGGAAATAGGTGCTCGATCTCAGTTTTGGCGTGATAGTGGGTTTTCATCTTTTTCCGAGTTGCCACTGCATGCCGGGGGACTTGGCAGAACCATGTGTTCCGACCGAGTCCGGGCTGACCTGAGCCGATCCCTTGCAGGACCACAGAATGCAGTGCTTCCCTTCTGTCTGTGTCCTCGAGTCCCCCGTACCAAGTGCGGGCACACCTGCAGGAGCCCAGATGGAGCCATCCCAGCCTGGCACCTACTCTTATTTGCTCAGTGCCTTTACCAACCTCCTGTTCCTTTGCCCAAGCCGCACATCTAGTCCAAGGCTCCAGGTGTGTCTGCCTCTTTGTTCACGGTGGGGAGAGGGACTCAACGCCTTGCGTTCCCAGCTGCCTTCTTAATTCTTCACGTGGAGAAAATCTTGGAGCCAGGAAGGACTCTAGAAATCTCTCTCCGGTTCCATTGGTGTTGCCCCCACGTCTACCACTGGCTGGCTGAGGGCAAGACACATCCTAGGGGGAGGTCCTCTCCATATTAGGCAGGGGAAGCTGTACTGCCTGTGATGTGGGGCCAACTAGGAAAGCGAAGATGCGGTCAGGAGGTTCTGCTCTAATGACCTTGTGTGACCTTGCCACACTGATGCTCAAGGCACACTTAGAAAATGGCTGTGCTTCTATGATGCACTGAGACAGATGGATGGGCCATGTGGTGGGGGACGGGAGAGGGGACTCTGCCCAAGATCCTGTCCAGATGCCCCAGAGGACAGAGGTCACAGCCGTGGCAAACAGGACCAATTCCGTCCCCTGGTGGGGAAGCTCTGACCCGCTGATCTTCCTCCCATCCCCCAGCTCTGTCTCTCTAACATGATGCCTTTTGCAGACGGGCAGAGAAAAGAAGAGAAATGGCCTCTGTCCCTCAGCTGATTTAGCTCATCCTTCTCTCCAGAGGAGAAAGGACTGTGTCATCCAATGAATTTCACAGCTCCTGTGAAAGCTGAAATGAGTTTGGAGTCACCTAAAAGCTGGCTGGGGAAGATGTGGCCCCCCAGCCGTGCAGCCTCGGCAGGAGGCAGGAGAGGGCGCCGGAGGCAAAGACCTCAGAGAGCAGAGCGAGGCGCGGAGAGCCAGAGCCCTGGCCTTCTGGGCATTTCATCTTATCAGGAATTCAGGACTTGCCCGGAGGTGCCGTCTTCTCTGAGGTTCCTCTTTCAGCGGGAAAATGCGTTCAATGTCTCTGCTATCTCGCACCTGGACAAGGTGGGGAAGCTCTCCCTGACCTTCTTACAGATTTGGGGGGAAGGCACACAGGACAGTCTTTGAAACAAATGGAGGAGCCACGTTTCTTCATTCAGCAAACGTTACGTCCCGCATCCAGCTGCGGCCAGGCTCTGGGGGAAGACCCGATGGAAACACTAGTAAGACGCAGTGCATGGTCCCACAGACACCAGTAACTCCCAGTGGGAAGAACAGCAGGAAGAAAGGAGTTCTGGGACATCCAGGGCGCCAGTGCTGCCCCCACTCAAGCCACCTGGACTGGTGGGGGGTCCAGTCTGCAGCCAATACTGCATGCTTCTTCCTCGGATTCACACTAGGAGAGCGGACCCCCAAGAGGCCGGGGGGATCCTTTGACTCACCCCACGAAGTACGTCTGACTCTGGACATGGTGGCTGCCCGGAGGAGAAAAACAGGGGATGCTGAGAGAATGAGCTTGTGTGTCTGTTGAAGCCAAAGTGCTGCCTGTTTTCCGTGTCCCATCAACTCATCCCAGCACCTCTTCAGAGACGGTAATTCCCCAGCACACGATGAGGTGGAGAGCAGAACTGGAAGGACTAGGCAGCCACGTGCTGGGAGAAGGACCTTCTTTCTGGACTAGAATGTTAGGAACCTTAGTACAAACTTGAGTGAACTTCAGAATGTTCTGGAGGTTTCTTAGATACAGGCCCGGAGCCTGTGATTCGGCACGTCGGGGTGGGGCTGGAAAATTTGCGTTTCCTGCGAGTTTCTGGGTGATGCTGGTGCTACTGGTCCAGAGAACACATTTTAAGGGTCCCTGGGCTAAATGAATGGAGGAGGGACAGCCGTCTTCCCACTCAAAGAGGACCAGGCTTCCCGAGCGAGAGATCATCAGCGTCCACGAAGCTGCCGCTTTGGTTGCAGGAACTGTCAACGGCGCCCGTGGAGCTCACGGACACGCAAGGCGCCTGATGCTTGGCGAAAATCCCCACGAACAGCCGGCCCATAGGGACCGAGAATATCCCACCCACCCTCTTCTTTGGCAAGTCCCGCCTTTGGGACCCCCTGTTTCTATTCGGTATTCGGAAGCAGAAACAACAGCAACTGCGACGTTGAATTCCATTACAACCACGCAAGCCTCACGAAAAGAACTGAGGAAGAGCCCGCCTCTAAAAACTGAATCAGAAGAGGCCTGCCTCGTGTTCTTTAATATTTTAATCTTTGAAAGTGGTGCAAGGAGTTTCCTTTTGGCACAGCAGGTGAAGGATCCAGCGTTAGTGCAGCAGCTTGGGTTAGGTCCTTGGCCCGAGAACTTCCACATGCCATGGAAGTGGCCAAAAAAAAAAAAAAGAAAGAAAAAAGTGATGTAAGAGATTCATAGACCTTATTTTATTTTTTGTTTTTTTTGTCTTTTCTAGGGCCACACTTGTGGCATATGGAGGTTCCCAAGCTAGGGGTCTAATCAGAGCTGTAGCCGCCGGCCTACACCACAGCCACAACAACGTGGGATCCGAGCCATGTCTGCAACCTACACCACAGCTCACGGCAACTCCAGATCCTTAACCCAATGAGCGAGGCCAAGGATCAAACCTGCAATGCAACCTCATGGTTCCTAGTCGGATTCATTAACCACTGAGCCACGACGGGAACTCCCAGATCTTTTTTTTTAAAAAGCAGCAATCATAAGCATCTGGGGCAAAAAAGGAATAGATGGATAAAATAATAATATAGTAAAATAAATAATATAAAATAATATGATGGAAGGCAACAAAATGTCACTGCAGAATGAAAATCTTCACTGGAGACAGGAACATGATTAATCGTGCAAAAAAAAAAAGAGTGATGCGAAATACAAATAAAAAACAAAGCGATGAAAATGATTAGAGAAAAGATGAACAATCTGGAAACAAAAAAATAGAAATCTATGAACTGTGTTCTAGAGAAAGGAACATGTTAGCCAGAACAGTAGGAAGACAAGAACCGACATGGCTGTCAAAGGAGGCAGAAAATGACACTGGTGTAAAAAATGTGAAAACCCGCTCACAAAACTCCAGCCAAGAAGAATGCAAAAACATGTAGTTTAGCATAGCATGGGAAATGTATTTTAGTTTCATGGATAATGAAATATTTCTCCTAGTGTCCAGGAAGGAAAAGAAAAAAAGATCTTCAAAGTGAAAACTTAGGGGAATTCTCTTATGGTACAGGGGTTAAGGATCCAGCTTTGTCACTGAAGTGACTCAGGTTGCTGCTGTGGTGTGGGTTCAATCCCTGGCCGGGGAACATTGACATGCTACGGGCTTGGCCAAAAAAAAAAAAAAAAAACCAAAACAAAGTGAAAACTTAGGCCACCATCCAGCCTCCTTTCCCCTCCCCCACATTCAACAGTCAAAACTGGAGAAGTTCCAGTGGACCTTTGAGGGGAAGTTTTGTGCAATTCTAGAATTTGATACCAAGTTGTCTGTTACCGGATGTGGCGGGGGGAGGGGCAGGAGAAAGTATTATCAGATTGTGAGAACTCAGAAAAGGTGATGCTCACAAATGCTTCACTGTCAAACTGTTTTTTAAAGTCCCATAGCGGATATTTGGATGGAAATCAGGTACTCGGGGTTGGGAAAGTCACAGAAAAATGGAACCGAGCATGGAAGTCAATTAAATATAATGACGTTGCAGTAGCTGTTATAAACGCTGTTACCGAATTAAATGCAGAAGCCAAATACTGTTCTAGAACAAGATGCAAATAGTAGAATACGTGTCGTAATAAATCTCAAACTTACGAAGACTATAAAGTGTAGGTGGAGAGTTGGGAACGTGAAGGTTTACGAAGTTCCTTATCCTGAGATAAAGAAAGATGAGAAAATGCAATTTAATTTCTTCAATTTGATAATATAAGAAATTATGGCTTAAGTAATGCATTCGATAAACAGAAAGATATCCACCACATCATCAAAACTGGGACAACTAGAGGGTTGCTTTCTTTCAAAAGAAAGAAAGGCAAGGAAAACAAAGGAAATCCGGAGGCCAGAAAGCAGGAGATGATATAACAAAAAGTACAGCCAAATGTGTTTATAACAATATATGAAAATGTCACTAGACTCTCTACCATTGGGAGGCGAAAGAATCTCACATTAGATTTTTTTTTAATATCTACCTCTATTTATATGAAATGTGCATTCTCTTTAAGAGAGAACCCTTTTTAAAGTTTCTTAAAATTATTAATTATTGAAATACAGTTGATTTATAATGTGTTAGTTTCAGGTGTACAGCACAGTAATTCAGTTTGTCTATACAGATACATACAGATATATGGAGTCCATTTTAGATTATTTTCCATATAGGTCATTGCTAGATATTGGGTATAGTTCCCTGTGCTATTCAGTTGCTGATCTGTTTTTATATATAGTAACATGTATATTTTAATTCCAAACTCCTAATTTATCCCTCCCAAGAGACACACCTTTTTAAAGAGGCACATGTTTAATATCACACAGAAAGTTTAAAAACCAAAGAGGAGACATTTAATAGAAAGTCCACACAGAATGAAAGCAAGCACAGTCATATTGAGGTAAAAATGGATTTTTTTTTTAACAGAAGGCACTTTAAGTGGTTTTCAGTGACAGATTGTGTATGTTGATAAAGAGAACACTGCCATTCTGTACCCATTTCCAATGTATGGTTTCCCCACACCACCAAGTTATTCTCCATCACCAGCTGGATGTCCTGGAATTCACCTCAATTCACTATCTACTTGGAGACAATTATCAGATTCCAGAAGTTAAGGGCTTGGTCTCACAAGACACCCACCCCACCCCACCACTTCAGTTGCCAGTCACAGGTCCAGGTTGTCACCTGTGCTTCTGGTGAAGGTTCCCACGACCCACTCCTTGCGTTCTGTCGGTTTGCTAGAACAGCTCACAGAACTCAGGAAACCATTTTCCTCACTAGATTACCAATTCACTACAAGGCTGTTAAAGGTTACACATCAATGGCTAGAAACTTATGGTGACATCCTGCACAAAAAGGCATCTGTCCTCATGGAGTTGGGGGTGCATTAGCATGTGGAAGGGTTCTGGTTCACTAACTCAGAAGCTCTCTGAACACCCCCCTCTTGGGTTTCATGGAGACTTCATCACATGGGCATGGCTGGTTAAATCATTACCCATTGGTGACTGATTCAACCTCCAGCCCCTCTTCCCCCCCGGGTATCAGGGGGTAAGATTGAAAGTTCCAGCCCTCCATTCATGACTGATTCCTCCAGCGACCAGTTTCTCCATCTTTAAACGATTTCCAAAAAGCCACCTCCTTAACATAAACTCAGTTGTGGATGAAAAGGGCTTGTTATGAAGAACGAGACACCCATTGATGGCTCTGAAGTGATTCCGGGAACTGAGGACAAGAGACCAAATATTGTAACAAAGATGCTCCATTAAAGCCAACAACCCAATTGAAAAATGGGCAAGAGACCTGAATAGACATTTCTCCAAAGAAGATATACAGATGGCCAACAAGCACATGAAAAATGCTCAACATCACTGATTATTAGAGAAATGCAAATCAAAACTACTATGCGGTATTACCTCCCACCAGTCAGCATGGCCATCATTAATAAGTCCACAAATAACAAATGCTGGAGAGGGTGTGGAGAAATGGGAACCCTCCTGCACTGTTGTTGGTGGGAATGTAAATTGATACAACCGCTATGGAAAACAGTATGAAGGTTCCTCAGAAAACTATATGTAGAACTACCATATGACCCATCAATCCCACTCTTGGGAATATATCTGTACAAAACTGTCCTTGAAAAAGACACATGCACCCATATGTTCATTGCAGCACTATTCACAATAGCCAAGACAGGGAAACAACTTAAATGTCCATTAACAGGTGAATGGATTAAGAAGATGTGGTATATATATACAATGGAATATTAGCCATAAAAAAAGAACAAAAGAATGCCATTTGCAGCAACATGGCAGAGACTCTGATACTAAGTGAGGTAAGTCAGAAAGAGAAAGACAAATATCATATGATATCGCTTATATATGGAATCTAATATATGGCACAAACGAACCTTTCTACAGAAAAGAAAGTAATGGATTCGGAGAAAAGACCTGTGGCCGCCAAGGGGGAGGGGGAGGGAGTGGGATGGACTGGGAATTTGGGGTTAATAGATGCAAAGTACTGCGTTTGGAATGGATAAGCAATGAGATCCTGCTGTATAGCACTGGGGACTGTATCTAGTCACTTGTGATGGAGCGTGATGGAGGATAATGTGAGAAAAAAGAATGTATATATGTATCTATGACTGGGTCACCTTGCTGTACAGTAGAAAACTGACAGAACGCTGTAAACCAGCTGTAATGGAAAAAAATAAAAATCATTAAAAAAAAAAAAAAGATGCTCATTGCTCTTAAGAAATTCCAAGAGGTTGGGGACCTGTGAGCCAGGAGCCAGGAATAATGAACAGAAGACCAAAATGTATCCTTACTATAAATCATAATATCACACACACCTGGCCCATTCTGTAATGGATGCTGCCCGTCTGTTTATCCTGATATCCTCCCAGTGCTTTTGCTGGGCCCTTTCATACTCACTACACTCTGCCCAGGTGTTGCCATCCTTTCTGATGACTTTTATTATCACCTGTATGCAAATAACTTCCAGGTCAGTGGCGCATATCTATGCATCCTACTGCTCCCTGGGCTATTCCAGGGAGCTTGTCCCTCAGGAACCTCCAGAATTTCACATGTCACCTTTCTCTCCAAGCCTGTTCTTCCTCTGTTCCCATTCGGCTGAGCACAAAGCCAGGTGTCCTCCTAATTCATTCATTCAGCCTCATGTACTGAGTCATCAAGTCTTATCAACTTAACTCTTACACGACTCTTGGATTCGCTCTGTCGCCATAGCCCACGGTTACGAAATGATTGAAGAAGACAATGTAGGTGATATTAAAAAAAAAATTCACACTTTATGAAGCAGACCGTTTCCATTCCAGGAACTTCAAAATGGGGCAGAAGAGTTCGCGTCATGGCGCAGCGGAAACGAACCTGACTAGGAACCATGAGGTTGTGGGTTCGATCCCTGGCCTCACTCAGTGGGTTAAGGATCCGGTGTTGCTGTGAGCTGTGGTGTACGTTGTAGATGTGGCTCGGATCTGGCGTTGCTGTGGCTGTGGTGTAGGCTGGCAGGTGTAGCTCTGATTCCACCTATAGCCTGGGAACCTCCATATGCCGCAGGTACGGCCCTAAAAAGACAAGCCAAAAAAAAAAAATGGGGCAGAAAGCAGAAAGCTTTTATAGGGTGAAGGATAAAGAACCAAGAAAAGGAAGATGGAAAATCTGATTAGGAGTTCCTGTCATGACTCAGCAGTAACAAACCCGACTAGTATCCATGAGGACTCGGGTTCAATCCCTGGCCTTGCTCAGTGGGTTAAGGATCCCACGTTGCTGTGGCTGTGGTGTAGGCCCGTAGCTGCTGCCCCGATTCAACCCCTAGCCTAGGAACTTCCATATGCCTCTGGTGAGACCCTGAAGAGACAAAAAAAAAAAAAAAGGAAAGAAAGAAAGAAAAAAAAAGAGAAAAAAAACTCTGATTGGCTGGGGCCATAAGATCAAACTTGTTCGCTATGAGAAAGCCCAGGGTTGAGCTGACATTTGGCAGCTGGCTGACTGAACGCTGTGTTTCTGGTCAAGAGGAGCATTTACGGAGACATGAAAGTTACCTGGGTGTTGGTTTGCTGACTTGGCACCCCAGGCAGAAGTGCTTTCATCTTGAGCCTGGAAGGTTATTTCAACACCGCCAAGTTTCTAACCTCTTATTTCAATAGCCTCAGATCTGAACATCTTGTGCCGGCCAAGGATGGTTTTTCTCAGGCTCAAACGTGATGAAATAGGTTTTCTGATGAAAAGCCTTTAGTGGTGCCCCATTTTACCCAAAAGCTTAAACAAAGTTCTTTTTCTCAAACAAATTAAACATAGAATTACTATAGGATTCAGCAATTCCAATTCTGGGTCTATACCCCACCGAAACTGAAAGCAGAGACCTAAGCAGATACTTGTACATCTAGGTTCCTAGCAGCATTATTCACAACAGCCACAAGGTGGCAGCAACACGAGTATTCGGAGATGATAAATAAGAAAACAAATGGGTGTGTACGTACAATGGAATATTGTTCAGACCTAAAGAGGGATGAACACTACAGCATGAATGAACACTACAGCATTGATGATCCTTGCAGACATGACCCAAGTGAAATTAGCTAGTCGCAGAAGGACAAATACCATACAATTCTGCTTACACGACGTACCTAGAAATAGTCAAATTCATGATTGGCTATTTATAGGACGGTGGTTGCCCGGGACAGGGGGCATTGGGGAGGGGAGGGAAGAGTGGGGCGATAGTGTTAAATGAGTAAGGAATTTCAGTTGGGGAAGATAAAAAAATGTTCTGGGATTTCCCTGGTGGTGAAGTAGGTTAAGGATCCAGCATAGTCACAGCTGTGGCTCAGGTAGCAGCTGGGTGAGTTCAACCCCTGGCCCAGGACTTCCACATGCCTCGGGTGCAGTCGCCACCCAACCCTCCGAAAAAAATTCTGATAATGGCTTGTAGTGATGGTTGCCCAACCGTGTGACTGTACTTAATGCCAGTGAACTGTACACTTAAAAGTGGATAAAATGGTAAATGTATATTAAATAGATTTTACCACCATAAAAAAATAAAAACAAAAAACCAAGCTATGTTTATCATACTAAGGTTATCATACTAAGTGAAGGTTATCATACTAAGTGAAGTGAGTTAGACCGAGAAAGGTAAATATCATATTATCGGTTATATGTGAAATCTTTAAAAATGATGCAAGTGAACTTATTTACAGAACAGAAACAGACTCACAGACATAGAAAACAAACTTATGATTACCTAAGGGGAAAGAGGAGAGGGGTAATTAGAAGTTTGGGATTAATAGATACACGCTACTCTATATAAAATAATCCAGGAGTTCCAGTCATGGTTTAGCAGTTAACGAATCCGACTAGGATCCCATAGGATGCAGGTTCGATCCCTGGCCTCACTCAGTGGGTTAAGGATCTGACGTTGCCATGAGCTGTGGTGTAGGTCATAGATGTGGCTCGGATCTGGCTTTGCTGTGGCTGTGGCGTAGGCTCATAGCTGCAGCTCCGATTCAGCCCCTAGCCTGGGAACTTCCATATGCTGCGGGTGAAGCCCTAAAAAGACAAAACACCAATAAAATAAAATAAAATAAAATAAAATAAAATAAAATAATCCACAAGGAGCATAGGGTATTTAATATCTTGTAAAACCTATAGAGAAAAAGAATCTGAAAAGAACATATATATAGTACATGTATATTAATATGCATGTATTAAATCAAATAACTTTGCTGCATATCTGCACCTCATACAACATTGTCAATCAGCTATATTTCAATAGCAACAACAATCGAGCTCCTCAATCACGGGTACATACATGGTTTACTGAGTAGCAGCACCCCACCCACATCTCTCACCCCACCCCCTACCGCCAGCCCCGCCCTCCACTCCAAGTCCTCAGAAGAACTCAACATATGGCCCTGGGACGGACCTGTGAGCTTTTCCATCTCCCAGGGGGTTCCCAGCCATCCTCTGCTGCCCTTGTCACAGTGAGTTGTCACACAGAATTACAATCAGTCATTCGCTTGTCTTTTGCTCCATGTCTCACTCAGCTTCATATCTCCGTCGGGGTCTGGAGTGGAGTCGGCCCCGATAACCATTTGCTGAATTAGGAAATCAATCTTTCTGCTATGAAGACAAGCCTCACTTAAAAAGATGTTAGGACAAAAAGAACAGGGTATGGAGATGCAAGTCTTTTCCACAGACTGTAATGTGTTACTCATGGTCTCTGACAAATCAGTAAGGTTATCCAAGATACAGGTTATAATTATAAGTCTACATAATATAATTGATAAGGATAACTAGGTTTGTGTAATTGACCCTACAGAGATTTTTACCATGATGGAAAACTCCTTAGGTTCCTAAAAATAGCAGGTGTACAGGCTACATTCTTTAACCGAGATCCACTGAAAACAGAATAAAGTTTTATTCTGACGAAAAAAAAATCAAACCTAGAAGAAAGACAAATAGGGTTAAAAATATGAAATGGGATGTGAGAGGTATTGAGAGAAATTTTAAATCTAATACTCTTTTGCATAGTTACATGCTAACAATAATGAAAATCTTTTGGCTTGTTTTCTGGAAAAGGACATAATTTCAGAATTGACTCAAGTAACATTAAAACATTCAATGGATCGATTATCATGGAAAAAAATACTTGTTGGCATTGTGCCCATATTGTTGTAGAGTGATTTCTTTCAAACTTGTAAAAGAGCTATTCCGACAATACAGAAAACATGAAATTCTGCTCAACTGATTTTGCTTAACCATTAGCATCCCAGTATTAAAACAGGACCTAGGGAGCCAAATAAAAGGAGAGGTACAGATTTCTGGAATCTCCATCTTTCCTTCTCTTCTTACAGCCCCTGGCCAATTCTTTTCACCTAATTTTGAATTTCAGCAAATTCTCAGCTGGTGAGAGTTTTTCCAGGCACTCTTGTCCTTCACTCCATCTTCCAGGAAATGGTTATACATTTTCTCAGAGTCTTTGATTTTGTCACCCTTCATCTCTGACCATGGCAGAAAGGTCCCAATTTTCCATCTGTGAGATCCATCGCCCCTCGCCACACATTTTTACAGGCTTCTCTTGACCTCCTGGCTAATCTCCACATACTCTCCTATCAAATCTAGAGGGAGATTATGTCATGGGTCAACCCTACTTGCATCTCAGAATTCACTTTCATGGGTATTTAGACTCTGATGCCAAAAACAAATCCACTTTACACCTCCCCACCTCCACTTGTTCTTACTGAGATAAATGGCTTTGAGCTTGAGTCATTTAGGTTTCCAGCAAGTTCCAGTAACCCAATTTAATTTGTCAGAACAAGGGGCATTTTGAAAGCAAGGTAAGAATTGCTTTACAAAGAAAGCAAGGAGAGAAAAAAAAATTTTCCTTCCATCATGATCCAGACTAACTAAAAATTTTGAAATCTGTTCAGTCTTGGGTGAGTTACATGGCAGAAATCCCAGCGTCTTAGTGGCTAACACCAGAGTCTAGTTCTCACTCAATTTACCTACCCTTCATGGATTAGCTCCAGGTTGCATTCATTCTGAGACCCTGGATGAAGGAAAACAGCCCCTGTGTGGGGTGTTTTGGTGGCAGAAGAAAAAGAGAAATGGAAGAACACGCAATAATTTTGAGACTTCTCCTTGGAATGCCATCATTTTCATATGTATCACTTTCGCTCTCATTTAATTGGCCAGAGTCTTGTGCCAAAAGGGCAAAAAGACATAATCCTTTCACAGGAAGGGGAAAGAAATCATTGGAAATAATATAACCTGTTATAGTCCACACTTTTGCTCATAAATATTTATTTCCCTCCCTTCCTCCTCCCCTCCCTCAGGGAGACACTCAAAAGTCCCATCCAACGATAACGTATGACTCCAGATCCAGAATCTCAAGATAGATACCAAATCTTGGGGTGACTTCTCATGACATGGAGACATATGAACTAAAAAGAGGAACTACCCCCCCCACCTGGCCCCCACAACACACACTCAATATATAGTAATGGGGCAGGGCCAGGCTGACCACCCAAGAACGTTCCCACCCAGAAAGCGAGCAGTGCAAGACGCACAGTCGTTGAGGCTAAGAGCATTTTTGGATCCTGCTGAACACACCTAGGGGTGAGGAATGTCCCTTGAGTAGACCCAGCAAAGTGCTCTTGATTTTGTTGCACGATTTCATCACGATAGAGAAAATCCATCCTGTTTTAGAAAATTTTATTTTGGGAGTTCCCGTTGTGGCTCATCAGGTTATGAACCCAACTAGTATCTATGAGGAGGCGGGTTCAACCCCTGGCCTCAGTCAGTGGGTTAAGGATCCAGCGGTGCAGTGAGCTGTGGTGTAGGTTGCAGTCGTGGCTCAGATCCCATATTGCTGCAGCTTCGATTCAACCCCTAGCTTTGGAACTTCCATAGGCCACAGGCGCAGCCCTAAAAAGGAAAATAAAGAAACGAACAAGCAAATAAATAATTCATTTTATTGAAGTATAGTGGATGGACAATGTTGTGTTAATTTCTGCTGTACAGCAAAGTGATTCAGTTATAAATAAATAAATATACATGTATTCTTTTTCATATTCTTTTCCATTATGGTTTATCACAGGATATTGAATACTGTGCTCTTCAGTAGGACCTTGTTGGGTGTCCATTCTCTGTGTAATAGTTTGTGTCTGCTAATCCTAAACTCCCCGCCCATCCCTTCGCACCCCCGCCCCTTCTCCCCCTTGGCAACCACAAGTCTGTTCTCTGTGTCTGTGAGGCTGTTTTAGAGATCCATCCTTTTGCACTGTTTTCTTTGTACTCATCTGATGAGGGGATTGGAAAAGGTACCCTTCCCGGGGGCTCTGTAGCTTATCCTCAAAATGGCTTGTGCCCATAGAAGGTTGGGAGCTCAAAGAACATTTTAAGTTTTGAACAGTCATAGAGTCTCTTAGTCTCAGGTTGTTGGCTCTTGGGCAATACAGGTCTCTCAAAAACAGTCTTTTTTTAAAAAAAGATCTATGTGACTCCAATTGTTTTTTTCCTAATAGGCACATCCACAATTATTTTTGATACCCACTTCTCTCAACTTAATGACCAGCTTCCCGGGAGAGCCACCTAACACATTCAGAGGTTTTAACAGGGGACCTGTTGATTTGTTTTCATAGGCTTGGGTTGTTATTTATAGCGTTTCTCAATTTTATCTCTTCCTAGTCGGAGATGGGAGACAATTGATTCTTTCAACCCTGCAAGACCAGGAATTTGAGGGGGTCTGTATTCCTGGCATGCAAAACAACCGTGTTTTTCCTGAGTTCATCTCTTCTTTTTCTTTCTTTCTTTTTTCAAATTGAGATATAATTAACCCAGAACATTATATCAGTTTCATGTGTATAAGATAATGATGTGATATTTGTATATATTGTGAACTGCTCATCACAAGACGTCTAGTTAGCATCCGTCACCATACCTAATTATGTATTTTCTCGTGTGATGAGAACTTTTTAACATCTCATCTCTTTGCAACTTTTGAATAGACAACACAATCTTATTTTTTAATTTTTATTTTTTTAAATTAAAGTATGATTGATGTACAATGCTGTACAGCAAAGTGACCCAATCACACCTAATTCCCTGTGGTGCACAGTAGGAGCCCATTGCCCATCCATTCCAAATGTTACAGTTTGTATCCACCAACCCCAAACTCCCCGTTTATACCCACCCCCACAACCACAAGTCTGCTGTCCAAGTTTATGAGTTTCTTTTCTGGGGAAAGGTTCATTTGTGCCGTATATTAGATTCCAGATATAAGTGGTATCACATGGTATTTGTCTTTCTCTTTCTGACTTACTTCACTTAGTATGAGAGTCTCTAGTTCTACTCATGCTGCCCCAAATGACATTATTTTGTTCTCTTTTATGGGTGAGTAGTATTCCATCGTATATATGTACCACTTCATAATCCATTCATCTGTTGATGGACATTTAGGTTATTTACATTTCTTGGCTATTGTGAATAGTGCTGTGATATAGGGGTGCACATTCCATTTTGAATGAATGTTTTGTCCGGATATAAGCCCAGGAGTGGGATTACTGGATCATATGGTAGGTCTATATTTAGTTTTCTGAGGTACCTCCATACTGTTTTCCATAGTGGTTGTACCAATTTACATTCCCGCCAACAGTGAGGGAGGGTACCCTTTTCTCCACAGCCTCTCCAGCACTTGTTATCGGTTGAGTTGTTAACCATTCTGACCATAATGGCCATTCTGATCAGGGTGAGGTAGTACCTCATTATAGTTTTGATTTGCATTTCTCAAATCATCAGTGGTGTTGAGCATTTCTTCATGGGCCTGTTGGCCATCCATATTATTAACGATAGTTATTGTGCTGAATATTCCATCTGCAGTACTGTTACTTTATAACTGGAAGTTTGTACCGTTTGACCCCCTTACCCCATTCCACTCGCTCCCCACCCCCTGGCTCTGGCGACTGCCAATCTGTTCTCTGGGTCTGTGAGTATGGGGTTTGTTGATTGGTTGGCTTGTTTCTAGATTACATACCTACCTGGGTTTATACAGTTTTTGTATGATTTATAAATCTGTCTGATTTATTTCACTTTGAGCTCATCTTTCTTACAGCTCCTGTCAGACGACACTGGTTGCAATCAGAGCCTGCTGTGTCCCAAACCTTTTACCTAAAGCCACAAGCTCACTCAATGTGTATCTGCCCTGCAGGTGACCATAGGCAGCAGTTTTACCAAATGCATCTACTGCATCACATAGGTGGCTATCTTTCCAGCCTCCAGTAACAGATTTCTTACTGCTCACTGCCCTGGAATCCATTCATCATATTTTAGAATTTGGGGTACGGTAGCTTCTCATTTCTGTGTACTAATTTCGGTATTACTGACTTAAACCAAGTTATGCTATGGTAGCCGAGAAGCCCCAGATCTCTGACTAATAACAGCAAAGGGCATTTCACTTTTCCTTTATGTGTCTCTTCACTTTATCCTCGTTCTGGGACCCAGACAGAAGGAACAGACTCTTTGCAGGGCATGCTGTTCTCATGGCAGAAGGAAAAGGACACAGGCTGGAACCACACAATGACTCTTAAAGCTTTTAAACAATGTGGCCTGGGTGACTTCTACTCCCATCTCATTGGCCCAGTGATATGACCAAATCTGATAGAGATGGAGTGGAAGAGTAAATCCTCTCCTTGCAGGGGCTAGAGCACAACTAAAAACGCCACCATTTTTTTCAGCTGTTCTTCCTCATAAACAAGGCTTTGAAAGTGCATTATCTTGTTAGAACAAGACACATAATTAGCAGATGTAAGCTGTTATACCCAGAGGGGAACGCAACGTTGTAAATCACCTATACTGCTGTAAAAGAAAAAACCGGTTTAAAAAAAAAAAAAAAGGTACATACTTAGAGCAAGACGAGAATCGCTGGCTTCTTGGAAGACTTAAAACTTTCTAGCGCCATATGCATGTCTGAAGTGTGACACACTCCAAAGCACATGAGGTGTGGAGGGCTGACAGCAGATGGCTGCTTGAGGAGGAAGCCAAACTAGCAGGTGGCATTTTTTTTTTTCCTCCAAGAGTCTCGACTGAGGGGGGAAAAGTTGCACTCCCTGAAATTCCCAAGAAGTCCCCGCAGGTTCACAAGTGTGCTTGCAGCTGAGCGTGGTGGAAAACTGCTCATCTGATGTCTCGAAAAGCTGGGCTGTGTTTCCGTAGAGGAGGTTCAGGGCTTGCTCGCCATGCCCCACGCTGAGTTCTCACCACCCCCAGTCACTCCGTCCCTCCTCTTTATCTCCGCAGTTCGACATGCAGAGGATAACTCTGGAAGAGCTGAAGCACATCCTCTATCACGCCTTCCGGGACCACTTAACCATGAAGGACATTGAGAACATCATCATCAACGAGGAGGAGAGCCTGAACGAGACCTCGGGGAACTGCCAGACAGAGTTTGAGGGCGGTAGGTACCCCTGCTTCCTCACTCTTCCCTGGTCTGGGATAGGTCAACGCCTCCACATCTTTTGTATGAAAAATGTGTTTCCAGCCTCCTGGACTGAGGTGGCCTCAGACTGAAGCCACAGATCCAGGACTGAGGCTAAAAGATCCTTTTTCCAAAGATGCAATAGGTTGCTTTTCTTTTTTCTATTTTTTTCCCCCAACTGCATTTTTGCAAGTCCTCTCTTGACCCTTCTTTCCTCCGGTGACTCTGAGGTCTGTGACTTGATGATGTTGGCCTTTATTTCATGGGGGGCCGCGTGGGGCGGTGCAGAGAGCCCGTTTGAGCTGTCAGTGGACCTGGATCAATTGTGACCTTGGGCAAGGCGGGGAGCTTCTCTGAGTGTGTTTCCTCATCTAGAAACATCGGATAATTACACCTATTTCACAGGATCCTTAGGAATGGATAGCTTCTGTGCCACGCTCTTTGAACGCCCTGGCCCAAAAAACCCTGCCCATGAGAAAATGCTCATGAACTTCACCAAGTAGGTACAGAAGAAATAAGGTTCTCCTGGGGCCAAAAAAGAGACCCACTGAGAGGTCATTTTTCTTGGGCTTAGGAAAGAAAACTTAAAAAGAGAGAGAGAGAAAGAAAGAAAGCCTACCTTATTTCCTAATCGGTAGAGAGTTCCAGGGAAGTTAAATAATTTAACCCCTCTTTCCAGCTTTGAAAGTAAGAGCTGCTTTAACAGCTCTGAGGTACAAAATTGTTTTTAAAAAATTACATTAAAACAGTACAGCAGGCTTCTGGCAATTTTTAACTTATTCAAGGTTGAGACTTTTTTAAAAGGTCTACTATTTTTTTTCTCTTCTTTTTTTTTCTGAACATTTAAACAAGCCAACATGTGCAGATGGAAAGCTCTCACACAGACACCAGAACGGAGTTGGGTTCCCCGATCTTGGGGCTGCTGCATTTGAACTGACCGAGCCCCGAGGCAGGGAGAAGACATGGACTGAGTTAGCCCAAGTGGCCACAGCAGGACTTCCAGACCCGGGTGCCTGTAGACCCTGTGCAGGCTGAACTGCTATAGGAAACAGGAGATGGCTTGAACTCCAAGGGGACAAAATTAACTCAAGTCAGAGAAATAGGAAGCAGTGGGGTCCGGGATTTACTTGAGAGCAATGCCTCCTTGTAAAGTCATTCACTATTAAAATGTTCAAAAGTGCTGCGTATGGGAGTTCCCATTTTGGCTCAGCAGGTTAAAAACCTGACTAGTATCCATGAGGATGCAGGTTCGATCCCTGGCCTCACTCAGTGGGTTAAAGGATCCGGCACTGCTGCAAGCTGTGGTGCAGGTCACCGATGCAGCTCGGATCTGATGTGGCTGTGGCGTAGGCGGGCAGCTGCAGCTCCAATTTGACCCCTAGCCTGGGAACTTCCATATGCCATAGGTAGGGCTGTTAAAAAAAAAAAAAGTGCTGTGGATGACAAACAAAACCCAGTTGTGGTCCAGAAAGTACCTCGGTCTCCCTGCTTGGGACCGGGGCCATAACATCCATGACTGCATTTGGAGTTGGGACCGCAAGGACCACACGAGGTCAGGAAGGTCACAGCCAATGCCATTGACAGCCGGGCAGGCAGGGGAATAGGGGAGACGGGCTGGGGTGAGGAGGGCAGGGGTTGGACTGAAACTTGGGGAAACAGCAGGCCTGGTCCCCCGCCATTCCATCATGTTTTTAACTGACAGACTCTGCTCAAACAGTGGAAGAATTCAGGGCTGTGGCCGCACTGCTGTCAGCCACGCTTAAGATGGGTTGAAAAGAGTGTTTCTGGGCACTGCATTTTCCGCAGGAGCCTTTGTTTACGGATTGGTGTTTTGTTCAGAGAAATATCACAAGTCTTAGTAATTTGAGAAAGGTCAGGCTGCACTGGGAAATAACCTGAACTCTAAGCACTGTCTTTTTATTACTCAAAAGCTCCTATATTCATAAAATAAAGAGCTGACCTGGGGGTTTCCAGATAGACGTCTTTCTGGGTCTGCTTTAGTGATTAGTGCACACGGCACTAGCAACAGCTGCTGCCTGGGGGTAATAGATGAGGGCCAGGCCCTGGGCTCCATGCTTTAAAATACGTGATCTTATTTAATAAAAGAAATATATTTGTAATTAGCACCTTGCTTTCTGGAATGACCTCCGTGACTTAGATTATAATCCCTTTTATGTATTTTCACATCAGAGATGGTTTTAAAAATGATGTCCGTGCATGGGAGTTCCCATCGTGGCACAGCGGAAACGAATCCAACTAGGAACCATGGGGTTGCATGTTCGATCCCTGGCCTTGCTCAGTGGGTTAAGGATTCGGCGTTGCCGTGAGCTGTGGTGTAGGTTACAGACGCGGCTCAGATCCCACGTTGCTGTGGCTGTGGTGTAGGTCAGCAGCTACAGCTCCAATTCGACCCCTAGCCTGGGAACCTCCATATGCCGCAGGTGTGGCCCTAAAAAAACAAAAGACAAAAAATAATGATAATAGGAGTTCCCTTCGTGGCTCAGTGGTTAACGAATTCGACTAAGAACCATGAGGTTGCGGGTTCGATCCCTGGCCTTGCTCAGTGGGTTAAGGATCCGGCATTGCCGTGAGCTGTGGTGAAGGTTGCAGACGCGGCTTGGATCCCGCGTTGCTATGGCTGTGGTGTAGGCTGGTGGCTACAGCTCCTGTTAGACCCCTAGCCTGGGAACCTTCATATGCTGCGGGTGCGGCTCTACATAAAGGCAAAAAGACAAAAAAAAAATAAATGATAATAATAATGTCCATGCTTTTGGGCCCAAACATAAGCTCGCTGGGTTTGTGTTTAGGGGTAAGATTTTTCCAATCTCGGAGATATAATTTATTTATATTTTAAATGTATAGTTTCTATATAATTTTTATATTTTTTATATTTAATGTGTATATATACAGATACATATATACAAATACATATATATACATACATATGTATAATATGTTACTGGCGCCTATAATTTAATGCCCACCACTCTCTCCATATTCAGGAAAGGGTCCCCTACGCCCACCCCACTTTTACTTTGGGCCAAGGTGGCTGGGAAGAGATGGACACACAGAGACAGAACTCACCCCAGTGCCCTAGGACCGAGAGGGTCCATTTGAGACCTTGGGGTGACCTTGAGCCCCTGCCTTGCATTTCTCCCCCAAGCCTGCTGCGCACCCGCGGGCAGTCAGAGCCTCTCCTGGCTTCTTCTGCAGTCGGATGGCAGAGGTGCATGGCTTGTGCTTCCTAAGTCTTCCCAACCTCCAGCTCTTTGCGCCGCCCCAGCGCCCCAGCCATCCTCCTTCCTGTCTGCTCTCGCCCTTGGTCCAGGCTGCGCACTGTCCAGACTCTTCAGCCAGGCCCCGGGCTGACATCTCAGAATCCCCTCCCCCGTGGCAGCCGCCACCATCTCCCATCTTGGTAAAAATCTAGCATCTAACTCTGAAGGGACAAGATGCTTTCGGGTTTTTTTTTTTTTTTCCAGCGATGAAACTCTTTTCTCTTCAAACCTAACCTTCTCTGCATATATTTGATCCCTGGCCAGGTTCGATCCCTGGCCTCGCCCAGTGGGTTAAGGATCCAGCGTTGCCGTGAACTGTGGTGTTGGTCACAGACGCGGTTCAGATCCCACGTAGCTGTGGCTGTGGTATAGGCTGGCAGCTGCAGCTCTGATTCAGCCCTTAGCCTGGGAACCTCCATATGCTTCTGGTATGGCCCTAAAATAATAATAATAATAATAATTATTATTATTATTATTATTATTATTATTTATTTTTATTATTATTATATTGTTCCAGTCGCTGACATAGATGGATTTAAGTGATCTTGTAGTGGAATCATCTAGTTGCCTACCACTGGATCCTTTTTAAGTGTTCTGATGATAAATTAGAACACTAATTTATCATCAGAAGGTTATATATCAAGTTCAGTAGTACTTGCTTCCAGTATGTTTACTGGTTTCTCAACATGGACCAGTGCAGGAGGAAAAGGATGGAGGAAGGTTGTCAGGCATTTGTTAACACGTGGGACTGACCTGTCAGCATGGCCTGAGGGGTCAGTTCTGTCGCCCCTGTGGGACAGATGAGCCAGTGGAGGCTCAGCTAGGTGGAGTCATTTGTCAGAGTCAAACAAAAAAAGTCAAACAGCAAGTAGGGATTTGAAGCCCGGTCTGCATGACCAAACCCTGCCCTGGCTCTGTATTTGTGGTCCTGGGTCATTTCCCCCAAGCTCAGGCATTTCAAAGACTCTTTACCGAAGGGACCATTCCCTCGCCAATGAAATCAGATTAGATTTGGAAGTTGAGTAGCAGCGCAGCAAGAACTGTGTGTGAGCCCTTTCAAGATGCATCCCTCAAGTGTTGTCCCTAAATGGAATACCAGCTGTCAGGATTTTGTAGACATTCTGACAACACGCACGGGAGAGGGAAGTCAAGCCAAAACCATCAACTGGGGAATAAATAGTTTCTGTGAAAGACAGCAGAGCCGCTCTGTACCATTCAGCACCTCAATGTGATGGACCAGAGAAACAAGTGTCAGGGAGGTGACCCAGACCAGGTAGCCCCCCATGCATCCCGGTGCCTTCCTGTGCGTTCTGTCCCCTGCCCTGTGCAAACTAGCTTTGTGACCCTGGGAAACTTATTTGAAATCGCCGAGCCTTTGTTCTTCCATCCCGTGCAAAGACTGGACGATGGCGGTCCTATCTAGTTGCAAAAATTGCTGGGCTCCTTGGAAGGTCAGAAAGAATTTTGCGGCCGTGTCCAAGGTCTCCGGCTCAGTCATCCCTGCTGAAGTCACAGTGTCTCTGTCGGGATGTCAAATGCACACTGGGACGGGGAGACCTGGCCCGTCACCTGGTCGTTGCACCTTGGGCATTTCATGCCCATCCAGCTGAAAAGGGCATGCTGTGTCATCTCCACCATCTGCTCCCAGCTCGTGTGATGCTGTGACTTTCCTGAAATAAAAGCTGTTCTCCTGGGGGAGGGATCTAGGAGGCTATGGTGTAGGTGAAGTCCGTGGCGGGTGGTGAGACAGGAGACGGTTTTCAAAGGAATTTAGGGCTTCAGTCAAAAAGAATTTTTTCCTTCTACTGCTTGGGGACCTTTTACAGTAAACCGCTAGGAAGGTTTTCTGGAGCCTTCGGGAGGAGTGAGAAGATTCTCAGACACAAGATAGGGGCGCGGGGAGCTGGTGTTGGTAAAACAGGCACAGTGGTTAAGAGTGCCAGTTCAGCACTCTGGACAGGGCTGGCTTAAAATCCTGCCTTGCAGTGTATTGGTCGCTTGAGTACAGCGCAATATCAAGAGCCTCGTTTTCTTCATCTGTGAAATGGGAACCACAGCATGAGCTAACCTCTGTGGGTGTTATGAGGATTAAATGAGGTAACACCGAAGAATATTTAGTGTGATACTTAACAATTAGCAAGTGCACAAAACAAACAAAACTAGCCCATCCCTGACCCTGGTACCCTTCTTGTTGTTATTTTTTTACCTGGAGACATTGCAGAGTACGTACTGCTGGAACTCCACATCTTTGGAAGGTGGCGTAGGGATCAAATTTATAGGGTTTGGCGCATCCTCTTGACACCTTCATCCCTAAAGTCAGGTCCTTGCCAACTCTGGAGTTACCAAGAGTGTTGCTCAAGGATCCCTTGGTTTCTTTTTTTTTTTTTTTAATTTTTTCATTGTAGTTGATTTACAATGTCCTGTTAGTTTCTGCTGTACAGCAAAGTGACCCAGTCATACATATATATACATGCTTTTTCTCACTTTATCCTCCACCATGTTCCATCACGAGTGGCTAGGTATAGTTCCCTGTGCTCTACAGCAGGATCTCATGGCTTATCCACTCCAAGTGCAATAGTTTGCATCTACTAACCCCAAACTCCCAGTCCATCCTACTCCCTCCCCCTCTCCCTTGGCAACCACAAGTCTGTTCTCCATGTCCACAGGTTTGTTTCTTTTCTGTAGGTAGGTTCATGCATGCCATATGTTAGATTCCACATATAAGTGATATTCTAGGAGTTCCTTGGTTTCAAGTAACAGAAACTCTACCCCTTTAAACTAAAAAGCAAATTATATGAGAAGCCAAAGGAATAATCTTTGGCTGACCTGGACCTCAAGAGCTCAAGCAACCTTCTGTCCCTGCCCTGGCCTTGCCACCGTCCTCTCTGCCGCCATCGTTCTTGGGCAGGTTCTCTCTCTCCGAAGTTCATAGGATTCTCTGTCACAAGATTCACCTCCCTTCCAAGAAGGGGCTCCAGTCAAATCTGCTTGGCCCCTGTGCCTACCCCTGGACCAAGGCAAGGCTTAGGGTATGCTGCTGGCCAGTCTGATTTGTTATGGGGGGAAAGGTGAGGCCCTGGGTGGAGAGTTCCTCCAGGTGGAGAGGCACAGATCCCCAAACCCAAAGATGAACTTTGTTACAGGAAGGGAAAGGATTTCTGGAAAGGCCAAAACAGCACTTGGTCCCGTCATCCCAAGGGTCTTTGTAAGACCCTTAAAGCCGTCTGACATCCAGGAACCTGAGATGGTTTTGTGGTAGAGCAGGGACCAGTTCATACCCACACAAGTAGAGGTGGCCCATCTTCCTCTAAACAAAAGCATCATAAAACACACAATCCTCTTCCCTTAGAGGCCGCATCCTCTAATGTCAGGTCTTGAGGGAAGTGCCTGGACATTTCTGTTATCACTGGTTTATAGAAAAATCTCTTTCACAAGCTCTAAATTGGCTCCGCTTTAGGCTATGGGAAGATCCAATTTCATACAATCATGAAATGTCAGACCTGGAAGGATCACAGAAATCTAATAGCTCCCAGACCCAGCAGAATCTGGCTGATTGTGAGAATCACCTGAGCTGGGTTTTATTTTGTTTTACCATTTCCTGAGCCCCAAGCTCCCTGCCAGAAATATCACTTACGTAGGCCGACACTGGGGCAATTAATCAGAATTGCTACGATTCTGATTTGCCTTATTTTGGAGCCAGGGCCTCTAAAGATTGAAGCCAGAAGTGTTTTGAACCCATTCTATCCAGAGGTACCCAGCTGGTCAGTGGCAAAATCCATGTAGATTCTTGACTCCAGGAGAAAAGTCAAGAGCCTGGCGTTTGCTGCGAGGATCAGGGCAAATCTCTGTTAAAATGAGAAGAGGAAGGAACAGCCTGTCGCTGGAGTCCTGTCACAGCAGCCAGGAGTCAGGTGATGCACCGACTTCCTAATTAGCTTTCAAGGGAGCAGGAAATCTCACTTCTGTGTCCTCTTATGTCAGCCTCCGCTAATTCACATTTCATCCCTAAGGGCTTTCTGGACTCCCACTGTGTCAAGTACTGTGTGGAAAGAAGTCCAGATCTCATGGTAGGAAGGACATTGAAAACATTGCCAGAAGCATGATGTATTCTTGCAATTTTCAGTGTTCATTAAGATCCAAAAAGGAACAGGGCTCCTCGAAAAGTTAAATAGAGGGTTGCCCTATGACCTGGCCGTTTGGCTCCTAGTTTTGTACCCAAGAGAACAGGAAACATGTCCACACAAGAGCTTGTGTATGAATGTGCATAGAAGAGTTATTCATAATGCCCCCCCCCTACGAAAAATAGGAACAACCCAGATGTGCACCAACTGGTGAATGGATAAACAGAAAGTGGTACTTCCATTTGATGGAATATTATTCAGCCATGAAAAGGAGTAAAGTACCAACACATGCTACAGCATGGATAAACCTGGGAATGGTTGTGCTAAGTGTAAGAAGCCAGATATGAAAGGTCACATAGCGTATGATTCCAGTGTATGAAATGTCCGAATAGGCAAATCCATAGAGATAGAAAGCAGAGTAATGACTGCCAGGGTCTGGGCCGAGAGGAGAGAGAGGGGGGTGGGGGTGGGGATACTTTGCAGGCAGATTGCAGGGAGGTGATGTCTCCAAGAAGGCACCCTTCTCCCTTTGGGGATGAATGAATGAGAGAAGGGACCAAAGCAAAGTTCGGGGAGCATCTGCTGTAGGCTCAGCTTGGTGCTAGAGGCTGCAGGGAACAGGAGAAAAACCAGCAGATCTTTCCTCCAGCCCCCAGGAAGGAAACCTTGCATTTTTCTAGCCATACACGGTTGCACATAGCTTTTGCTTTTTTTGTGAGGCCACTGATCTTTGAAATACTTCTCAAGGTTAGCAGAACAGTTCTCATCAGCTCCTTTTACAGACAGAGAAACGGACGCTCCAAGAAGTTCAGTCCCTTGCCCAGGGTTCTTCCTTAGTGGCAGTTAAAAGAAGCAGCTCCTCTTCCGTGAACTTGACTCACGGTTCATCCTGGGCTAACCTCTAGTCTTGGGGAAACCGAGCGTCGACACCTAGGATAAATAAATACACACAAATAGAGTACAAGGCAAGTGTATGACAGCCAAAGACAGGCATGAAATTATTATCAACACGTTGACTAGGGCCGGGTTACACTCTTGTCATCCACACCAAGTGTCTCAAGTACGTTTCCTTTGGATCTTCCCCTGGCCGAGCTTTGCTAAGCAAAAGACCAAGAAGGGCCAGTCTGTGCAGAACTTTTTGAATCAGACCTGGGCTCAAGACCTACCTCCACCCCTTGCCAAATGACCTTGGACTCCACTCCTCGGAGCTTCAGGCCCCTTGCCTACCAAATGAGGATCACACACCCAACTCGCGAAGGCCCATCGCTATCAGTTCTACAAGGACGTCCTTAAAGCACATGGCATGTCCTTGGCCCACTGAGGTGGGTGCTTGCTCAGTCAGCAAATGGGCGTATTTTTTTCAAGGTTTACAAATGGAAACTAGCACTCAGGGGACACAGGTAACATTCCAGTACCCTCCTGGGCTCTTAATCCTCACCACAAAGTCAGGTCTTATTTACTCCCATTTTATAGATGAGGAAATTGAGGCCGCGGGGACGGGGTTGGGGGATGGGGGATCTGGCTTGCCCAAGGTCACAGGGCCCCGGAGTGGGATAACATTATCACGATTCAGACTCGGGTCTGACTCCGGAAGTCGTTACTTCTGCACGCTGCCACACAACCTAAGTGATATCAGGATAGGATGTGAAAGAATTCTCATCGGTACACAGAGTCTGATTTACAGACTCCAGTGATGATGGGTTTCCGAGCTACCGGAAGCTCCACTCCAGACAGGCATGGCCTCACGCACACAGGATCAGGTTTCCAGGCCTCTCCTCCCTCCTTATCTCTCCCCTTACTGCTGCTTTGAAGGATTTTTAGATCAAAGGTGCAGCCACTCTCGGGGCGGGGGTGGGGGGGGGTGCTAATCCTGGTGCCTGTAACCTCATTTGCCGAGTGTCCTTCACAAAGAAGGGCTTCAGCAAAAAAATTTCTCCCTCGGCCCAATCACATAATTTCTCTTTTCCTTAAGCCTTCGCCAGCCCTCAGGATAGGAAGGTAGACGTCAGTCTTCGGAAGCATTTCTCTGCCGAGGAGCTGCCCAGAATAAATTAGCTGGTCTTTAAAAGTGTTAGGTACGCCACATCCTCATCTTATTTTCTGCTTTTCGGTCCCTTCCTTCCCAAACGCCACCTCTCTTTTCCTTCCCGAGAGCTGGTATCTTTTTGCATTTGCCCGCTTTTTGCATTTGCCCGCTCTGCACCCAGGAAATATTCTTCCTCCAGGTAAGAATTTATAAGACCTGGACGTGATGAGCAGGTGGAGAGCTGAGCCAAAAATACTTTCAATCACCCGAGGGAAGCAGAGGCCCAGTGGACCCGGAAGGATTAAAGCTAACAAGACGAGGCCTAAGAGCCTAAAGCAAAAGAACCAACAAGTATTGGAGAGGGAGCCGGGAGCTGTGCCTGGGGCCCTGGGTCTCTGTGAAGTGGGGCTTCCTGGAGGATATAATTTTTAGAGGCTCCTTGAAGCCTTGTCTCAGGGGATGCTCATTTGCCTTTGGAAGCATCCAAAGAAGAAACTTCCTGTTTCTTTGCTATTCCCAGGGCTTTAGAGGCACTGCCGAGTGTCAAGGGGGAGAGGAACTTGAACTTTTTAAAGTTTTTTTTTAAGGCATGTAGCCCCTACCTTGACCTTTTTCTTTTGCCAGTCTTCTTGCTTGCAGAGAGTTATTTTAAGAGAAATTTCTTTCTTCCTTCCTTCCTTC
>PVHT021183583.1:2304909-2328517 GCA_004024745.2 Catagonus wagneri
TAGCCCCTACCTTGACCTTTTTCTTTTGCCAGTCTTCTTGCTTGCAGAGAGTTATTTTAAGAGAAATTTCTTTCTTCCTTCCTTCCTTCCTTCCTTCCATTCTTTCTTTCTTCAACTTAATTTGGCCTAGAGAAAAATGACTTTCCCTCAGCTGGTGTTTGTTTGCAAAGATCCAGGAGCATGTCTACCAGAAGGTCACCTTTTCAAAAGGGAAGGTGATCTGGAGTTCCCGTCGTGGCTTAGCGGAAACGAATCTGACTAGCATCCATGAGGACGCAGGTTCGATCCCTGGCCTTGCTCAGTAGGTTAAGGATCCAGCGTTGCTGTGAGCTGTGGTGTAGGTCGCAGATGCAGCTCAGATCTGGGGTGGCTGTGGCTGTGGTGTAGGCCGGCAGCTACATCTCCGATTAGGTTCCTAGCCTGGAAACCTCCATATGCCGCAGGTGTGGCCCTAAAAAGACCAAAAAGAAGTGTGGGGGGAAGGTAATCTGAAAATATTCTACTGTCCTGGCATTGGTTTCCCCAGGAACCTCATGCCCCCAATCAACGTCTCTCTCTCTCCCTCTCTCTCTCTCTCTCTCTCTCTCTCTCTCTCTCTCACACACACACACACACACACACACACACAGCCCTCCTGTTCCCAGCAACTCAATCTCCATCAGATTCTTTGGCCCTATCCAGACGTACAGAATCAAAAACTCGGGGAAGGGTGGTGCCCAGAGATTCTTTGATTACCTGGAGAGCTGGTGATTCAGTGATTCCGTGATGGGGCCGGAGAATCTGCATTGAGGTCCACCTCCCAGATGGTGTTGATGCTGCTGGGCCCGTGAGTAGCACTGGGGTAGGCAGCTTCCCACTGGCCTCCCAGGGACAGATCTCTTCCAGAAGCTCAGTGGCAAATTGTGTGTACAGATCCCTGCAGGACCGAGGTGGGCAGGGGGGGAGGTGTAGACAAAAAGAAGAAAGAGAAGGAAGAGAAATCCTGGCACGGGAAAGTGATGAAGAGAACTGCTTTTCTTTTCTCAAAGCTTTTATTATTTCCCTATTTCTAGCCCGTGTTCATAACCCACTAATTCATGCCTTAGAAACCGGCTCTTTCTCATGGGCCTTATAAAAATGGCGACACACAACCTGGCCCAACCAAAGTCTTAAAAGAGCATCACAGAGCCCCCGTTATGGCTCAGTGGTTAACAAATCCAAATAGTATCCATGAGGACGCAGGTTCGATCCCTGGCCTCGATCAGTGGGTTAAGGATCCGGCGTTGCTGTGAGCTGTGGTGTAGGTCGCCGACTCGGCTTAGATCTGGAGTGGCTGTGGCTCCAATTCAATCCCTAGCTTGGGAACTTCCATATCCCACAGGTGCGGCCCTAAAACAAAACAAAACAAAACAAACAAACACCAGATTAGCTGGCTTTGCTCCAGTGTCCACATTCTCCAGTGGGCTTGCTCTGCCTCCCTCCCTCAGGATGGTCCTGACCACAGCGCAGATTTCAGCAGGCACCAGGACCACCCACCTAAACAGGGAAGATCACAGGCCCCACCGCCAGAGTCTCTGATTCAATAGGTCAGCAGGGAGCAGGGGCTGGCCTGAGAATCTGCATTTTTTAATAAGCTTCCTATGAGGCCATGCTGTTTTTGCCCAGGGACCCAGCTCTGGAACCACTGCTCTGCCTATCTGCCATAATGCCAGATGTCACTTTAGGGTCATTTCAACCAGCAGCCACCCAAGAGCAATCCTGGGAAAGGTGAATGAATACGTAGGGAAGCGTCCGAACCTGGCCGCGTCTGTAGCGGCTGCCTTGGAAATGGGAGCCAGGCATTGTGCAGAGATGGACACAGCTGTGGGTGGACGATGATTCCAGGTGAGACTCAGTCGGCAATGTTCCATATTTTCTCGCTCAGAAATCACTAGCGCTTTGACATCTGGAAGCCTGTATACCTCACTCTGAGCATCACATCCGTCATGACTTTTGTTATAGAAGTTTGGCCATTTCATACCGTTGCCAGGAGACGAGATGCCCAGTCTCGTCGGAGAGCTGAACCAGAAAGGCTTTACCTGATGAGACCAGTCTTCATCCCGTGGACCGGTCCCTGGGCTCGCTGAGGAAGATGTACAACCCGCTTTACTATGTTCTTTCTCTCTTCCCTCCCCATCTGCCCTCCTCGCCTCCTTGCCCTCTGCTCCCCACCTCCAGTGCATTCCCAGAAGCAGAACCGGCAGACCTGCGTCCGGAAGAGCCTCATCTGCGCCTTCGCCATGGCCTTCATCATAAGCGTCATGCTGATCGCGGCCAACCAGATCCTCCGGAGCGGCATGGAGTAGCAGCCTCCCCAGTAGCTGCCTTCCCGGCTCCCGCATGTGCTTGCCCCGCGGGCAGACCCCTCCTCCGCAAAAGCAGAGACGGGACCGTGCGGACGCGGGCACAGTCCAGCGAAGAACCCAGTGCAACCCGTGTTGTTGCAAACCCACTTCATCCCCTTGGCAGGTACACAAAAGGGCTGTCTTCAGTGCTTTAATGGTCTTGTTTCCTAATGCAATAAATAAGCCAGGAGTTCCGGATGACGGCTTCGACCACCTGGAGGAACGCTCCAGAGAAACTTTCTTTGCATCTCGGAATTCCAACGGCCATCCAGCTTGGTGGTTTAAGAGAACAAGAGAGAGGCTGGACACACAGTCACCTCCGAGCCCCATTCTTTCAACCCAGGGGTCAACTGGAGTCTCCAGGCCCCCACCGCCACCCCAGGGCAACCCTCAGTCCCTGGAGGCTGACTTCCGGGTTGCTGTGGGATTGGGGGCTTCTCATCCCACCGCCCCGGCTTCCTTCCTCCACCCAGGGGAGCTCCGCCCCCACCCCAAGGCATGACGGGAAAGCCATCAAAGGGGGTGCAACGCCCAGCCGTCTGCAGGTTGCCATCCCTTCGCTTCCGTTCTACTGCCTTTTCTACAGGACTCTTTGCGGGCAGAGCTGGAGAGCTCTCGGTGGTTTCCGTAGGCACTTGGCTTTCTGTTCTTAGAGCCCATCGCGCACCAGCATCTTGGAATCTGCAGAGAGCCTTTCTCCCGGCTTTGCCGCCTGTGCTGCCACTTAGACAAAAAAAAAATAATAATAATAACCGTGGGCATCTTCATAACATAGACACTCGGATAGACGTATATCTTGGGCTTCTTCACACGTGACATCAGTTTTCCCTCCTCGCTTTACTGCTGCTGGAAGCTTGTCCCCTGACACGCAGCCCTGCCTCTTGGCGGTGGGTTTGGAGGTTGGTGCTGAGGAGACATTGCAAGCCACGCCCCAGGGCTCCCGAGCGATGCAGAGTGATGGAGCGCAGACGCCTCTCCATGCCAGAGAGCTCTGTAAAGTCCAGGTCCTTGTGCATCTTGTTCTCATCTTCAGACCGGCTTTGTTAGTCTCCCTTCCCCCAGACAGAAAAAGAAACACAGTCCCCAGGGGAGAGATGGAGAAATCAAACCCCTGCCTTTTACAGAACATCTTCTGGCAGGCAGATTCTGCAGCTGACTCGTGTTCACGGCCAAAGAGATGTTAAGAAGCTTAGGCGACTCGATAGGTGAATTGCTTCTGCTGGGGAAGGGAAGCGAAGCCAACCCCATTTCAAATCTGTGACTTTCTGAGTTATTCTAGAGGCTGTGTCCACCACCGCTATTCATTGAAGTTTGTGGAGTCTGACTTGCCCATGATCTTCCGCTCTAATACTTCTCTCTGTACGTTTCCAAGCTCAGGTCTTTATTTGTAGGATGGAATCTTCTTGCCCCGCTTTCATTCTGTCGCACCCTAAAGCTGCGTGCTTTGCCCCTCTCCCTCTTCCCTTTATATTCAGGATTGAGGCCCAGAATCTTTCCTCTCTTTGCAACTGGGTGGTTTTGGGGTGCGGTGTGTGTTTCTGAGCCCCCCTCCAAACCTTCCCTCACTCTCTGCCCCTCCCCACCCCACCCCCGTCTGCTCAGACTTGAAGCATCGGAGGGCTCAGCTTAGGGTCTTCTTCCAAATCACCTCTGCAGGCACTTCGGGCAACAGCCCGGGAGCAGCTCTAGAAACTTCCCCACCGCAAATATTCACGATGAGCACAAGTTAAACTAGGGTTTGAGCCATAGTACAGAGGAGGGAACGCGTGTGAGCTCCCAGGAGCCTGGGGGTTTGCGGGTCCCTCTGTGAGAATGCCTGGGGGCCCACACGTCCGGGTCAAGTGCAGCAGTGGCCTGCCTGTCCCTCTTGCCCGCCCTGCCCGGCCAGACACTGCACGTCTGCCTGCCCCTCCTCTCCCTCCCTACCGCCTGACTCACCGCCGTTCCTCGGGACCAGGCTTCTGAACCAGAATGTGTCCAAATGCAGGAGACCAATACACAGAACAAGTGCATCTTTAGTTTCCACACAGAGCGGTTGGCTGGCGCTCTCTCTCTCTCTCTCTCTCATTCAGCGAGACTTGGGTGGGAGGGACTCCGTGAATGACTTGGCAGTGACCTCCAAGGAAGCGGGGAGAGACCCCACCCGAGGAGGAGATTGCATAGAGACCCCAGGAGTGATTCTTAAAGGACCCTGCCCTGTGAGAGGGCAGTGCTTCGCGGGATATGGGACCTCAGGGCCAAAAAAGAAGGAGCCCTTCTTTCAAAGGCTGCAGGTTCTTCTGCCTCCCGCTGGAATACAGGGACCTCGAGGGATGTGAGGGTGAGAGTTCTCCGGAAGAGAAATCTGCGACTGTGCAAGGGTGGGAACCAAAAGGGGTTCCGGAGAAGCACCGACAGCCTGTTCCCCACCGGGGGCTCAGCATCCTCTCCCTAAAGCGGACCCCTTTCCTCTCTCCCAGTGACTGGGAAATGGGTCCATCCTACCCAGGAGAAAAATCTAAGAGAAGGCCTGTCCCCTGTGGGTGTTGCTAGGTAGACAGGGTGAGAAGGAAGCCGTAAATGCTCTATGATGGGCTCAAAGTTGACTTCCTACCGTGGTGAGCGCAGACATGGCACCAGGAGCAGACTGTGTGGGAACGGCCCGGAGCTAGTGGTATCCCAGGGAGCCCGCGCCCTGGTAGCCTTGCTGGACGGGCTGGCGGTGGCGTTGGGCTTCTCTGACTTAGGCAGCGGGCTTAGGATGCTGACTTCCCACTGCCCCACCCAAGCCCTATCCACACCAGTGCTACTCTAGCCAGCCCCTTCCCCTCATGAGTCACTATGCTCATGGATGAATATTCCAGAAGGTCCTGGTCCCCCATGTTGAAGATGAGCCGCGTGGCCCTGGTTGGAGGTGACCTCTGCGGGAGCTGAGAAGGAGGAACCCAACTCTCACTCTGTCCTCTGGCCCCCAAAGAATCTGTCTCCCGTCACTCCCAGACCCCCCAAAGAGGACCTAGCTTGGGAACTATTAACCGAGGCTTCCAGAATGCTGGGTCCCACATGACCGATCTGTGTAAAAGAAAAAAGATGTTGCCATGGCAACCCTTGCTTTCCACCCTGAGTTTGCCAAGGCGCACAAAAATAGGGAACATTTCCTTAAAGAACAAACACTCGGGTTCTGCCTGCGTGCATTCTGACTCCCTGAATCCATACCCCGCTGGTGGGAGAAATTATCCTCAAGAATCTGGTGGGTTCTCTGCCTTTTCCTCTTCCGCTGGGACCTGTCCTTCCATTTGCTCAGGAGAACAGGAGCTACCTGTGAGCCGAGGGGGTCCCCTCCCCACCTCCCAGGACCCAGAGCAGAGACCCCTTTCTCTGGGCAAAAAAGGCAGAAGTGCCATCTGGAAGGGAAAAAAGATGACTATATCTTTGGAGCCTCGGTCTTTAAAAGCATCTGTTTGCCTGTTGAGGAGCGCTCCCACAAGCCAGAAATGTGACCTAAAGTGAATTGAGGCTTCCAGGGTCTTCGGCAGGCCCAAGGGTTCCAGAAGTGTCTAAGTGTTTTATTTGCAGAGAACAAGATGTGTATGATGAGTCTGCTTTCTCGATAATCTGCTTGCTTCCTGTCTCAGTTTTCACCTGACAAATGGTCTTCCCTCTACGCGTAGCCAAAAGAGCCTAATGAAAGGTGGCGAGCCGCATTTTGACAATAACGCCTCATCCGCACCTCCCATCCGCAACCCTAAGGTGATGTATCTGAGATCGCGGAGACAGAGATTTGTCTTTTAGCCCAAACGCCTTCTCTCGGTGTTAAGTCCAGACTCAGGTCATAAATCAAAGAGAGTTTTGCTCTTAACCCGCAGCGAGCAGCCCTCCCTGGGACCGAATGAGGGCGTGACCAGAAAAGCGAGTCGTGACCACCACCGAGCACAGCTCTGTGGCTTGGTGCGTGACCACACGCTGGGAAGTCCTGCTGTGCCCTCGCCCCCTCTCCCCCCATCCCCACGGGAGCTACCGGGTTCTGCTGGTCCCAGCTGGAGCTCTCAAACCATATTGGGTCATTTCACTGCACTGGCTATTCCTCTAAAAGCCCCTAGCGATGAGATTTTTGTCCTGTTCCGCTGAGATCTACAGAAGGTCTTAAACCCCGCTGCAGAGAGAAGGGGCCCCTTCTCTTACGATGCTGTGATGATACAGATGGATTCGAGCTTCTAGACTTTGGCACGTACTGCCTGTGTTACCAGGAAGACTACAGAGACGCCCTCCCTGGAGAAGATCTGTCTGGAACGACCTCAGATCAAAGATTTCTCATTGGCCTCCTCCACGGTCCTTACAGGGCTAAGAGTCCTCTAAGTCCTTAATATCCTTAAGGCCTGGCCATACCACCCTCCCTCAACTCCCCCAGAAGGGGGGAAAAAAAATAAAAGGGCAAAACAGAAAAGAAGCCTCATTCATCAGCTAGGGCTTTCCATTTGAATTATTTAAAGCAATGGTGAAAAAGGAGACCTCGGGCCGCCTCTTACGGACGGGGTCCGCCTCCACGACAGTTTCAGTGTCAGACCCGTTCAGCTTCACTTCCTGCTTCCTTTGACCAAGTCACTCAGGGGACTGTCCTCGGTTTGGGGGCCTTGCCGTAGACACTTGTCCTGGAGGGGGAAGGTCAGGTACGCAAACCAGCCAAGCATCTCTCTGGGGATCCAGTGCTGAGTCCGCGATCCTTTTTACAGCCGTGGTTTCTCTTGAATGTAGGCTTGGGACCCTCTATAAGGTCTCAAGAGATGTGACAACAATGCTCCAAAAGTCTTGGAGGCAAAATTAATTTGATTCAGTTGGCTTGAAGTATAATCACAAGAACCAGGTTTTGCCATCCCCCCCCAAGACTGTCCTGTGAAATGGGGAAAGACTTGCTTGGCGTCCTGCCCCCTGCCCCTGCCTTGGGTAGCATATCCATGGAGCACCCTCCCCCACACCTACCCCCCCATGCTGGGCAGAGCCCCTCCTCCACCTCTTTTCCTTGAGCATGATGGGTTAGCTTTCAAACCCATGCTTCTCGAGTCGTTAGACGTTACTGTCCAAGATGCAGAGGCTGGAATTTTCCAGGGAAGGAGAGCAGCAGAATAATTAGGAAGGAATATTCCAGAGAATGCGAAATTCAGGTGTGATGTTCTCCGTCCCTGGACCTGAGAGTCAAAGAAAGTTTTCAGGAGGCTGCAGAGTCTGACCTCCGAACACCTCCCCTGGATATCTGGTCTACCGCGGGAACATACAGGGGCGTGAGTGCCATGCAGTTGCTGCCCACCAGCCAACCTGATCCCAAGGACATGTGCTGGCAACGTCAAGAGGAGGCCGGTAGCTTGCATTTCCTGACAGCTGCCAAGCCCAAGGTGCCTTTTCCAGGGACAGTCTGTCTGGACACAGACCCGTTGCACTGAAGCTGGGAGAGGAAAGCTTAGCACAGACTGTGTAAGCAGCACTATCAGCCAGGAAGGGCACAGGAGGCAGGGCCCAGGTGCCCCTGCCACCCACCATTCGGATAATTTAGAGCGACTTCCCTTCGGGGCCTCAGGTTGCTCATCTCTAAAGCAAATGAAAGGGTCAACCAGAGGACTCAGAAGCGCCCCCTTCTTGTGACTCTGTCTGGAACCAATCAGAGTGAGTGCCCACGCGCGGTCCTAGCTCCCCCGGGCACTGCCTTAGGGACTGACAGTCACTTTCGTTTTCAACCCAAGTCCCGAGAGGCAGTTGTAATCAAGTGTCCCTTTTGGAGTCCATTGTCTGTTGACGAAATGATGCCACTTCAGCGTCTGTCGAGTGTGTCGTGTAGGCAGGAGCTTTTGTTTACCCGCTAAGGACTTGCCGAGTCAAGGGAGGCTCCAAGATGGACCTTGTGTCCTGTCCAAGCCAGTGTCAACATGCAGGGGATGGGATCACCTTACCGTGGGTCACGTGAATCAGAATTCCTGCCTCCAGAGGGTGAAATAAAGCCAGATTCCGGGAAGAGATGCTGTTTCCCCATCTGACAGAGCCCGACTGGAAGTGACTGAATAAACAGCACAACTTCTTCTGATCATTTCTTTCTTTGCTTTTTCTTCTGGCCCCTGGAACAGCAGTTCCAGTGTATGTGATAGTGGTTTGTAATTCTTGGCCTCACTGCAGAAGGAAAAGGGTCACGATCTCTGGGTGATGGTTAGGAATTTGACCCACAGTCTGGGGAGACCGGACACCTGCAGGGGTCCTTCGATGGGTGATGAGTGGTGCTGAGCCCAGGTCGCCTGCTCTAGATGAGATCCAACCATGATGAGGGATAAAGGGCAGGGAGACGGTGGCTGCAGGAGCCACAAAAGTCTCCAGTTTTTCTTCCCCTGTGACAACCTCGAATCCTAGGTTTCTCTCCCCCACCCACCCACCCGCGCGTCCTGTGGATGTAAATGGAGGTTCCAGTCATTGTTTTTATAGCAAGCTCTGCTGTTCTTCCCCGGAAAGAACTAGAGGGGCCAGGGAAGGGCCCTCTCAGCTCCCGATGGAAATTTCCACCGTCTCTCAGCTCTCCCCAAGGAAAGTCAAAGAATGTTCTTCCTTTCTGACGTGGAAATCAGGCTTCAGGGGTCCTTGAATGGCTTCTCAGTGGGGTTTGCTTTTCTCCTTCAGTTCTGAATCCAAGAAGAAGAAGCGATTTCTCCTCCAAGGACTAACCAAAGACAGTGCCTCCGGAAGGAAATCGGGCCCCGGAAATCTGGCCAGGGCGTGGGTTGGCAAAAAAGCTGTCATCTGCTGGATGGGGGGGTCATGGGGCGCCTCAGGGTCATGAGGCTCCTTAGGTCAGGGGTCAGTGGCTGGCTGCAGATTGGAGCACAGCTGAGGACAGTCACAGGCAGGATGCCCGGAGCCTGGCAGATCTCATGTCCAGAATGAGCCTCTAAGACTGAACTCCTGGGTTCCAGCCTCCCCATTTTCCTCATTCACGTCCCTTTTTCTTTTTCCTTCAGTATTGGTTGGTGATTTCCACAGTCAGGCGACGAGAGAGTCAGCAGATTAGTCAAAAGAAAATCTTTATATAAAATGTAAATACTAATATAAATTAACTTGGCATGCCACATAACGGATTCCATGAAGTACATATTATGAATATGTTATCTTAGTGTATAAAGGAAAACTGACTGCCATATTTACCAGATGTTTTCTCTAACCAAACTTGTCTGTAAATATATAATCTGTATAAAAAAAAAGAGTCTAATTTACCATTATTTATGCAATAGAAAAAAATAAAAGTTTTTTTTTCTTTTGATGAGAGATTCAGCTCATTATCTGGGGGGTGATTTGCACCAGGGTGATGAAGTTCATTTCCGTGACCCCGAAGGGTAAAACCAGATCTGTGATGACCGTCCAGCATCATCCAAAAGGCAGCTGGCGAGAAAGCAGCCGGGGATCTGGTCTTTGGAGGGGAATGATTGACAGCAGGGGAAGGAAGCTGACTTTGGAGCATATGGTGAGAAGTGTGAACCATCTTTCGGCTGGGGAGCAGAGAGTATAATTAAGAAAATTTTGCAGACGCCCAGCTAATGGTGTCATCCTTTTGAGATTCTCTTTGCCAAACCCTTTCCTAGCATTAGCATTCAGGCACAGCATAGCTCTCACTTAAACTTTTGGAATTTTTAATGTTGTTTAAGCTTTTTGGGCATAGGAGGAAAAAAAAGCCCTATTTCTATATAGATAAATATATGGAAACAGGCGTTCGCATCGTGGCACAGCGGAAATGAATCCAATTAGGAACCATAAGATTGCGGGTTTGATCCAGTGCTGCCGTGAGCTGTGGTGTAGTTTGCAGACATGGCTCAGATCCTGCGTTGCTGTGGCCGTGGCATAGGCCTGCAGCTACAACTCCGATCCAACCCCTAGCCTGGGAACCTCCTTTAACCCACAGTCTCTCAAGGTCCTCAATTATTTTTCTTTCTTTCTTTCTTCTTCTTTTTTTTTTTTTTATTTTTAGGGCCGCACCTGTGGCATATGGAGGTTCCCAGACGAGGGGTCAAATCGGAGCTACAGCCGCCGGCCTATACCACAGCAACAGCCACGCCAGATCCGAGCTACATCTGTGACCTACACCACAGCTCACAGCCACACTGAATCCTTGAACCCACTGAGTGAGGCCAGTGATCAAACCCACAACTTCTTGGTTCCTAGTCGGATTCGCTTCCGCTGCGCCACGACGGGAACTCCCCAAGGTCCTCAGTTCTAAGCGTTGCCTGTTACACACCTTCTCAGGGGAAACTTTGGAGGTAAAAATCACGAAGCTTTTGTTTTGTTTTAAAAAATTCTAAAAATAGAGTGTTCTAGGCACAAAGCACATGTTTTTTTGCTTTTTTTTCCTCTTCTTAGTTAAAGGGGGCCTCTGGCAAATTCTGGTGAGATAATGACTTGGATTTTCTCCCCTCTGATCTGGGTTTTAAGAATTTATCTTTTATTATAAGGGAACACTTCATCATGAATATTCATCCTCCTGGGTACTTACCCCAGCAGGGAGTGTCCTGCAGGACACAGCACCCACCTGGGGATCAAAGCTGAAATCTGACCCCTGACCCCAGAGATAACGAAGCCTGAAGACTCATACATAATAGGAGGTAAAACAAAACTCCTCCTTAAGATCTAAGCAGATCTTTGGATTCTTTGGGGATTTCCACATGATTTTGGTGCTAAGTGAATTTCAAAGGCTTTTCTTACAGATAAATGTGTGTCTGTGGTCCGGCCATGTGCATGTTTAGAAAACTGGGCCCATGGCCTCTCCTTCCGGTTCTGGAAGGTCCATCTGTAGCAGGGGGCCTGGGCTTGAGCAGCAAAAGCATGGAGCAAAAGCATGGAGGACCTGAGGCCGTGTCTCTAGTCCCATTTTATATTCCCTGGTTTTCTTTCTTTTTTCTTTTTTCTTCTTAGGGCCGCACCTGCGGCATATGCAGGTTCCCAGGCTAGGCGTCTAATTGGAGCTGTGCCCGCCAGCCTATGCCACAGCTCAGCAGCAAGATCCTTAACCCACCGAGCAAGACCAGGGATCAAACCCAAATCCGCATGGATACTAGTCAGGTTCTCAGCCATCTGAGCCACAGTGGGAACTCCTCGCTGATTTTCTTTCAACCACCTGAGCTTCAGTCACCGGGCAATGGGCCAAGGGAGGAAGTGGCTTCTCCAGGCTACCCTGCTCATTGCCCTCCGGGTCCTAGAACATCGTGCGTGGGCTTGTGCTCCGTTCTCCAGGCGGGAGCCAGTGTGCGGCCAGAAGGCTCTTCGGACTCAGGATATCTTCAGCAGTCAGCCCTGCAGCGCCTCTCATAGCTGGCCAGGCCCCTGCTGTCCCTTCGGAATTTCTTAGGACGAGGAAGAAAGACGTGGGTACCTCCTTGCAAGATGCTTCAGGGCTGTGCTAAGGTGACGTGCAGGCTAGGCCCTCTGGGGCTCATTGCCCCCGCTGGCTCTCATAACCATAGTCCTCAAGCCTCTCCCTATGTTTCTTTTGTGCTCTCAAGACGGTCCGAAGTTAGCTGAGCCTTAAGCGGGGCAGTGGTTCCTAACCCTGCTTGCCTATGGGAATTGCATGGGGGGGAAGCTTAAAAAAATAGTCTTGTCGCCTGCCCCAGACTCCCGATTCCATTGCTTTGGGCTACAGCCTGGGCACCACGGGGCGCTCGGTTTCCAGGTGATTGTAATCAGGGTGCAGAACGACTAGGACCGGGAGTCCCTGCTCTTTTAGATGTGGGTGCTTTCTCCAGAGAAGCGGGCCAGTCCTCTTTGCACAGTGATTCTCGAAGCGGAGACCCTCAGTGAGATCCCGGGGACTTGTTAGAAATGCAGATTCTTAGGCTACGCCCCAGCTTATGGAATCCGAGCTCCTGGAGACAGACAGACAACTGGCCCAGCAGGTGATCTGGAGGGGCCTCCAGTTTGAGAACCTCTGTCTTAGTGACCCTGGTTTTCCCGATGACGGGCACTGGCATCAATACATAGTCACGGTCATGATCAGAATCACCGGGTGCTTTCTACCCATCGAGACGCCTGGGCTTCTCACTTCAGACCCGCGGGATCAGAACCTCGAGGCAAAGGGGTCACTGGAGGAAGGAAACCTCCCGGGCCATTCGGAAGGGACGTCTGCCCTTGATTCAGCTCAGCCACCAGAGGCAGCGGGCCAGGATCCAGAGGCAGTTCCTGGGCGTGGTCCCCAGGCTGTCGCCTGCAGGTGCACCCACAGCCCCTCCGCACAGCAGCGGAGACCCACGTGGGCTGCAGAGTGCTCTGCTCTCCCTTCCAGGGAGCTGCCTCGGGCTTGTAAACCAGAGGCTCGCAGTGGCCTTCCCTCTTGTCTTTCCAATGTCAAAGCCATGGCTGCCAGCCTTAGGAAGCCAGGGGGTGGCAGTGGAGTATGCAGAACGAGTGACACCTCCCACTTTCCCCGAAGATTCATCTGGAAGAAAGCAGAACAAAACTGAGCTCAAAGCAGGAGTGAACTGGCTGGTGTGTGAATTACATCGCAATAAAGCTGTTATAAGAAATGAGCACAAATGTCGCTCCGAGAGAGGAGAAGGAGGTGGAGGCCTGGGGATGGCACTGAGCCTCCTGTGTGTCTGGCAGCCTCAGGTGGTGCTGGGACTGCTGGCGTGGTCCTGGCTTCCTCTGTCGTGAGCTGTGGTGTGGGTCGCAGATGTGACTCGGGTCCCGTGGTGCTGTGGCTGTGGCATAGGTCAGCAACTGCAGCTCTGATTCGACCCCTAGCCTGGGAACTTCCATATGCCCAGGTGCAGCCCTAAAAAGAAAAAAATTTTAGAAGAAGGAAGGAAGGGGGGGGGAGGGAGAAAGGAAGAAGGAAAGAAAGAAAGAAGAAAGAAATGGAAAGAAAATAAGAAGAAAGAGAAAGAAAGAAGTTCCCATCATGGCTTGGTGGAAACGAACCCTACTAGAATCCAAGAGGATGCAGGTTCAATCCCTGGCCTTGCTCAGTGGGCTAATAATCCAGCATTGCCGTGAGTTGTGGTATAGGTCACAGACATGGCTCAGATCCTAGGTTGTTGTGGCTGTGGTGTAGACCAGTAGCTGCAGCTCTGATTTGACCCCTAGCCTGGGAACTTCCATATGCACCAAGTGCGGCCCTAAAAAGCGAAAAAAAAGAAAAAGGGATAAACAAACACACCAGATTAGCTAGCCTTGCTCAGATATCCACATTCTCCAGTGGCTCAGAATTTGTTCCTGAGCCCCCTCTCTCTCTAGCATTTTCCTTCATCTCCTGTCCTCTGGCCCCTGGCTCCCACGCCTTTGTCAAAATTGGGTGTGCTGTGTGTTGACAGGTGTATTTGTTTTGTTTTAGTTCCTCCAGTCTAGAAATTCTTTATCCTCAGGAAAATCAGCTCCTTCAGTTTCTCCTTTAAGGGCGCCCCCAGCTGGCCTCTGGTACCTCAGTGTCAGTCCCCTTGGTTTGGTTCAGTGCTGGGATCTCAAGATCTTCTAGCCTCAACACTTGCCCCTCCTGGGCTGGGCTGGGCTGGGCTGGATGCAGCACTGCAGGCCTGCCCTGCATCCCACCTGCCGACTGCCATCCCGCCATGGAGCACCAGCCTTCACTGTGTGGTTGGTGATTCACAGACTCACTTGAGAAACTAGTCAGTGTCTGCCAGGTACCAACAGGATGCAAAGAGAGACATAAACAAAACACCTGGACTAGCAGAAAGGACAGACGAGTAAGCCTGCATCTCAGGCCGGGTGTCAGACGCCCCATGGAAGAATTCACTCCAGAAGATCATAGCAATGCAAAGACGGAGCATAGCTCATTTTAAAACTTAAAAACAACAACACATTTTGGAGTTCCTGTCGTGGTTCAGCGGAAACGAATCCGACCAGGAGCCATGAGGTGGCAGGTTCGATCCCTGGCTTCACTCAGTGGGTTAAGGATCTGGTGTTGCCATGAGCTGTGGTGTAGGTTACAGACGCGGCTCGGATCTGGCATTGCTGTGGCTGTGGCGTAGGCTGGCTGCTGTAGCTCCGATTAGAATTCGACCCTGGGAACCTCCATATACCACGGGTACAGCTCTAAAAAGCAAAAGCAAAACATTTTAACTATGAAATATTTCACATACACATTAACAGACGATATGCTCATCACCCCCATTTAACAGATGCGGATTTTGTTCGTTTCAGCTGCACCTACAGCATATGGAGGTTCCTGGGCCAGGGATCGGAACTTCACTTCAGCTGTGACCTGAGCCGCTGCAGAGACAACACTGGATCCTTAACCCACTGTGCCACAGAGGGAACTGTCAGACGGGAATGTTTTGACTGAGACATCTCCTTGTCTTTTAAGACGTGAAACCTTAGAGATACAGCTAATGTTGCAACCCAGTCCTTCCCTCCGCCACGCCGGCCTATGTCCTACCTTCCTGTCCATGTTTTTTGTAGGAGGGATTCTTGGAGGGCTGGGAAAGACAAGTCAGACGAGCAGAGGGGCACAGGCATTACAGGCAGGGGGATCAGCATGTGCAAAGGCTCAGAGGCACGGCACACTTGGCGGAGAGACCAGATGTGAAGATTTTGCTTTAATCTAGGGGAGATTAATCTAGGAAGATTTTGTATTAATCTAGGCCTGGTGACCTAAACCCGGGAGGGGAGAGTGGGGGTAGAGAAAAGAGGGCAGGACCTAGAGGGACTGAGGAAAGAGAGTCAGCAGGACCTGGTGCTTGAATTGGCATGTGGCTCGATGGCGGGCTTAAGGGTAACGTGGGTTTCTGGTTTGAGAAGAGGTGGGGGGGCACTGAATTATTTTGTCATATTAATTGGAGGCATCTTTAGAGCATCTGAGTGATATCATATAGAAATAGGTAGGGCTATAATGCTTTCGCTGCAAAACAAACAAAACCCAGTGGCAGTTTGGTCTATCTGTAGCTCCACAAGCTAGAGAAAAAGGCACCAGAGGAGAAAGTTTGTTTTCAAACCTCTTCCACCTGTTTCATCCTTCTTTCGCCACCTTGTGGTGAGAGAGAAAACTGCAGTCTGTCTGGGGCGGTTACAGAGGTTCAGACTTTGCGATGCACTCATACCCAGGGTTTAAGTAAAATGCTCCCTTTCCTTCCCGTTCTTTGGTATCATATAGACCCAGCGCCAGCGTGGCTCTGAGAGAACCTGCGAAATGCAGGCGTTCCACGTCAGAGGCGGGCTGGAAGGTGGGAATAAAATCAAAGCCATCTCTGAGGGGCTGCAGCAGGCCAGTGCCCTGGAGTCAGCATGGTTGCCTCAGTCACATGAGATGCAAGACAGCCCACTGCTGACCTCGTCATCATTTTCCTTGCAGGTACTGCCTGCCCAGAACATGGGGGGCGAAGGTCTCTAGGGATGAACTAGGGTCTAAAGAGGCAGAGATGGTGGTTGTGGAGTCAAAACACCATCCTGAGAGCTTTGCTCTGCTCAGCTCCAAGGAGCAGCCGGCACAGACCCCCATGATCCCTTTTACAAAGTGCACACCTAAGCGGCTGGTCCACCGCACGCAGCCACTGCGCCACTGTCCCACCACACACACGGCTGATCCTGGCCTTAGCTCTCCTATTGAACAGATGATTCCTTGCCAAACCTGGGTTTTCATAAATGACTTCCAGGAAATATGAAGGTTGAAATCAAGTTGAACTCCTGTGGTTTTGCTCTTTCACTTGAGCTTTCCCTGCGATTTCTGGAAGATCTTGGAGCTCTGCCTTTGGCAACCACTGCTGGTTGCTTGTTTTGACTCCAGGAAGCTCGGAGGTAAGCTATCCTATTAAACCCAAATAGAATGTTGGCAAGGACGAGGCTTCGCGTCAGCCCACACAGGAGAAGGGTTTATCTTGCCTGAGAAGTATAAAATCAAATATCCGTATCGTGGGAGCAAATTTTCCTTGCTTGGCTTTCTGAGTAAAATATGCTTTGAACGCCCTTCCCAGAGGTACAAATTAAAACGCGAAAGTTCTTTGGTTGAGTTATTCGGGCCAGACCTCTGCCCCTGCCTTCTTGCCTCAGCAAGTTTGGAGACTTCAGAATTTTTGCAAGTGTCCGAGCCCTGAGCTCTTTCTCAAACATCCTCGCTACAAACTGCCTATGGAAGGCCCTGAGATTCAGCTTACACTCGCTCGTCAGGACGGAAACCTTCCGTAAGAGCTGATGTTAAAATACGAGATCTTCCAACACAACTCTTTTTTTTTTTTTTTTTTTGGCCACGCGCGCAGCATGCAGAAGTTCCCGGGACCAGGAATTGAACCTGTGCCACAGCAATGACCTGAGCCACAGCAGTGACAACGCAGGATCCTCAACCCGCTGAGTCTCCAGGGAACTCCATAACACAGCTGAATGATCAGAGTGCCTCCTGGCTTTACGTGGCTGCTACTTAATTTCCAAATACATTTGAGCTTAACTATGGGGTTTATGTGGCCATAAAGATGTGTGCCTGGCCTTCCTGACAAGCCTCCTGTCTGCCGTCCCGCAGAGCAAAGAAAGGCAGCTACTTATAAGGAGCCATCTCCTGGTTTCTTTTGTTTCTTTTTTTCTTCTTTTGCATTTTAAGGTCACACCTGCAGCCTATGGAAGCTCCCGGGCTAGGGGTCCAGTCAGAGCCGCAGCTGTCAGCTTACACCACAGCCACAACAACACCAGATCTGAGCCTCATCTGCAACCTACACCACAGCTCACAGAAACGCCGGATCCTTAGCCCACTGAGCGAGGCCAGGGATCAAACCCACCTCCTCATGGATATTCATTGGGTTCGTTACCGCTGAGCCACAACGGGAACTCCCGATAGCCCCTCATTTTACAGCTGATAAACCCCTGAGGTCCAGAGAGAAGTGCTGGCCTTAAGGTCATGTACCCAGTGGTAGCGGCAGAGCTGGGACAGGACCCGGGTCCCCCAAAAGCCTGGCGCTGCCCCCTCCCTCACAGTTATCAGCATCCTAACAGCTGCAGAATCTGAGTTCCCAGAAGGGGCCAAGGCCGGGCAGCGAGACTGCTGGTGCATTAGTTCAGCACGTGGCTGTTAGAGGTTGCTCCTTCCTGGGGACTCCTTGCTCAGAGCACCTCACCTCCAGCAGAAGGATTCAGGTTGCCAGCTCAGACTTTGGACTGAGAGAGGGAGAGGAAAGCCATTGCCCTGAAGAAGGAAGGTTCTCAAAATAAAATAAATAAAATAAACCATGGGGGAGTTCCCATTGTGGCTCAGCAGGCTAAGGGTCCAACATAGTCTCCGTGAGGATGCGGGTTCCATCCCTGGCCTAGCTCAGTGCGTTAAGGATCCATCCAGTTGCGGCTCAGACCCGGTGTTGCTGTGGCTGTGGTGCAGGCAGGCAGCTGCAGCTCTGATTCGACCCCCTAGCCGGAGAACTTCCATAGGCTGCAGGTGTGGCCCTAAAAAGAAAAAAAACATGGAGGAAGTTCCCTTGTGGCTCAGCGTGTTAAGGAGCTGGCGTTGCCACAGCTGCGGTGCAGGTCACAGTTGCAGCGTGGCTTCAGTCCCTGGCCTGGGACCTTGCACATGCTGCGGGGGGGACCAACACACACACACACACACACACACACACACACACACACGCACGCACGCGCGCGCGCGCGCGCGCGCGCAAGAAAGCCATTCCAGGAGCCATCAGATGGGGGGATGGGCCGAGAGGGGCGGGGACAACCACGTAAGAGCAGGTGGGGGAAAGGGGCTCGGAGGGCGGGAGAGCGAGAGAAAGGAGACCTTCTGCGGGTCCTGCCGTCATCCACCCAGAGCCTTTGGAGGATCAACTGACTCGCAAGCCTTTGAGGGGGGGCTGCGCCCGAATGCCACGCCACGAGGTCCCCATGTCTGTTATTTCACCACTAGAGGTAAGCGGAGAGGGGACTTTTCAGCTTCCAGGAATCTCCCGTGAGAATGTAACTATTTCTTAGAGGAGTTAGACGCTGGAGGCCCTCAGTCCTGGCCGCACACTCAGAGCATCTGGGGAACTCTGAAAAAAATACCGGTGCCGCTTTCCGCCGCAGACCAGTTAGACCAGAATATGATGGGGGAAGGGCGGCGCCCAGGCCATAATATTTTAAAGCCCCCCCCCGGGGGGGGGCCGTTTTCATCTGAAGGAGGGAAAGTTGAGAACCTGGATTGTTTGATGACTTGAAACGTCAGCAGAAGGGGACTCTAGAAACCAGCAGAGCCTTTTTGGCAGGTGGGGGGCGCAGGCGCCCGGAGAGAGCGCAGGGGGTCTGTGGCCGGAGCCCAGGTTGGCAGGGCGCCCAGGGTCACTGCGCCCTCCTCCACCAGGATTGTCTCTGGAAGTTCTGAGAAGGGAAAGGAGGGGCATTGGGTGAACAGGGCTCTCTGGGTGAGCACCAAGGCCGGCTGGCAGATTCACTGTTTGGTCCCCAAGGTCCTCGCATGAGGGTCTAACCGAGGACTGAGTTTTTGGCACAAGCCTTTGTCCTTTTCTTCTTCTCCCTCCCACCCCCCGCCACCTTGGCTTTTTTTTTTTTTTTTTTCAAAGTTTGCCCTCACGTATTTTTTTCTTAGCGACCTAGAAAGCCGTATCCTAAAATTAGGACTTTACAGATGGGGTCTGAAGTGCAAGAAGCTGGGGTGACAGTACGTGGTGACGCCTCTCAGGAGTGGCGAGGTCCAGGCGGTCCTGCCCCAGAAACGGCTCTCCACCAGCATCCTTGCTTTCCCCCTTAGCTGGGAGCTACGGACGCTGGCCCGATGGGGCTGCTCCTTCCTGGTGACATTGCGCAGCTGGAGGGTGGAAGGCAGGCGGGAGTGTCTACTGGCAGACACGCTTCTGCCCACATCGGCAGCCTGGGCGCATCCGGGCCCCAGGAGAAGGCAATTCTCTGAGCATGCTGCGAGTCACGTGTCCCCAATTTTCCCAGGTGTCATCCCTAAAGGTATAAACCCACGAGTGGGCAGGGAATCAGGCAGATGGCCTGACTGCCCCAGCAGGGAGCCTCCGGGACCAACCCCAGCTCTGAGTGTGTCTCAGAGGGCTGCATGGAGGAGGTGTGCTAGCCGAGCCAGAGCGGGCCGGGGATCACCACCTGCTTACTGTGGCCACAGACGGGACCGAGGCGGATTGGCCTGAGTGGACATGAGCGCGAGAGCTGGCGGGAAACCAGAGCAGAGCCGTGGGCGGTGAGGACCCGGCTGCAGGATTCAAGGCGCTCTCTGCAGCCGGCTCTGACCCGCTGTGCCCCGCCGCTGGCTCCGAGCAGCGTCCCGCGGCGGCCTCGGGCGCCCTCTAGCGGTAAGCACTGCTCCCTGCAGCCCCAGCTTGGTCGGTCCACCCCTGGGCACCGCTCCTAGTCGCTGCTGTTGTCGGGTTCCACACTCTTGGGCCCTGCGCTATGCAAGATTTTTATCTTTATTAAATAATGCTCGCCACATTTTCTTTTAAAAATCCGAAAATTTAAAAAACAATCAAGATAGGCTGAGGCGGCAGGTGTGACAACAGAGAGCCGCTCTAACAATTCTGCAGCCAGAATCAAAGAAAGGTGACCTTTGGTCGGCCTGTGCTGCCGCCAGCGTCGCAGAGCGCCACCCCGTGCTCTCATTCCTGTGTGTGCTGGGGCGGGGACCACACCTTCCGCATCCCACACGGCACCTGGCATCAGGCTGGGCGCATACTTGAGCCCTGGGACGTGCTCTGCAGAGCTGCCACTCAGCTGTGACAGTCCTGGACTTACTACCGCGCGACCCCCACACCCCGTGGTTGCTTCAGGCCAGCCTCCCCGCCAGAGCTAAGCCCAGGATCGGCCTGCACCCAGACACTGGCCTGATTTCTCCTGGACTCTGCCCTCTGTGCCTTTTTTTCTCTTGCTAATTTCCATCTGTATCTTTTCATTAAACTAACAAACAAACAAAAACTAATTTTGTGGATGACAGTCTTTCTGGATCCCGAGAGTCTATCTTGTGAATTATCGAACTAGAGGGTGGTCCGGGGGGACCCCGAACAAAGTGCCTTATGGGGTGAGGATGTCGATGATCATTTTTTACTCCATACAGGTCTGATCGTTTTACAAAGTACGTGAAGAGAGAAGAGCTCGCCACGTAAGTGTGGGACAGGCTACGAGGAAAGCACTGGGGACACGTGGCCTCCAATAAGCTCTAAGTGGAGAAATCCACACCCGATCAGAGATGCCCACCCGGAGTGTCCAGGACACGCCCTCTTATGCCACCCAAGTGGTCGGACCCAGTGGTGGGTGTAGAGAATGACGCAGAAATCCTGCGATCAAGGCTGGTTGCAAGAGGGGCGGAGCTGGAGGCCTGAGGAAGCCCCTGCTCCTGTCCCCCCACCCACGCTGTCACACCCCCCGCCCCCCCCGCCCCCACACACAGTAATGCACTGCCACACCGTGGCAACCCACAGTACTGTGTGCCGCTGGGTCTCACCAGCAAGTGCTAGGATCCCTGTCTAGGAATCGCTGAAGCACTAGATAAAAGCAGAGCTTTTCAGGCCTCTGTCCAGGGAGCTCTGACCGGGAGGGCTGGGGTGGGGCCTGTGAATCGGAGTTTTTAATAGTTTCCCAGGTGCCACGCTGAGATCTACCGATGGCCTTGTCACGCCCAGCGTGAGGCACAAGGCTTCTCCAAACGAAGTTTTGAAATGATCCAGTTTTATGCCTACCTGCAATACTTCAAAGGTTTGCTGTTTTTAAAACCTCCAAGCAACTCGGCCTAGTCCCAATCACCTTGTGGAGCTTGTTGGAAGGACAAGGTGTCGGCGCCAAGAAGCTCCTGTGTTCCTGGCAGCTTTTTTTTTCTTTTCTTATTATTATTATTTTTTTTTTTTGCTCTTTTGTCATTTTAGGGCCGCACCCGTGGCATGTGGAGGTTCCCAGTCTAGGGGTCTAATCAGAGCTACAGCTGCTGGCCTACACCACGGCCACAGCAACACTGGGATCTGAGCCGCATCTGCAACCTACAGCACAGCTCACAGCAATGCCGGGTTTTAACCCGCTGAGCGGAGCCAGGGATCGAACCCACAACCTCATGGTTCCTAGTCGGATTCGTTTCCACTGAGCCACGACGGGAACTCCCTGGCAGCTCTTGATTCTTGGTGACAAGACTAGAGCGGGGATGTGAACCCAAACATTGCAGTCATTTATGGAAGACCACACACGGGTTCACAACACTGAGGAGCAGCTTGTAGGAAAAAAGGAAAAAGGAAAGGAAGGAGGACGGGGGCAAAGAAGGGAGAGAAGGAGGGAGGGAGGAAAAGAGGAGAGTGTGCAACTGTTAAGACATTAACTTTCAGACCAATGGGGACTGCTAGAAAATATAAAAAAAAAACAAAAAACAAAATGAAAAGGAAAAGATTTTATTTTTTTAATTCTTTATAACAATGAATTTTATTTCAATTACACGTGTACGAAGATCATCACAAGTCAGTGTGATAGATTTTGTGTCCCAAACCCACAGTGCATCCCCCCACCCCCCAGATTGTCTTATTTGAAAAACCAAGGTTTTCTAAAATCTGTGAGTCATTGCCTGTTCTTCATAGAAGTTCATTGTGTCTCTTTAGTTTCCACATGTAAGCGGTAGCACTGGGTGTTGCTGTCTAATTGTCTGACTGGTTTCACTTTGCATGATAATTTCTAGGTCCATCCATGTTGCTGTAAATGTTGTTATTTCGTTCCTTTTAATGGCTGAGTAATATTCCATTGTGTGTATGTACCATTTCTTCCCTATCCACTCCTCTGTCGATGGGCATTTAGGTTGTTTCCATGACCTGGCTTCTTCCGTCTCTAGCTGCTTTAGATGTAAAGTTAGGTTGTTTATGTGAGCTTTTTCTTGTTTCCTGAGGTAGGCTTGTATTGTTATATACTTTCCTCTAAGAACGGCTTTTGCTGCATCCCAGAGGTTTTGAAGTGTCGTATCTTTGTTGTCATTTGCTTCTAGGTATTTTTTAATTTCCTCTTTGATTTCTTCAGTGATCCATTGGTTGTTTAGTAGCGTGTTGTTTAGTCTCCACGTGTTTGTACTTTTTGCCATTTTTTTCTTGTTGATTTCCAGTCATATAGCATTGTGGTCAGAGAAGGTGCTTGATATTTCAATTTTCTTAAAGTTACTGAGGCTTGATTTGTAACCCAGGATGTGATCAATCTTAGAGAGTGTTCCATGTGCACTTGAGAAGAATGTGTATTCTGTTGCTTTTGGATGGAATGTCCTATAAATATCTATTAAGTCCATCTGATCTAATGCTTCATTCAGGGCCTGTGTTTCCTTATTGATTTTCTGTTTGGATTACCCGTCCATTGCTGTAAGTGGGGTGTTAAATTCCCCCACTGTGATTGTGTTATTGTTAGCAGTTGCCTTATATATTGTGGTGATCCTATGTTGGGTGCATAGATATTTAAAATTATTATATCTTCTTCTTGGATTGATCCTTTGATCATTATGTAGTGCCCTTCCTTGTCTCTTAAAATGTTCTTCATCTTAAAGTCTATTTTGTCTGATAGGAGAAAATACTACTCCAGCTTTCTTTTGATGCCCGTTTGCATGGAATATTTTCTTCCATCCTCTCACTTTCAGTTCGTATGTGTCCCTAGAAGTGAAGTGGGTCTCTTGAAGACAGCATACATATTGGTCTTGTTTTTGTTTCCATTCGGCTAGTCTATGTCTTTTGGTTGGGGCATTCAGTCCATTAACATTTAAGGTAATTACTGATATATATGTTCTTATTGCCATTGTATTAACTGTTTGGGGTTTTGTTGTTCTTTTTTTTTACCCTTAAGTTTTGATATTGGAGTCTATATACAAATGAGATTGTTTTAAGTTGTTGGTTTCTTAATTGCATGTGCTTCTCCAGTGACCTGCATTTGTGCTCTCTTCTCACGATTTCTGATTTTGGTAGCATAATTGTGCATGGATGATTTAGTATCTTTATTGTATATATGCCTTTCCTGGTGAGCCTTGTCATTTGTGGTGTTTTTGTTTCTGGTTGTGGCCTTTTCTTTTCTGACTAGAGAAGTTCCTTTAAGATTTGTTGTAAAGCTGGTTTAGTGTTGCAGAAATCTCTTGGCTTTTGCTTATCTGTAAAGGTTTTGATCTCTCCTTCAAGTCTGAGTGAGAGCCTTGAAGGGTAAAGCAATCTTGGTTGGAAGTTTTTCCCTTTCATCACATTAAGTATATTATGCCACTCCCTTCTGGCCTGCAGAGTTTCAGCTGAAAAATCTGCTGATAACCTTATTGGGGTTCCCTTGTATGTCATTTGTTTCTTTTCCCTAGCTGCTTTCAAAATTTTCTCTTTGTCTTTAAT
>PVHT021183583.1:2337080-2352395 GCA_004024745.2 Catagonus wagneri
GGGTCGGAAAAGCCCGCCTCTTCCTGGGAGTAGCAGCTCCTCCTTGGTATCCGGTATTCAGATCAGCGGAAGGGCGGTCCTTAAATTCCTGCCCTTGGTCCGAACCGGAAACCATGCCCCACCTGAGGGCTCTCTCCGCCTCCACTTGTCCAGCAAGCCTGCCTCGTTCTGATGGCTTTCCTGAGCGATTATTAACTTAGCAGTGATCTCCCCAAGTCCCCTAGGTTTTCCTCTCTAGCTGTGGTCCCTTACTGGGGCTTCTACAAGCTACCTGGGCCTCCTCCATCCCTGTCCATCACGATAGGGGACATAAATAAGCGTCTTCGGCCCGGCGCGTGGCAAAGTGAAATTAGAACCGAGAAGCTTGGGAGTAGAGCAACGGAGCGTCAGTTACCGGAACAAATTTGGGGCCCAGGGCGTCTTGCAGAGGCTGAGAGACCCCTCTGGGGGCCTGGGGCTGGGACCTGGCTGGGATGACTCAGAAAACCTGCATGTGCTGGGTTTTCTGGGCTGGTCACAGGGCTGCAGGTGGACAGACACTGAGATAAACTTCTGCACAGTGTTGGCACTTCGGCATTTTGGCCGTCACTTTTTCCTGAGGAGTGCCATTACTGTCATTAGTGGTGATAGTAATATACAGACCAGGTGTTCATCCTTTGAACTGCTTTGTGACTTTAACCCACTTGATTGTTTTGGTCCCAAGAAACCTGTCTGACACAGGTGGGGCCTTGGTAAGTTGAGGTCTGGATGAGAATACTATTTCTGAGGTTTCCCTTTTTTTTTCCTTTTCTTTTAATGGTTATACATGCAGTACATGGAAGCTCCCAGGCTAGGGGCTGAATCAGAGCTGCATCTGCCGGCCGACGCCACAGCAACACCAGATTCAAGCTGAATCTGTGACCTGTGTCGCAGCTCACGGCAATGCCAGATCCTCACCCACTGAGTGAGGCCGGGGGTTGAACCCACACCCTCAGGGACGCCATGTTGGGTTCTTAGCTCGCTGAGCCACAGTGGGAAATCCTATCTCTGTGGCTTTTTAAGCTCAGGTAACGTCACATATAGATTTCAGGGATTCTGTGAAATCAAGATGAGAAAGTAGCTATGCCCTTGGTTTATTTCACCTCCAAACGAAATTTAGTATTTTCTTCAATCAAAGGATATAGCAAACGACATTAGATGAAAAGCGCCTGTGTCTTTGTCACCGGTAGAATTCATGGATAGGAGCTCCCACTGTGGTGCAGCAGGTTAAGGATCCAATGTTGTCTCTGCAGCGGCTTGGCTCCCTGCTGAGGTTTGATTTTCATCCCCAGCCCAGCGCAGTGGGTTAAGGATCTGGCATTGCTGCAGCTGTGGTGTAGGTCACAGCTTTGGATCCTATTTGAACCCTGGCTGGGAAACTTCTATATGCCGCGAGTGTGGCCAGAAAAAAAGGAAAAAAAGAAATTACAGATAGTTTTGTGTCAAATTAGTTGTCGCAGAAATCTTGCAATATCACCTGAACTCATACAACTTTGAAGTTATAGAGTCATCACATATCTTATTGAATATATGAATAAATAGGTATATATATTTCCATCTCATGATGTATTTCTATATAAGTGGGTTTCTTGGAAATCTTAGGTACATTGTTTTACACATTTTAAAAACATTATTCTAGGAAAGAGTCCATTAAGCGTCCACAGACTGCCAAAAGTGTCCTTGGCATGGAAAAGTTTAATAGCCCTTGGCTGACCCTCAAATGCCAGGAGGTACAAGGTCAACCTACCAGGCCAGAGCACATGAGGAAGGTCTCAGACACCCCCCCCCCCAAGCCCCGAACCCCCTGGGAAATCGCTCAAGGATCACAACTCGCTGGTTTTCATTGAACTCATTTCAGAGGAAAGGAACACGGAAATCAATGTCAGGCGCCCGCAGGGGGCGCAGAGCATCGCTCTGAGCAGCATCTGGGAGGCAGGGCATCCACCGAGCCCCGACCTCTTCACTCGTCCAACCACCAGCTCCCGCCTCCACCCCGCGCCGCCGTCCTTGGCAGCCATGGCAACCGCTCGGCACACACCGAGCCGGACGACGCCACCGGCAACCCGGCAACGGCAACCCGGGGCGGATTACAATTGGCTGTCCTTTCAGACCCCACCGTTCACTGTCCTTTCAACAGGTATGAGGGACCTGGGGTCCCTGCCACGGAGGAACGTAACTCAAGTTTCCACCAGGGGGCGCTGGGTACACAAGCGAGCCCACCGGCATTTCTCCCTTCCTGAAAAGTGCCCTGGGTGACCAGCCTGCTCTCTAGTCCCTGCCTTTTTTTTTTTTTTCCTTCTGTCCACGTGGCCATCCGGCTCTGCTTACCTCGCTCTTCCTCATCCCTCTTTCCTTCCTCTGTCACCTGTCTGAATGTCTCTCTCGTTGCAATTTCAAATACTCTATGTCTCCATATCTGTGCTTATTTTTCTCTCTTTATATATATGTCCCTTTCTGCATCTGTCCTTCCATCTCCCTCCCTCCTTCTCTCTTATACACACACACACACACACACACACACACACACCCTCATGATCCCCTCCTAAGGCTGCAGACAGCCCTTTGGGGCTGGGGGCCAGCCCTGCCAACCGTGAAAGCAGGGTCTGTGCAGCGGGCCGGTGGCCGGTGGGCAGCCTCACTGCTGAGTACCATCCGTCCGCAGCCCGGATGGAGGTGCGTGAAGACAGACACAGGGGCTGGGTCTGCGCAGCTGGCTCTCTCTACCCCTGATGACCCATGTAACTGGGGATGAGCTGCAGAATCTCTCAGTTTCCTTGTTTCAATGGGTCTCACTGAATCAGAGTGAATACTGGGTTTCTGTAGGATTCTCAGGAGGCCTAAATATGTGTGGTGGGCGGTTTTGGAATGGCTTCTGGTGTTTGCTGCCTCTCAACACCCAGGCCCTTGTATATCCCCACCCTGATGTGGGCCAGACCTTAGTGACTTGCTTCTAGCAAATGGAATACGGCAGAAGTGATGAGATTTTACTTGAGGTTGGGTCTTGCAAGACTGTGACTTTCATCTTGCAGGCTTTGGGATGGTTTACTACACAAGATATAAAAGCTCTTGTATTAGTTAGCTAACGTGCAGTAACAAATAGACCCAAATGTATAAGAGCTCAACAAAACAATCCTGGGCCTGTATTCAGGTCAAGACAGTGGTCTCTTTCATGCAATCATTCAGGGCCTGAGACTCCTTCTACCTTAAGGCTTCAGTGTCCCCACTGTGGCCTGCACCTAGCCCAGAAGGAGAAATAAATGAAACATGGTGGAGGCAACTCCGCTTCCATGAAAGCTCAGCCTCAAGGAGGCACTGTTATAGCCACTCAGTCTCTTGGGGGAAAACTTAGTCACAGGGTCCTACCTCTGTTCAAAAGGGACCAGGAACTATATCTAGTCATAGCGGCTATGATCTTAGCAAGGATGGATCTGGATGGTATGGACCTAGCCTAAACCCTCAGTATATACTGACCAAAGAGAGCCTGGCCTCTTCTTTTCCAGGTGTTCTTTCCTGACACTGAAATTGCCAGGGACTTGTCTTCTAAGAATTTCTTACTTTTCTCATCTCATTTTGGTCCTTATGCCCTAAGGCTCCCCAACCAAGACCTAGGAGTCTCTTCCCTCTTATAGCCTGCTACTACTACCGGCTCCACAGAGGGTTTGGCCTGCCTCAGGGAGTGGTCTTTTTATGCTGCAGGGGATGATTTTTTTTCCTAACTCACCTGAAAATTACGAGCTCCAGAAGGTTGCCACACCACACTACTTCTTCACCTTCAAGGTTGAACCATTGCCCCAGACATTTTAGACCATCCTGAATCAGGTTTCCTGAAGCAGCAGAAATTTTGTTTCTGAATCAGTAAAGACTAGGTTCAATGGCATGTATCAAGAAACACAAATAACTGAGGATTAAAGGAAGGGTTTATTTTTTTTCCACTTTATTTCTCTCTCAAGTAAAGATACCTTTCACTAGGCAACCCCAGGTTAGTATGATAGCTTCATCAGGAGCCCTAGGTACCATTATTTTTTGCTGCACTGATCTCAAAGTGATCTTATAATTATGATATGGTTGCTGCAGCTCCAGCCATCACACCCATGTTCCAGGCAGCAGGAAAAGGAAAGAGGCAAGGGTGAAAGGGTACATCTCCAAGCTGAGTGGGCCTCTGAAAAAAAAAAAAAAGCATTTCCTATCTGCAAGGGAGGCTGGGAAATGTGGTTTCCTAGCTGGGCACCTTGCTGTACTCAGCGATATTGAGGTTCCCTTGAGGGGAGATGGCTAGGCAGCTGGCAGTCTCTAATATATCCTCTTACTCCCTGCAGGAGCGGAAAGATAGATTCCCACAGACCCCAGTCCCAATTGGCTTTTCCATAATAGCCATTAATGGTATTGATTAAACTGTCTGTATCACTGCACTTTTATGGTTCTGCTGAAGAATGTCCCCAGGCCACAGTGTCTTTGTTACAGCTAATAGTGGCCGTGTGGAAGAGAGTGGCGGTGCTGTCTCCTGGGCAGATGGACAGCCTCTCCACAGACCCTGGCATCCGGCACCTGAGATGACCAGATAAGACAATGCTTATGGAACGGTTTTATTTTTTTTCAAGTAGGAGTAGGCATATTTTAGAACAGTTTTAGATTTACAGAAAAATGAAGCAGACAGCACAGTGTTCTCATAATCCACTCCCTCAAACATATAGTTTCCCCTACTATTAACGCCTTACATTAATGTGATATATTTGTTAAAATTAATGAACCAATAGATGACATGATTAACTACAGTCCATGATCTGTTCATACTTCCTTAATTGTCTCTTACCCGACGTCTTTTTTAAAAATTGTTCCAGGATCCCATCGAGGATAAGATATTACATTTAGTCCACACATCTCCTTAGCACATCTGTTTTTTTTTCTTTTTTAGGGCCGCACCCGCAGCATATGGAGGTTCCCAGGCTAGAGGTTGAATCGGAGCTACAGCCGCCAGCCTACACCACAGCTACAGCAAAGCCAGATCCGAGCTACGTCTGCGACCTACACCACAGCTCATGGCAACGCCGGATCCCTAACCCACTGAGCGAGGCCAGGGATTGAACCCACAACCTCATGGTTCCTAGTCAGATTCATTTCCGCTGCGCCACGACGGGAACTCCTCCTTAGCATGTCTTGACCATGACATTTTCTCGGACCATCCTTGTTTCTGATAATCTTGTCAGTGTTGAGGAGGATACTGGGCTGGTATTTTTTAGATGCTCCTTTAGTGGAACTAGTCTGGTTTTTCTTTTTTTCTTCTTTTCTGTTTTTCCTTTCTAGGGCCACAACTGTGGCATATGAAAGTTCCCGGGCTAGGAGCTGCAGCAGAGGCCTATGCCACAGCCACAGCCACACCACATCCTAGCTGCATCTATGACATACACCGCAGCTTGTGGCAACGCTGGATCCTTATCCTTAACCCACTGAGCAAGGCCAGGGATCGAACCCATAACCTCATGGATACTAGTGGGGTTCGCTACCACTGAGCCACGATGAGAACTCCCACAGAGACTTTTAAAGAGCCAGCTGAGCACAGGTTATCAATTAGAACCTCATGAAAACTCTCGAGAAAGAAACACAGGTTTGCTCCAGAGGCCAGAGCTGCGACTCCACCCTTGAAATGAATTCTAGGGAGTTCCTGTTGTGGCACAGCGGAAATGAATACAAAGAGTATCCCTGAGGACGCGGGTTCGATCCCCGGCCTTGCTCAATAGGTTAAGGATCTGGCATTGCCGTGAGCTGCAGTGCAGGTCACGGACGCAGCTAGGATCCCATGTTACTGTGGCTGCGGTAAAGGCTGGCAGCTACATCTCTCACTCGATTCCATATGCCACGGGTACGGCCCTAAAAAGAAAAAAAAAAATTCTAGAAATCGTCTCAAGACAGACTTAGGACCTCACTAATTTAGGCAAATTCGTGGTAGGTCAGGGTTGGGCTTCTGGAGGTCAAATGACCCTGAATTCCGAAACGGTGGAAGATCAATGCCATCTCAGGGCGCAGGGAAACCAGGACTTTCCTCTAGCGTCCCCGTTGGCACCAGGTGAGGGACACTCTTCAGAGGCCATCTAGGAAGCGGGTGTAAATAGCAGAGGGCTGGGGTGCTGGGCAAGCGGGTTCTTCGAGGCGTCAGCCGCAGTGCTAAGTAACTTTCGGTTTAAACGCTTCGTTTTCTTTTTTTGTTCCTCTGCGGCATTTGGAGGTTCCCAGGTTAGGGGTCGACTCAGAGCTGCAGCCGCCAGCCTGCGCCACAGCCACAGCCACATGGGATCCGAGCCGCGTCTGTGACCTGCGCTGCAGCTTTCGGCGAGGCTGGATCCTTAACCCACTGAGTTGGAACCACCAGGGATGGAACCCGCAGCCTCACGGGATGTTGAGTTGGGCTCAACCCGCTGGGCCACAACGGGAACTCCTAAACTCTTCATTTTCTAAGCCTCGTCCGTAGGAGCAAACGTATAGCAGACGTTAACTCAGGTTCTGGGGAATTCTGGGTCAAGAGGTCAGGGCTTGGAAGGATGCAGAGAAATTCAGAGACGTGAGTTTGGGCACCAGAAACTTGGTCTGGGGACGTGGACAAGGAAGGAAATTTTCATTCTTTGTGTGTTTTCAGGGGTGAAAAAAGTTGGGGGAAAAATTTTTAAGCAGAGCAGGCTGCAGCTTCTCTTTTGTCATCTGCACGGCTGGATTACAAACCTGCCTTGTAACCGAGCAGTGACGGTGCCCGGGCCTCTGTAAGTCACGACATCTGAAGCTGCTGACGCTCAAACCTCTCCAGTGCCTGTTGCCAGGTGGCCACCGGAAGCCCCGCTTTTCCTGCCTTTGGAAGCTGGATTCCACACTGGATGTGAGCCCAGACTCCTGAGGCTGAAGGAGGGCTTATTTTATTTGATTTTAATTTTTTGCTTTTTAGGGCCACACCCGCGGCATATGGTTGTTCCCAGGCTAGGGGCTGAGGCAGAGCTCCAGCTGCCGGCCTGCACCACGGCCACAGCCACGCCGGATCTGAAGCGCATCTGCGACCTTAACCCCCTGCGTGAGGCCAGGGATCGAACCTGCATCCTCATCGACAGCAGTTGGGTTCATTACCCCTGAGCCACGATGGGAACTCCCCGAGGGAAGGTTTATAATGTTAGCTACTGGAAAACTGTGTGTTCAGGAAAAAGATTAGTCCAGTTGTTGCCGATAAAGTGCATCAAGAATTCCTACACGTCACTCTAACCACTGCGTTCCCAAGTCCCGCCTGATAAGCTTCTGCTCCACATGGAAAACTTTTGTTAAATCCTGTGATTTTCGGTGTTGAAGTTTTGCCCGTCCCCTTATTATAACACACTTGGGAATGAACGAAAAGGGAATGCTCGGACAAAATTATCACCATATCATAAATCAATTATTCTTCAATAAAATTTTACAAAATGAAAAAGCCCTGATGGGAATCCTTTTATTTATTTTATTATTATTTTTTAATAGGGATGTGAGCTGTCCTGGGTTTGTCGGTGGCGACCTGTCCTTATCAAACTCCAGGATAAGCTCAAAGGACAGGGGATGCAGAAGGACTCCAGCTGTGCTTTTCCACTGGCCCCCATTCACAGGCAGCTGCGGGAGGTCAGCAAGGTCTGCAAAGGTAGCGGCTTCCCTTTGACGTGTAAAAATTCATGGGAGCACATTCTGGATCATCTGAGTGACCAGGCTAGCCTCGAAACTAAACAGTTGCACTGTCATTGTCACAGGTCAGAGAGGAGAAGGGAGGGAAGATTTTCCTCTAAATGCGCGTGGTCCCCCCCCCCAGGAATATCAGTTCCCAGAGAGGAATCTTTCCATCTGCGTGGCTCACCGCTCTCTCCGAAGCCAGGCTCCAGACAGATAAGCAGGTGCTCAATTAAATACGTGTTGAGTGCACGAGTGGCGAATAAATATTTCAAAAATACCTGGAATATGGAAAGTGGGGGGGATAACCCCGGTATCGCACCGCACAGAGGATTCTGGTGCCACCAGAACATCTGAAGAGGCAGCCGATTTCACTTCAGCGAGCAAAGCTGCCACCAGGTTGAATACACACGGTTAACAGGTTTCAAAGCCTTTGTAGGTTTGTTTGTGTGGACCTGCATATTTATTTATTTATTTTTGGCCGCACCCACATCATATGGAAGTTCCCTGGGCCAGGGACTGAATTCGAGCTGCAGTGGCAGAGATGCTGGCTCCTTAACCCTCTGGGCCAGAGCGGGAACTCCTGCAAATCTATTTTTATGTTATGGTTATAAAGGACCTATGAGTGGAAGCTATTTTCTGTTTTTACATAGTTGAGAAACATTGTAATAAAAAAATAAATTAGGTCTGGAGTTCCTGTTGTGGCTCAGTGGAAATGAATCTGACTAGGAACCATGAGGTTGCAGGTTCGATCCCTGGCCTCGCTCAGTGGGTTAAGGATCCGGCATTGCCGTGAGCTGTGGTACAGGTCACAGACACGGCTAGGATCCTGTGTTACTGTGGCTGCGGTGTAGGCCAGCAGCTACAGCTCCGATTAGACCCCTAGCCTGGGAACCTACACATGCCACGGGTGCGGTCCTAAAAAGGACAAAAGACAAAAAAATAAAAATGAAAAAAAATAAATGAAGTCAACCCTAATGTCACTCACATGTGTAACTTTAAAAAAATGATATGGATGAACTTTTTTACAAAACAGAAACAGACTCACAGACTTTGAAAACAAACTTATGATTTCCAAAGGGGACAGGTGGCTGGGGTGGCGGCAGTGATGGATTGGGGGTTTGCACACTATGGTATATGAAGTGAATGGTCAACAGGCACCTGCTGTATACAGCACAGGGAGCTAACTGTACTCAGTACTCTGTGATAACCTGGATGGCAAAAGACTCTGAAAAAGAATGGATGTGTATATGTGTGTAACTGAATCACTTTGCTGTACAGCGGAAGTTATCACAATATTGTAAATCAATTATACTTCAGTATAACTTTACAAAATGAAAAAAAAAATAGGTCAACCCTGAGAGTCTGTGAGAATTCTTTTTTCCTTTAGGAGTCCATCCATCATTTCACTTGAGGAACACTAGACACACATTTTCAACCATGCAAAGTTGTCTCCGCATATCCATGGTCTCACTTTCCAAAGTTTCAATTCCCCATGGTGAACCAAGGTCCGAAAACATTCACTGGAAAATTCTGGAACTATTTGGTAAGTTTTAAATTGCTTGCGATTCTCAGCAGCAGGATGAAATCTTGCGCCATCCTGCTCTTCCTCCCTTTGCCCAGTGGATCCACGCTGGACATTTGTCACTTAGGAGCCACATGGGTCATTAGATCGACTGTCACAGTGTCCCAGCGCTTGTGTTTAGGTGACCCTTAATTTACTGAATGACGGCCCCAAAGCACAAGAGTGATGCCAGCCATTCAGACGCGCCAAAGAGAAGCCGTAAAGTGGCTCCTTTAAGTGAAAAGGCGAAAGTTCTTGTCCTAATGTGGAAAGAAAGAAAGAAGCCTAGGATGAGGTTGTTCAGATCTTCTGCAGGAACGAATCTTCTCTCCGTGAAACAGTGAAGAAGGAAAAAGAAAATTTTGCTAGTTTGGCTCTCACACCTCAGACTGCAAAAGGTAATAGCCACAGTGCGGGGTAAGTGCTCGGTTAAGATGGAAAAGGCACTAACTTTGTACAAGGAGATATGATGAGACGTGACAGAGCGACTGCATTCATGTGACTTTATTACAGCGTAGTGTTACAATGGCTTGACTTCACTATTCGTTATTGTTGGTCTCTTACTTTGCTTAACTTACACATTAAACTTTATCATAAGAATGTATATGTATAAAAACAGTATGTGTAGGGTTCGGTACGCTCACCGGCTTGAGGCATCCACTAAGGGTTTTTAAACATATCCCCTGCCGTTAAGAAGGGACCACAACTCTGTGGCAGACAAAAGATGGTTTCCCAGCCAGGAAAGTTAACCATTTCACCAGGTGAAGGAACGATTTCTGTCCACAATAAAGTTGCTGCCAAGGGAAAATGGGTTGCTTCTCTCGGTTGTAACCCACAGAGTTAAAGCTTCAAGGAGGGCCCTGACCTGTGCGGTAGATTTTTTTTTTTGTCTTTTTGTGCAGTAGATTTTAACGGGCAGTTAATCTTGTTTTCAGAGCTCCTGAGGCCTGAACAGTGGGAAGAAGTTGCTTGGCTCGCTGTCAGAAAGACCTTTCTGCCCTAGAACGAGGTGTCTCTAGAGCTTATCGAGCAGATACCGAGTGATTAGCTGGACAGGTGCGTGGGCATCCAATGGGAGGGTGGATTAGATGAGGTTTTGACCCTGGAGTAACAAGAACTCCTGACCACTTACTAAGGAGGATGCTGATTGGCTAGCCTAACAGTCTCCTGAGTCCAGAACCAGCCGCAGCCTCAACGACACCTGTTTGGCATTTTCTCTTCCTCATCTTGGCTCTTTGCGTTTGGACGGTGTTGGGGGCCCCACATCGACCATCAGCAGATGAAGTTAAGCTGGGAGCCACACTTGTGAGACCGATCCATCGGCTGAAGCCTCTTTGGGGAAAGAAGACTGGCATCTGATAACATGCCAAGAATCCCGTTTATGCCAGTAGGCATAGGCTCGATCTCACAGGTGCCCTGGCTCCAGCGGCGGGGAGGCCAATATACTGTGACTATTGTCTTCTTTTAAATATAAGCTTTAAAGGGTAGGGACCACGACATTCATCATTCGTCCCGGTGCCTTGCCCTTGCTCACTGTATTTTAGCTCCTTCTTCTTTTGCTCCCTCCCCCTTCCTCCTCTCTCCCTCCCTCCTCCTCCTCCCCTCTAAGAAGTCTTAAGAAGCAAACTGCACGATAGGTGTTCAAATATATTTGCTGCACTGAACTGAAATACACATCTGGAGTTGGGGGCCCACCACCGGTCTCCATACATAGGTCTCAGAAACTTGTCTAAGTGAGAAAGCGGAGTGGCCGAGAGACTCTGGGCTTTGGGCTTCGGGTGAGAGGCGGGGGTGGCTAATCAGGAGCCGGCGGTCTCGCAGCCCAGCTGCTCATCTGGAACCCAAATCAAGAGGCTGACACACCGGCAGCCAGTGCGGATGGAGGCTGGAGTCTTGGCCACTTGGCAGCGCCCAGCCTTCCTGGACCACCTGGTTCCCTGTGCAGGCTCCAGGCCCCTCCCCGGCCCATCTCTGGGTGACTCTCAGCCTTTCTCAGAGCAGCCCTTGAAAGCAAAGCGGAAGGAGGAGAAATCGGGCAAAGCAGGGGCCACGGATCACTGGACAGCCCAGGGGATGTCACCTGCTTCTGTCTGGGGCTTAAATTCTGCCCTCTGTGAAATGGGGATACTTGGGGGAATAATGGGAAAACGATGGGAAAAAAAACCAACATGGTTTCAGAAACCCAAGTAAAAGGGTTTGCAGTGGCTTAAGATGGTGGCTTCTGGTCCCAACTGTGCCTTCTCTGTCCCGTTTCTCCTCCTTCTCCAGCCACCCGCATCAGTGTTAAAAAAAACACATTTGAAAAATAACACATTCAAGACATCAGCTGTGATGGCTTGGACGTGGAACAGGAACACCATCTGCGATTTTTTTTGTCCCCATATAAAGTGAGGGGGAAACCATGAAAGAGAAAGAAATGTCCACCGGACAGGAGAGTGAGGAGTGCTGGTGTGAGTGGACCACAGGGACGGACGGAGACGCACAAAGGTTATCAGAACTCGCGGCCAAAGCGCGGGGCCTGCTGCCCGCAGTCCCAGGCAGAGATGCACGTCCCTGAAACGTCCAAATTCCCCGGAATCACGGAGACCTGAAGCTCCCCGGGGCCCTGATTCCCTTTTCTCTCCCTCTTCTTTGGTCGCAGTTAATTCCTCTTTTCTGCCTTGGCCACTGGCCATGACTTCAGGTCCCCTGGGACACTGGGGGACAAGGAGGATGTGGGCCCGGGGTGCTGGCTTCCTGCTCCGGCCTTTGGGAGGAGGCCCGTGCTGGTAGGAAGGACAGCCCAGGCCTCCTGCACGCTGGGACCAGGGGCCAGAGCCAGGATGTGGAGCACGCGACCCGGTACCCGGAGGCTGGGAGTCTCCTGCGGCCCCAAACCAGCATCCCTGCCCCTCCACCATGTAATCGAGCAAACATAACATCGCACCTGCTGCTTCAGGGCCCTGGAGAAAAGCGGCACTTCTCTCTGGAAAGCTCTAGGACGCTTTCTGTTGTCCTTCCCCTAGGGGTGCAGCCTTAGGAGCACAAGTGAGCCCCAAGAGCAGTGAGCAAGCCAGAGGGTGGAGGCTCCAGGTCCATCAGAGGGATGTGAGTTTGGACGCTGGGGGAAAACAGAGCTGGTCTTCTGGCTTCTCCAGTCTGAGGCCACTTTGGTCCACTCTTCGGAGGAGGAAGGTTTCCAAGGGGCCTCACTCGGATTTGGGCTCTAAGCCTCAGCTAACGGTAAAATGGAATATTCGCCTTGAGTTCCTACCTTAAGACTCTAGGAAAGGAGGAGGCAGCAGTCAGGACAGGACCCCCTCCCCATATCACTGCCTTGGAATAGAATCTCAAGGCCTCTCACTTTTTCTTTTCTTTTTTTTCACTTTTTAGGGCCGCACCTGCAGCTTACGAAAGTTCCCAGGCTAGGAGCTGAATCGGAGCCGTAGCTGCAGGCTCATGCCAGAGTCACAGCAACACCGGATCAGAGTTGCATCTGGGACCCACGCTGCAGCTCATAGCAAGGCCAGATCCTTAACCCGCCGACAGAGGCCAGGGATCCAATCCACATCCTCACGGACACCACATTGGGTTCTTAGGCCCCAGAGCCACAACAGGAACTCCTCAAGGCCTCTCTTGACCGCACGTGGGAACCTGCAGACTCTTGGCTCTTTTTACCTAATTGTTACCCTGAGACTCTGATCTTTAAATTTGAGCAACTCCTTGTTACCGAACATCAGCATTTCCTGTCCATGTGCTCATGGACCCTGACTGTCACTGAACTTCCCAAATGGCAACTGACAGGCACGTCCGTGGGTCAGGTGACACCGAACAGGCCAGATCTTCTGGGCTTCCTGAGAGGGAAAAGGCTCGGGGCTGTCAGTGCCGAGGAGGCTTCTGCCCGCTTCTTTTCACGCCCATTTCCAGGGCAGAGGCCTGCTGTCTTTTTGAATTTCACTTCTCCACGAACAGAAGGGGCAGATGCTTTCACCACAGGCTCCCTGGTAGGAGTGAGGGACATGGACGTGGCAGCGGGAAGGGGCTGATCAAGGCGCTCAGCCGGGTCTCCCACGACCCTCATCTCCCTCACAGCTTTCTGCGCCCACCTGAGCCCCCTAATCTGGCATCAAGATGGGGGTTAGCACTCAGGTGCCAGGTGCCAAGTTTGGCCCTGCTTTTGGGGGAGGCAAGTGCAAGGGCAGGCTGGCTGTGTCCCGGCCTCCCGAGGCCAAGGCTCTTTGCCTTTAATAAACCTGAAGCCCTCTGCCGCGCCCCAGGGACTGCCTCCGGCCCGGGCTCTGGAAGAATCAAGACGCGAACCAGGCTGAGCTGGGAAGCGCTCACGCGTATTTATTTCACAAGTGGGGAGATGACCACCAGGAAGATGCCAGCAAATGAGACACGGTGAACCCCAAACTGGGCAGGTAACGGGGGCGGGGGCGGGTGTGGCTCCGGGGGGAGCTTGGCCAGAGAGCACGAGGGAGAGGTGGGAAGCCGCAGAAGGGAGTGCCTTCCACGTGGGGCGCCACACAGGGCAAGGCCCGGCCAAGTCCTCCCTGGCCGACGACCGCGGCCAGGCGCCCCCGCCCCCCGCCCCCGCCCAGCTTCTCGGGAGCCTGGTCCAGACCACGAGGCAATAATGCGACAAGCTCAAGGCCACGCCTCTCCATCTGCTCTACATGCACTCAGATGCACACGCCCAGACACACACACGCCATGCACGCACAGGCAGCCGCACCAGCGCCCCGCCAGGCACACAACCTCGTACCCATGCACGCGCGTCCATATATTAACTCTGATTTATAAGGGGGCACCCTAACCAGAGGGCAACTGGAACAGATTATTACTCTTCAGAGACACTCCACTGCCTTCTCCCTGTCAGCCGGCGGAGCACGGGGTGACTCAAGATGAGTGTCCCCAGGGTCTGGGCCCTCAGGGCCGTGCTGACATCAGTCCTTAAGCTCCAGGCAGGAAGCCGCTTGCTGCCCCCCCGCCACCCACCACTGCGGCAGCCACTCTGAATCCGGGCTCCCCGGTCCCCAGGCAGGCAGAGCGGCTCGGCCTGGCTCCGTCCTGGGAGGCCCCTCGCAGCTGAGAACGCCCCATGTGCCCTCTACCTCTCTCCTGGCGACACAGCAGAAGGGCTGGGCCAGGCACACGGGAGCCCAGTGCCCAGGTGAAGCGTCAGCTCTTTCCAGTTCGTCTTGAGGGTGGGGATCAGCAACGTCCAAAGTCACCTGCTGGAAAGGTTTGGGGGCCGCGATCCTGGGCTGTGAAGGGGCATCCAGGCAGAAGCAACCTCGGGGGAAACTGAGTCTTGCGGCCTCGCTGCCTCCTTGGGGGAGGGGAGCTAGGAAGTGGCCGAGCCCACCCACACCCCCAACACCTTGTCGAGGGCTTGGGGCGGGGGGATTCAGGAGCTGCTGCTGCTGCTGCTGCTGCTGCTGCAAACGATGAGAAAAGGAGGGGCCCCACCAGTCTGCCTGGGGAGGCGACCAGGAGGAGACGTGCTGTGCCACGCCGTGTACCAGGTCCACACCCAGGCTGCAGAAGACACGGCTGCTCCCGGGCTCCCAGGGAAGGGTCGGGGCTTGGCCAGAGTGCACGAGCCTCGCGGGTGCTGGATGCCTGATGGCGTCACACGGTCTCCGTCTGGGGCCCCCAGCCTGCCCTGGAGGAGCCCAGGAGGCCCCCCAAGCGGCTGCCGGCTCCTCGCTGTCTCTCCCAGCGTGGCCGGTCCAGAAGACACAGACCCTGTCCCGGGGCCAGGTTCCAGGGCCCGGCTCCTCCCCCTACTTGATGGAGTTCTTAATCGTCCACCTCTGTCCCGTGCAGCCGCGGAGGATGAGGTCAATGCCGGCCAGGCCGCGGTTCTCCACCTCCAGGCAGCGCCCTGTGCCCTTGTTCATGATGGCACCGTTCTGGGAGCACGACGGGTGACGGGGAGACAGACAGAGACGGAGAGACAGACGGAGGTGGAGAGACAGAGAGAGAGAGAGAGATGGAGAGACAGACAGAGACACAGGGATAGAGAGAGATGGAGAGACAGAGACACAGGGAGAGAGAGAGAGATGGAGAGACAGACAGAGACA
>PVHT021183583.1:2356353-2367505 GCA_004024745.2 Catagonus wagneri
AAAAAAAAAAAAAAAAGGTATACACTCGCAGTTATAAGTCAGATCAGTAGCAGGATGCAATGTACATCCTGATAAATATAATTAACCCTGCTGTGTGTTATTTATAAACACGAAGAGAGTAAATCCTGTGTTCTCCTCACAAGAAGAAAATGTTCTTTATCTAGCTCTTGAATTTTTTATCCATATGAGATGACGGATCTTCACTAAGCTTACTGTGATGATGATTTCGTAGTATTCCGTAAGTCAAATCACAATGCTGTACACGTTAAACTTACACACTGCTGAGTATCAGTTAAATCTCAATAAAACTGTGAGAAAAAAAAGTCTACATACAGGGTATTTATGGCAATGTTATTTCCAATGATGAAAAGGCAGAAACATCTTAAATGTGCAACCCAGTCCTGGTATTTGCTCTCTGTTTCACACACGTAATGAAGTCTGGGAGCTCGTGGGAGTTTCCCAGCATGGCCATATCCTTCACTCTTCCTTCTACATCCCTGGGCAATATGACTTGGCAGCCGTTTTATCAGGAAGTGGAGTCTGCTTCCTCCTCCCTTGAATTTTGACTTGCCTTGTGACCTGCTCTGGCTAAAAGGATGCAGCAGAAAGAAGAAGGTGCCTGTTCCTGATACACACCTTGCCTACTTCCACCCACTTGGACCCCAACTGCCACCCTGGCAGCAAGCCCAGGATGGCCTGCTAGAGGATGATGGGCATGTGGTTCCACCAATCAGCCGGTTAACCACAAGACACGGGGGGATGAGGTCATCTTGGATCAGGCAGCGCTCAGCCAACCTGCTAGCTGATGGGAGATGCGTGAATGAATCCAACCAAAATCATCTGAGCCTGGTATAGACCACATTCCATCCCATCCAAGTGACCTATAAACTTACAAGCAATAATAAATAAATGCATACTGTTTTATGCCACTAAGGTTTGGGCTAGCTGTTATGCAGCAATAGCTAGCTGATACACAGTTGATATTGCCTGCCAACCCTTCTCACAACTGGTTGTAAGTTCATACTAGCTCGGTGGCTTGGTCTCTGCTGCCTGCCAGTGTTGCTTAAAACCTTGGGAAAACCAGCCTCCGCCACAGCCACGGCAATGCAGGATCTGAGCTGTGTCTATGACCTACACCCCAGCTCACAGCAACGCTGGATCCTTAACCCACTGAGCGAGGCCAGAGATCGAACTGGCATCCTCACAGAGACTATGTCAGGTTCTTAACCCACTGAGCCACAACGGGAACTCCTTAAACCATGTAATTTTAATAATAACCTGTGAGATAGGTGCTATCCTCCTTCCCATTTTCAAGGAGAGGAAACAAGTATGAAGATATCTGGTCACTTGGCCAGGTCCTGGCTTCTATTCTTGGGGTCCCCAGAGACCCAGTGGTTGGCAGCCCTGGCCCTGCAGCTGAGCAGAGGAAGAACTGCCTCTCAGATGATCCTGGGCTCCTGAGAGCATGGGCATCTCGGGCCAGGAATGGAGCAGACAGGTAGCTCTGCTCGGGGGCTCACGTGCCTCTTCTCTGGGGATAAGATCTTCCCTGGGGGCTCTCTCTCCTGGGGAAAGCCACTCAGCAACCCTCGACTCTGATCCCAAAAGGGAGTCTGCCCGGTCCCTTCAGAAACAAGTGACACGGAGTTTATTAAACGCCCTTGAGAGAGATGCGGTTAACATGTGCTTTAAACCCAAATTAGTTTCAAATCAGAGTAATTGTCAGAGGCAAAATGGTAAGAAAATCAGAAGCCCTCCCCCACCCCTCCCTCAACAATGTCTCTCTGAATATATTTAAATTCAGCAAATGCAAAGTGATGAATGACGGCAAGCTGCCTTTATGTTCAGGGGAAAGATATACACAGCTGCTTATTGAAATTATGAATCAATCTATTATCCAGCAGGCAAATGAGCAGCACTAAGAACATTAATTAACTGAGCATATCTGTGACCCAGATGTTTAAAGAGCGAAGCTAAGTGCCACTGGGAGTTCGAAGCTCTCCTTTAGGAGGTCTTTTAGGGCGTGAAAACCACGAGACCCAGAATTCCAGGACCTGCAAAAGCCACACATCGGCACCCCCAGCCAGGTGGGCAGGGCAGGTGAGGAGGGTCCCGTGGGATTTCCGTGCTGGGAGAAGGTGGTTCTTCACACCGGAAACCCCGACAGGGAGGCCAGCTTCACCGGCTCTGCTCTGGTCTGGCTGAGGGGCCAAGGTCAAGGGAAGGGTGCTGTAGTCTGAAAGGATGAGGGGGCTAAAGTCAGGGTGACAGATCTCACACCCACTTCTCCCTGATAGGACAGGAGGCTGGTGGGTGCTGGGGACCTGATGGCCACCAGGTCCCCCATTTTGCCCCAGTCCTGGTTCAGGAGCTCTGGTCTACCCCCCTGCCCCCGCCTCTCACCCCCCCTTTCTGGAAGGACCCCCGCTCCCCCATGCTCTGCACGTCCAGCCTGCTTTCCTGCCTCCAGAGCTCCGCTTCACCTGTTCCCCTGCCTGGAAATGTCAGTCACCGGCCTTCTTCTACAACTTCTTGGTTTCAGCTCTCCTGGACCACAATGCCATTCTCTTCAGTCATCAATGTCTTCTCTTATGCGCCCAGCTCCCCACCCCATCACCTCCTCTTATGTCTTCAGAACAGCATGGATCCAAATTCTCTGGTGCCTCCATTAGAGGCACGGAGGGGTCCCGTTTCCTCTGGGCCATCCTGCGCATCCATTCACCAGGTGACGGCTGTGTGGGCTGATTCCACTTCGGGGCGATTATAAATTATGCTGCTATGAACATGCACCTAAGTGCTGATGTGAACGTCACTCCTCTTAAGGATACAGTTGACTCGCCAATCACAGGTTTGCACTACCCGGGTCCACTTACATGTGGATTTTTTCAATAAATATGTGCTACACAATTCTGGGTTGGTTCAATCCACAGATTCGGAAGGACCGATAAGAAGGGGCCAAGTTCTCATATATTTCCTCCTAATATATCAGCTAAGGCTCTTCTGGGACCGGAAGGGCTGCCGTAGATTTTTCTGTCCAGATCTTCCCAGTGTCCATCTGTCCTTGACAGTCCTGCAGGTTCAAATCATACCACTCCCCCGCCTCTCCTGTCAATGGCTCCCACTACCCACGGATTTACAAATAAACTTTCTACCATGATCTTCTACTGTTGGCCACTCACCTTTTCAGTCTCAACTCTTGGTTTCCCGGCTTAGTCTGACATATGACTTGAGATTTTTCAGAAAGAACCAAGAGCCTTCCCTGTATGAAAACATAGCCCCATCCTGAATATAAATTGGTACAACCACTATGGAAAACAGCATGGAGGGTCCTCAGAAAACTAAATACAGAACTACCATATGATCCAGCAATCCCACTCCTGGATATGTGGCCAGACAAAACTATAATTCAAAAAGATCCATGCACCCTTATGTTCACTGCAGCATTATTCACATTAGCCAGGACAACGTAAGTGTCCATTGACAGATGAATGGATTAAGACAAGGTGGTACATTTATACAAAGGAATACAACTCAGCCATAAAAAAGGACAAAGTAATGGCATTTCTGGCAATATGGATGCAAATAGAAAGTCTCATACTAAGTGAAGTAAGTCAGAAAGAGGAAGACAAATACCCCATGACATCGCTTATATGTGGACTCTAAAATATTGCACATATGATCTTATCTACAGAACAGAAACAGTCTCACATAGAGAACAGACTTGTGGATGCCAAGGGGGACGGGGTAAGTAATGGGATGGAGGGGGAGTTCAGGGTCAGAAGATTCAAACTATTCCATTTAGAATGGATAAGCAATGCGGACCTGCTGTGCAGCACAGGGAACTAGATCCAGTCTCTTGGGATAGAACGTGATGGAAGATAACATAAGAAAAGGAATGTGTGTGTGTGTGTGTGTGTATAAAACAGGGTCACTGTGCCGTACAGCAGAAATTGGCACAACATTGTAAATCAATCATTAAACTATATTCCAATTTAAAAAATGTAAAACAGGAGTTCCCTTCGTGGCTCAGTGGTTAACGAATCCGACTAAGAACCATGAGGTTGTGGGTTTGATCCCTGGCCTTGCTCAGTGGGTTAAGGATCCAGCATTGCCATGAGCTGTGGTGTAGGTCACAGACACGGCTTGGATCTGGCGTTGCTGTGGCTGTGTTGTAGGCCGGCGGCTACAGCTCCTGTTAGACCCCTAGCCTGGGAACCTCCATATGCCATGGGTGTGGCTCTAGATAAAGGCAAAAAAGACAAATAAATAAATAAATAAATAAAAATAAAAAATAAAAAATGTAAAACAAAATGAAACAATCAAAAAAATATATCCCCACCCTACTCTTACCTCTTCTCCCCTGGTTCCACAAAGCCATCCCACTATGTGATCTATTTCAGCTTACACACTTGCATATTCTGTTAACCTGTCTCTCCTTGTTACAGATTTTTGTCGTTGTTGTTTTAGGACTGCAGTTCCTACCCATTGTTCTATAGCAGAAGAACCAAGAAAACTATCTCACGAGAAGCGAATGTTCTATAAAAGTCTTTTGAATCGAAAAGGATTATTCTAGATTTGTCTGTGGGGCCCAAGAGGAGAAATAAATGTCATTATCCACAACCTGAATGCATCAGGAAAAGAAACCTCTGAGCTCACATACAATCAATTCTCATTGAGGAGAAAAAAGAATTTTTCTATTTGAAATGATCTAAGAAGCACATCAAACCATTAACCCACATTTAACAGCCTCGAGGGAAAACTAAAATATGCAGGTTATAGCCAAAATACACAAAAAAACAGCCAAATAATGGTGGAATGACTCTGGAACACAGCAAACTCTATCAGACTGTCAGTACAAACACGGCTCGCAATTGCTTTCATATTAAGGGTCTTACTCATTGCTTTCAAAGCAAGCCGCTTAGTCAAGGTAGAAAAACCACAGCTAGATGGAAGAACGAAGTTTACCCAGCTTCTGCCCAGGAGGCAGAGAGATGGGCTCCATCGATTTCAAGCTGCTTTGGGCTGAATTTGTTTGCTGTGGGGTTGGAGCCACAAGAGTGGTTTCTGCTGATAACGTGTACATGTGTATATTTTTAAAAAACAAACAGACTTTCTCCGTCACTGCCCAAAGTGTGCCAGACCCCAAACTGGATACGGAAAAAAACATCTGCCCCCATACCTCCAAGTGGATCTGCAGTGGCAGCCTGGGAGCGGGGGTGGAGACGGGCAGGAGGACCCTTTCATGGTGGTGGTGGTGGGCGGGGGCGCAAATGAAAATTTCTGTATTTCTATTTTATTTATTTTACTGTAGGCCGTGCCCATAGCATGCGGCAGTCCCCTAGCCAGAGATTAAACCTGAGCCATGGCAGTGACACCAGATCCTTAACCCGCCATGCCAAGAGGGAACTCCAAAGTTTTCTGTCTTTTGATGGAGGGCAGTTCCATCGTTGTGTACCTCTGCCAGAACTCATCAAACTGTACACTGTAAACAGCTGCGGTTTGTCATACTGACCTCGATACTCCAAAAAATTGATTTAAAAATCTATCCGGGAGCTCAGAAGGCATGCTCTAGAACCAGGTATGTTTCCTGCAGAGACAGCCAACTCTTGCCGGGGCGGGGGGGGGGGCAGGGATGGTCCCCAGGCCCCCCCGCCCCCAATCTGATTCCATCACTCTTATGACTCATCATGCTGGATTAAAGCCCTATCTTTCCAGAAAACGTACTTGCTACTTAGCATGAATGGGGAGACACGTCTGTGCCACAAAACCTTGGCTTGATTTTCCTGCAGACGAGGCCAAGAGTAGAATGGATCGGGGCAGCGCCCCGGAAGTCGGGGGGGATGGCAGGGTCTGGACCACCCAGCTGGGGGCCTCCGGGAGAGGGGCCCTGAGGGTGGGAGGAGCCAAGTGGGAGAAGAGCTCTTCCCAGGGATCAGGGGAAAATTCCCAAGCATACGTTGCAAGCCCACCCTGACTGCTAGGCTAGTTAGGGGAGCAAAGACTCTCATTTTCAATAAAGAGGTGAATTTCTTCCTCATCCTTGTCTCTGACCTAGGAAGGCAGGGTTATATCCTGTACGACGCGCAAGTGCTGGCAAACACTTTCTCCCCTCTTAGCTGATCTTAGTTAGGTCTGTCTCACCTTTTCATTTTTGCCAGTTGAAATAATGGCGTTCCTGGCTCTGTGCTGCGTCAGCAAAGTAGACAGTATATCATACGGTTAAGGCTTGGGCTCTGGAGCCTGCTTAAGAAATCGAAGCTCTGCCACTAAATGATGCTATGTCCCCGGGGCAGTTACTTTGGCCCTCTGGAACTCTGTTTCCTCATCTTCGAAGTGGGGATCATTTTAGGATTTAGCTCATGGGGGAGTTAAGGAGTGAAGCAAGTCCGTGGGAAGAGGATGTGATGTAAAGTAAATGCTGAGTGTTTGCTGTTCTTATTTCCTCTGGCCTCACACACCAGTGGAGAACTGGGGCCCTGCTTCTGCTTCATCACAGATTCCCAGTTCCTCCCTGTAGGTTCCCACATGGCCTCAGGTGGTCAAGCGCTTCCTGGCCCTTGTTCCTTCTGGGGACTCTGCCACTCCTGGCTTCTTGCTCTCTCCCGATCCTTGATCCATCTGTCCAAGAGTGTCTGCCCCAACTGCTTCAGCTATACTGCTGGGCAGCCCAGTACCCCCAGGCAGACGTCCAGCCCACCAGCCTCCCTTGGGTTGGGAGCTGGGCATGTGGCTTTCTTGTGTTGGATGCCTGACCCAGAGAAGGCAGCTCCCACCCCCACCCCCTGCTCTGCTCCTCCCGACCCCCGAATCCTCTCCCTGGTGTGGTCCAGATGCTCCAAGCCCTTGCCTGGAATGGGCCAGATTCCTGGAAGCACTGGGTCTTGAACTGGACTCTTGCTACTCAGCATCCCCAAAGCCTCCCTGTGTTCCACGGATGCTCCCCAGAGCCTCAACACTCATGGCCTCTCATCTTGGACTCTGCCCTTCCTCGGCTTATTTTCTGCTCCTGGCACGTTCCCTAATGAATTCAAGGCAAAACCATCGACTTTAGAATCCAGTCGAGATGAGCCTGGACCACCTGGGAATTCAGAGCCTCAGCAGAGATGACGAGGCCTGGTTATGATGCTCAGGTGTGCGGGCAGGTGAGAAGATGCTTTACGGAACCAGCCCCGGAGACTCGGGACCAGGTTTCCATCATCACTGAACACCCATCGGACTCCAGGCCATGTTCTGAACGTTCATTCATTCATTGGCAAGATGTTCTTTGACCCATGACAATGACCCTATAAAAGTCAGACAACTCCCCCCTTTTTTTTTTGCCACTGAAGACACTAGACTTTCCTGTCTCCATTCTAGAGGACAAAACTCCCACTGGCACGCTAGTTCCTTGATCTGCCCGTTTCCACACTTCCAGCAGAGCCCACCAGTGTATCCTTGTGCCTGTCCCGGTCTGAAGTCACTCTGGGTCACCCAGGACTCCCACACAGGGCTGGCCAAAACATTCCGCCCCTTCTCCTCTCTGAGGGCCTGATACACCATTTGTATGTCTTTCATTCAACATTCAGTGTTTGTAGATTGCCTACCACGTGCCATGGCTTCTTTATCCAGGGAGAACACTTCCCTGGAATTTCCCGGGAGAACACCCTTGGCTGGATTTTGAAGCTTCAACACCAGAAGCTATGCTAGGTGTGCTAGAGATTGTAGATCTTGGTGGGATTAACTTGGGCTGGCGGGTCAGTTAATTTCCACGTCTCTGTTGAGGTGAATTTATAAATTCCTTGCAAGAAAAAAAAAAAAAGCCTACAATTCCACTCCAATATCCCATAACTGGACCCAAGGGAATGAAGCATTCGGTAGTTTTACCTACATTCAGATGAAAGTACATCTGCTTTCTGAGCTTTAATCCTCATTGTCCTCTAGGTTTTCCATGAGTATTTTAGAAACGTGTATTTCCTTTTTGTTTAGTCTTCCACTCCCCTTAGTCTGCCTTTTTTAAAAATCTTTTTCTTTTTAGGGTCACACCTGCATCATATGGAGGTTCCCAGGATAGGGGTCGAATCGGAGCTACAGCTGCCGGCCTACGCCACAGCCACAGCAATTCAGGATCCTTAACCCACTGAGCAAGGCCAGGGATCGAACCTGCAACCTCATGGTTCCTAGTCAGATTCGTTTCTGCTTTGCCACAACAGGAACTCCTTATTCTGCCTTTTAAATATGCTCTCAAGTTCTGGACCCTTGCTGCCACCCCACCTGTCTTCTCTCCTTCCCTCAAGGTCAAGCTTCTGGAAAGTTCTATCCATCATGTCTCCACTTTCTCACCTCCCTTCCTCCCCTGCATTCAATCCAGTCTGGCTTCCTCTCATCCACGGTTGCTTTGTCACTACATCGAACACGCAGGGTGATCTGGCTACTGGGCCTCTGGGCAGCAGCGTTTGGCTCTAGCATTCCTTGAGGGTGTGACGCCTGTCTTTCTGGTGGCTGCTGCTCGGGCTCCATCACCCACTACACATGAGGCTGCTCTAGGGTCTGTCTTAGGACTCCTGCTCTGTTCTTTCTGGGACACAGCGGGAGCCCCACTGGCCTCTGCAGCTCTGCCCTCAGCACCCAGCTGGAATGTCTGGCTGCCTGGGGATAGCACTCCTGCGATTCCCAAAGCCCACCTCCTCCAAGCTCACGGGGCCCCAAACAGGACTCATCACCCTGGGAGCCCAAGCTCAGCACACAGCACCACTCTCTGCTGGTCAAAGAGAGGCGACAGTCAGCTTCCCTCACCTCTCATCCATCCACTCTAGCCAACTTGACCTCCTAAACAGTAAACATTTTTTTTAAAGAGTCTAAATAGTTCTGGTTTTACAAAAAACTTGCGTAAATAGTATAGAGGTCCTGTGTGCCGGATGCCCAGCTTATCCTAAAGGTAACACCTTCCATAATCACGATGCAGTTAGCAAAGCCAGGGAATTAACACTGGTACAATACTATTAATAATCCACAGACCCACAGCAACTGTGCCAGTTTTCCTCTTCAGGATCCAATCCTGGATCCATAAGGCATTTTCATGGTCATGTTTCTTGGTCTCCTTTGATTTAGAGCAGCTTCTCAATTGCTCCTTGTTCGTTTGTTGCCGTTTTGGAGAAAACACTGGTTTTATTTATTTCTCTTTTGGAGGCTTAGGGGGACCTCATATATACAAAATCTGACTAATAGAGCATTACAGCTGTGGCACGGTGGGTTAAGAATCTTACTGCAGTGGGTTAGGTCGCTGCTGAGGCTTCGGTTGGAATCCCAGCCTGGTGCAGTGGGTTAAAGGCTCCAGCATCGCCATAGCTGTGGCGTAGTTCACAGCTGCAGCTCAGATTCGATCCCTGGCCTGGGAACTTCCATATGCCACAGATGCAGCCCTAAAATTCCAAAATATCTGATTAATAATAATTATTGGTTCACTGACATGATCACCTTCAGTCTGGGCATAACTGTCTTTTCATTTATTTTTGTAATGACTTTGACATTTCCCAAGAGTACTGGGCAGTTATTTTGTAGAGTATCCCTTAATTTGAGTTTGCTCGATGTCACCTTGTGATTAAGACTAACGTTATACATCTTGGAGCAAGAAAACCAGGGTGATGTTGCGCCCCTCCTCAGGGCAACAGATCTGGGGCTCATGGAGTCCTGTTACCGGTGACATTAACCTTGGTTCAGGTGGGGTCTTCAGGGCTTCTCAAAACTGCAACATTACTATTTTACTTTTACAAAGGGAGATGCTTTGAAACTATGCAAATGTCTTCCTTTTCTTCTAAATTTTTAACATAACACACTTTTATTCATTCATACCCAACAGAATATATACTATAGTTACGGTATGCACATGACACAATATGGGTTCTACCTAATGTTGCTAGAACAACAGCACCTATTTATTGAGTATCCAGTACTAGTTGATTTGTGTCCAGATAAGGAACAACAACCATTTTTTAATGGAGTTATTACTGTCATGATTGCCATGGTGATTTTTCTTTCCCACATTCCTCTTACAGTTATTAAGTGGACTCTACTGAAAGGAAGAGCTGTCTCTGTCTCATCATTTATTTATACCAATACAGACTTATGGATTTTTAAAAATTATTATATGGATGGCAATCCAATAGTATCATTATTTATTTTGTTGCTCAAATAATTTCAGCTTTGGCCATTAAGAATTCCTTCTGGGGGCTCCTGTGTTCTTTGGACAAACTGCCATCTTTTTAAAAAGAATTTCCTTTTATGCTGACATCATAAGGATTTCCTGCTGGAATCACTCCAAATCTGGGCACTACATGTCTTCAGTGCTACAGGGGTTTAATTGCTTCTAGTCCCCCTCAGAGCTGAGAAATATATGTATGCATACTAACCGGGGCACACACTGACTTTTTTCTTTTTCTTTTTTGGCGCCCCGTGGCATACGGAGTTCCCAGGCCAGGGATCAGATCCAAGCTGCAGTTGCAACCTATGCTGCAGCTGCAGTGACTGCTGGATCCTTAACCCGCTGTGCCAGGCCGGGGATTGAACCTGCATCCCAGCGTTCCAGAGACACCACTAATCCTGTTGTGCCACAGTGGGAACTCCCACGCTGACTTTTATTTCTGTATTTTTTTACAAATTTACTTCTACATTTCTCTCTCTCTCTCTGTATATATACCTATGCTCTAGCTATGTACGTATATGCATATATAACATATAAAATGAATTCACCTTGATCCTGTGCATCCCAAGCCAGCATCCCAGGATTCAGTCTAACCACCCCTTTCCTCGTTGGTACCCTCTCTCCATCAGCGAGAAACCTGGTTCTCATGATCCCCACTTTATATCCTCACCTTGTTGAATCCTAACCTACACATAACAGTAGTTTCAGAACGTTAGCTCAGACCCCTGCAGCGAACAAGCTTACTGACTGTTCGCTATCTGCAACAGCTCTTTTTTGTTTAACCTGACAGTATCAAGTCCAAATTGTCCAAACTCTTCCAAAGTCACTTAGATTAGAGCTGTTCTTCCCCATCCTTCAGTGCGGTTATTGTCACTCATGTATATTATCCTTAGGGTCCTTTTTTTGCTATTGGCATTCTATTTTGGGTTCTCAGCCCCACATTCAAGTTGAATTCTTTTTTTTTTTTTTTTTAAG
>PVHT021183583.1:2368505-2441914 GCA_004024745.2 Catagonus wagneri
AAAAAGACTAAAAAAAAAAAAGCCTTCACCTACACGTATGGAGATTCCCAGGCTAGGGGTCGAATCGGAGCTGTAGCCACCGGCCTACACCCCAGCCACAGCAACGCAGGATCAAAGCCGCGTCTGTGACCTAACACCACAGCTCACGGCAACGCCAGATCCTTAACCCACTGAGCGAGGCCAGGGATCGAACCCGCAACCTCATGGCTCCTAGTCGGATTCGTTTCCACTGCACCACAATGGGAACTCTTTATAGAGTGACTTTTCATATTACTATTGAAATTTGTGGAAGAAGGGAGCCATAGGGTGTGATGTGGAACCCCCATGGGACAAAAAGAACACGGAAAGGTGACACCTCTTAGCATTGCCGGGGAGGGATTAGTTTGGTGCAGGATGTGTGCAAAGTGTCATCTCCAGTCTTGCTAAGATGCAGAGAGACCTGCACCAGCCATGCGTGGCCCTGGCTAGCCCCTGGCTCACCTTGGCAGTGTAACAGGGGTCTCACACCATTAGAGACCCCAGGACAAAGTACCTAAAGTGCTAGGGTGGTCCCCTGTCTGTCCGTATATTCACCAAGTTGGAATCTCCTTTCATGGCCAACCGACTATTTCAGTGGGGGCTGCTGAGACGAGCTGTACAGATGAGAAGGTACGTCCTGTACCGAAAGCCTTCCTGCAGGTCCTTTTGTGATTCACCTCCCCCATCTGGCTGAAGGGCTTTCACACCTCCACGGAGGGGCCACAGCCTCCGGCCCTGCAGGAAGTTTACAGACATGCACGCAGTCTTCCGGGAGCAGAATCAAGTCGTCAAGATGACTGCCAGGTGTCCCTGGAGAGCAGGGCCCGTCACCTGTGACACTCAGCCACCGAAGCTGCGGAGGAAGCCACGAGAAGCCCACGGGCACTCCCAGCGAGGGGGCTGGTAGGGCACCGCCATGTCGCAGAGCAACCTGACAAAAGCCTCCGTTCATACCATTCTAGAGCCAAGCTCAGTGTGTCCACGGCCCCGTCGGTGGTCCCGTGTGGGCGGCCTTCCAGCAAGGCGCTCATCTTGGCGATCTGTACCACCTCTCGCTCCTGAGCCAGGCAGGCGGTACGATGAGCACAGTCTGGAGCATTCTGCCACCCACTCCCCACTCCGGTCTTCCTTTGGCCTCGTCCGGTGGAAACTCAGACTCGAGGGGCCCCACCGTCCTGTTCCAACGGCCTCAACTCCACGAGCCCTAAACTCTTCAGGATCCGCTCTTAATTCTGATGGGCTATGCCCACAGACCCTCGCCATTTTCAACAAGCAATGTCTTTGAAAATAATCGTTTCATAGACATGCTGCTTCAAAGAGCAGCAAACTCTCAGACGAAATGGTCATGGGACCTCGAGGCTTTCTGAACATTTGGTACTTGCTCTGCTGCACCTCACGGGGCTCAGACCACGAATACCTTTGTAACAGGTGCTTTCACCTTCCCCCTTGTGGTCCCTTTAGAAGCAGCAATGCTCTTTTTTTAAAAAAAATTATTGAAGTAGAGTTGATTTACAATGTTAATTTCTGCTGTACAGCTAAGTGACTCATTTTATTTATATATATATATATTTTTTCATATTTGTTTCCATCATGGTTTATCATAGGATATTAAATACAGTTCCTTCACTCTACAGTAGGACATCCTTTTTTTTTTTTGTCTTCTTAAGGCTACACCTGTGGCATATGGAGGTTCCCAGGCTAGGGGTTGAGTCGGAGCTATGGCTGTCGGCCTACACCACAGCCACAGCAACGTGGGATCCAAGGCACATCTGTGACCTACACCACAGCTCACAGCAATGCTGGATCCTTAACCCACTGAGAGAGGCCATGGATCGAACCCACATCCTCATGGACACTAGTCGAGTTCGTTAATCGCTGAGCCTCAAGGGGAACCCCTACAGCAGGACGTTTCATCTGTCCCTCCTATATATCATAGCTGGCCTCTGCTAATCCCAACCTTCCGGTCAAATAAAACAAACAAAATGTTGTTTCTCTATGAATTCCACGGCATGAAAACAACCTGAGAAATCAACATATTTCTTTAGGGAAAAAAAAAAGGTCTGGAAATGAGCCTCAGAAATTATAATGGCTGTTTCAGGATGGTGGGATTTAGATGATTTAAATTTGCTTTTCTCAAATTCTCTGTAATGCTGTTGCTTTAGTAAAAGAGAAAAAGATGAAGGAGTGACTTGCTTTGAATTTAATAGCTCTGAGGAAGGCAGGAAGGTTCAGTTGATAATGGGGCCACCATCCTATTGTTTGGTCTGAGTTGCTTATTCCAAGGAACATTAACACAAAATATGCCAGATCACTTTTTGTGTCTGGAGAAAAATCAACCAAACTTCCGAAGATATGTACAACCTTTTTTTTTTTTTTTTTAATGGCTGCACCTGCAACGTATGGAAATTCCGAGGCTAGGGGTTGAATTGGAGCTGCAGCTGCAGGCCTACGCCACAGCCACAGCAACACCAGATCCGAGCCAAATTTGCAAGCTACACAGCAGCTTGCAGCAAGTCCAGATCCTTAACTCACGGAGCGAGGCCAGGGATTGAACCCTCGTCCTCACAGAGACAACGTCAGGTCCTTCAACCTGCTGAGCCACAGTGGCAACTCTGAAATGTAAAACTGTTCACTAAAAACCTCCACTGGACAACAATTTATGATTGTAACTGATTTTTTCTGGAAAGAATAGCTCATCGATCCATTCTGGCAAGGAGGAAAAAGTACAGGAATTCCTCCCTAACCTGGAATCCCCCTTAAGCAGGATCAAATGCATGTGCATTTAGTTGTGTCTGCCATTTAGGGACATCAAGCATTCTGGCTGCCTATATGTGGGCTGTGAGATCTGCTTTTTAGGGATAATTAGAGAGGAGGAACCAGCCGCTGGAAATAGAAAAGGGAAGCAAAGCAATGGCAGAGGAAGATGCTCTGGAAGGTCTCGGGGAGGGGACAGCAGTAACCCTACATCCCTCTGAGGCCTGCAAAGAGGGTGGACGAGAGGGACGCCCGCATGGGCTGTATGGACACACGGCCCAGGAGGCAGGACCTAAGAGCCCCAAAATCCTAAAACCAGAAACGTTTTGAATATTTTGAGGGAAGATGAGTCAGAGGAACAGCAACAAAAAAAGAGACTCTGCAACGAGGCATAACGGATTTAAAAGTGTCTCACCGGAACTCAGAGGGAGGGTTTTTTGAAATATTGCCTAAGAGGTGGGAGCTAGCAATGTTGCAGCACACAGCCTCCGCGGTGTCCCACTTCAGATGTAAAGGAGCTCGGGCCCTGTCTATGTTGTCCGTCCTCGCTCTTTTGTGTGTGCGTTTGCCCCAACATTCAAGGTACCTGGCCTCGCTTCTCCAACCCTGTCTTCCCACCAGCTCTAATAACACTCCCCTGCTTGGACCTGGTGATGGTTTCCAGGAATCGAAGGATTACAGGGTTTGATTCTTATGGAATGAGGATGGCAGCGCCCAGAATCGCGGGCCTGTTTTTGAGGCAGAGACATCATTCCTGGGTGCCAGCTCCAACGTGCTCTCCGTGGCTCCACCCCTATGCCCAGCACTCCCTCGACTTTATGTGGGAGCCAGGAGGCTGCTGGAGGTCATTAACTTCCGCCTTTGCTGCATGCCTCCCACACGCTAAGCCCTGTCACTCCGTGGGGCACCAGCGCCTTACTGGCAACATGCATCATCGTGACAAGATGTTTGAATGATGTATCGCTTAAACGATGAAGCCATCAAAGATGAAGCCCAAGATCAGATTACATTTAATTATGGGATGAAAGAATTCTCCTCTGTCACCCTGGTGATGAATTAACTGCGGGGAGGAACGTGAGAGGAGAGGAAGACTAAACGCACCGACCGAAGGACAAACCTGTGATACCTTCCCTGGAACCTAGTGAACCAGAAAGTTCCTTGGCACAGAGCCTGATGCCTCTCAGTTCCTCTCCAAGACACACACCTTATCTTAAGAAGGTCCCGTTACAGCTAGCAGCTCTTTCAAGGAGTGCTCCGTGAAGTCCCCAGGGCCACTGCCCTCGGAACCCCTGCTGGTCATGCCCTGTTCGTGGTGTGGCTGCTGGGAGCCGAGATCTTCAGCCTGAGAGGAGCCCGCGTCTCAATCGGTGGGGCTGTGTAGGTGGCTCTCATGAACACTTCCGGTTAAGCCGGTCCTCACCTTGGATGTGTACAAAAGCACTTGGGGGCAGAGGGAGGGACTGACCAGAAAGGGGTTCAGGGCAATGCTGGGGGGTGGCCGAACCAGTCTTGATTGTGGTGGGGTTATTTGACCGCATATGTTTGTCAAAAGTTGCAAAGCCACATTAAAAAGAGTGAAATTAACCTTACAAGCAAAAACCAGATAATACAAAAACTAAAATAGAATTATAAATTTTAAAAAATTAGCTTGGGATAGTAGACATAACCTAAGCCTGTCCTGGGCAAACAGCAACGCACGGTCACTACCTTTAAGTCTCACACATAGCCTTGCCCATAACTGATGCTCAAGACATTGGGTTGATGGAAAAAAAGAAAGTCTTTGGAGATGCCTGTTAACATGCAGATTCCCAGGCCCCGCCCTAGTAGGTCTGGGGTTAGACTCGGAGAATCAGCATCCGTAGTGAGTTTCTGGTAGCTCGAAGTCCCGTGAGCCGCTCCTAAGGATGCTGGATGTGCAGGCTGGCCCTCCATTCTGGTTCTCAATACTCCGTCTCTATCGCTCGCTCTGGACCCCACGCCTCAGCCAACGGTGCTGATGTGCCCTGAACACGCTCTAGTTCCCCCCCGTGCCTCCGCTCTTACATTACACTCGCCCAGCACTACCTCTTTCCTTGCTCCAAGCCTTCCTTCTACGCCTGGCTGGGAGTTAGAGATCTGGGGGCTCAAGGATGCACACGGCACCCTCTCCCCCATGAACGCGCCAGAAGGCACAGCTCAGCATCCAAGACCAGCAGACCTGAACCCCAGTTTTCAAAGGGAGTTGGTGGTGGTGGTGTCCCTACCGACCTGAGAGAATTAAGCATTTCCCAAACCAGAAATGGGTTTATCCTCACCATTCTGTTCCCTGTCTCAACCCAGCCAGAGCCTGGGCCCGAGCGCTGTCCCGTGAAGCTGTTTCATTGGAACCTCGGGCAGCAGCTTGGCTACGGGGACTTGAGGGCAGCCTCGGAGCCACGCAGAGGGAATTGAAGAAGGCCGCCTCCAGGTTCAGCACCACCCATCCTATTCTCTCTTCTTGACCTTGGTCCTCAAGGGAAATCAGAACAAGGAAGGCGGACAGCACAGACCAGGTGGGCTGGGAGACAGAGCAGGAAGGCGCTGGCGGAGGAGGACAATCCCACCACCCTTATCTCTGCAGGGAGACCTTGGTGGCTCCAGAGAAGGGATCTACTTGGACTTGGGTTGGGACGGCAAAAGCCTAGAGAGGGGCTGGGGGAGCCCTGGGCCTCCTTTCACAGGACCTCCCACTCTAAATGGGTTCAAGCTGACACTGTGTCAGCTGCTGTGTCTTCAACATCCATTTTAATTAATTAATCAATTAATTTTGTTTTTTAGGGCTGCAGGTGTAACATGTGGAAGTTCCCAGGCTAGGGGTCCAATCGGAGCTGCAGCTGCAGGCCTACACCCCAGCTGCAAGCAACACTAGATCCGAGTTGCGTCTGTGACCTACACCACAGCTCACGGCAACACTGGATCCTTCACCCACTGAGCAAGGCCTGGGATTGAACCTGCATCGTCATGGATACTAGCTGGGTTCGTTGCTGAGCCATAATGGGAACTCCAACATCCATTTTTAGACAAAATACTGACTCAGAAAAAAAACGGATGTTTGCCTAATGCAAATCAGTAACCCAACAAGAGCAAGGCTGAACACTAGCTGGTGCCTGAGTGGTTCGGAACTGTTTCCATCTTGTTGACAAACACATGTTGCAAGACAGGAAATTACCCTCCTCAGTGCCTATTTTATCTCTGTTTAATTGCTGTTTGATAATAAATTACAACCCAGAGTCCATTAATTAAGCTAACAATGTCTGTGGAACACCAATTCCTTCTTCTGGGAGTTGCCTTGTTATAGGAGGGTTTTTTTTTTTTTTTTTTTTTTCGCCCATAGCACCTTATGAAGTGGCTTAAAAAGATGCCAAGGCACGTGACTGATGGGGAAACACCTTGAGCCTCGAGGGAGCGGGTTTGGGAGGGAGGAGAGACAGGCTTGATGAGCGTGGGGAGGGCAGCCTGGCAGCTGGACTGCAGCACCCAGGGCGCACTTGAATTCAGAACACAGGGTGGAACAGGAAACGATATTAGATTTGCTTTCAAAAAATCAGCTCATGGGAAACAAACATACCTAAATACTTAGAAGTATTCACCCCGGAGCTGGCAGGGAGCAAGGAACAGCCTAATTGGGTTTGCCATTCCATCATCAACTATACGGCAGGAACATTTGTTTTGGAAAAGCTCTGTATGTATGCATGTGGAACGGGTGAAAGACAAATTCTAGATGTTTGCCGAAAGAGGCCCCAGGACTGGGCTGTGAAGGCCACCAGGCTCCCAGCGGGAGAGGTGAACTTGGTGCTTGGCTCCTGTCTGGGCAGGGAGTAGGCAGGTGGCCGTTTGCAGAGCTCAGACTCTCATTACAGTTTGACCGTGTTGTCTGGGAGGTGGGCTACCTGGGCATTCCAGCTGGGTCCATATAGCAGGTGACCAGGTAGGACCTGGAGGTAGGGGACTAGGATTTAAGGCTCTGGACAGAAGGGTGAGGGATGTCAAGTTCTCAGGGGTCTGCCCCAGACTGTCTGGATCTGTGAGCATCACAAGGGTGTCAGAGGGGGTTCTGAGCATCCAGGGCCCCCGGGGAGGGCAGGGGGCCCTGGGAGGGGGCGGCAGGAAGTGGCCACGGGGCTACAGCAGACAGACGCGGCCGCCTCAATGTGCTGGTCCTTAGGTTAAGCCCAGAAGGTCCTGAGTAGCTTAGAAAACTCCCAAGTAAAAAGCCACTGCTTAGAGCCAATATGAGGAAGCCCTGAGATCCACGGGGCTTTGATTTATCTACTAGACACCATTACTTCCTTTCTCATTCATCAATGTTGCTGTCACAGGCTGGGTGTTGATTACACAAAGATCTAAACGTGACACTGTGGGTTGCTTACATCATAGTCAATAAATAGTCTGTTCAAATGTGACCTTTTCAGAAGCCGAGACACGGGGGCTGGGAGTTCAGGGTTCTCAACACTGCACCTGGCATTTCCCCAAATGATGGTCAGGTTTGGCACAGGGACTGGACATCCCCAGGGCTCAGCGTCCAGACTCCTGCTGCCCCCCGGCCCGGACCACCGTGTCCCCATCTCCTCTCCCGGCCGTCTCACCCGAGACTAAGGGGCGTGGATCACCGGCTTGTCAACTGGCCTCTTGCAAAAGGTAGCCTCTTAAATGGCTGACCCGACCGTCCCCTGCAGGCCTCCACTTCCCCAGCCACCGAGACTTTTGGGGTACCTCACCCCCCCAAGCCTGAGAGGGAAGAACTGGAGAGTCAGTAGAGGCCAAAAGCCAGGATGTCTGTACGGCGTCTGTCCCTCTCTGAACTCTTCCAGGACTGGCTGTGCTTCATCCAAACACACCCTCCCCCCTCCCCACCGCCAGCCGAACCTTCGAAGGCTCCCGAGTGTCCTCAGGGTCAAGTCCCAAACTCTCCAGGCCAGCATCATCGCATCACCTAGGGACTTGTTAGAAATGCAGCGTCTCAGCAACCCCCCACCCCGCCCCGACTGAAACACTCTAGGGATGGGGCCCAGAGGCCAGTGCTTCCACAAGCCTTCCAGATGGTTCTGCTGCACACTGAAGGGTGAGAACACGTGCCTTGGAGCGTGGCCTCATCAGGCCTTTGGAGATGGGCCTCTTCCCCTGCTTCTGCCTCCTCTCTCAGCATCTCCTCCCCACTTGCCCAGCCTGGGCCACGTTTTGTCACTTGGCACTGCAGGCTAACTTGTTCTTTCCACATTTCTTTCTTTCCTCCCTCCCTCCTTCTTCCTTCCTTCTTTCTTTCCTTTCCTTCCTTCCTCTTTCTTTCTCTTTTTCCCTTTCTTTCTTTCCTTCCTTCCTTCTTTCTTAATTCTTTCTTTTCTTGCCTTCCTCCCTTCCCTCCTTCCTTCCCTCCCTCCCTTCCTTCCTTTTGCTTTTTAGGGCCACACCCGCGGCATATGGAGGTTCCCAGGCTAGGGGTTGAATTGGAGCTACAGCTGTCTGCCTACACCACAGCCACAGCAACCCAGGAACCGAGCCATGCCTGAGACCGCCACCACAGCTCATGGCAATGCCAGATCCTTAACCCACTGAGTGAGGCCAGGATCGAACCTGAATCCTCATGGATACTAGTTGGGTTCGTTCCCACTGAACCTCGATGGGAACTCCCTCTTTCCACATTTCTACGCTGCAGGTTTCCTGGTCTTCCCTGCAGTGCAGATCACTTGAGAGCAGGGACCATATCTTACCCCCTGCCATGGACCACCGTGACGAGCGTCTGCAGTTGGTGTCCAAGACCCATTTGTCCAGTGACTGAGGAAAGAACGAATAAAGACACCCACTGGATTCTTTAGTCCAAGTTGTCTTTGATGCTAAAGCTCTGTTTCTCGATGGACAGAAGCAGGTCTGGGCTTCCTGGTCACTCTTCTGCTCCCCACAGGCACTGTTAGCCAGTTGTAGGTGGTGGTAGGGCTCAGGATATTATCTTGACCTAAATGGACTGGATTTGAACTTAAGATGCCTGGGTCTGGCTGGAGAGCCTGGTTCAAGCCTGCTTTGTTCACAGGCACCCTCTCCTCCGCGCCTCCCAGAGTGACCACAAGGAGCAAAGGGCTCAGGATTCAACTTGCCTGGCATTGTTTGTCTACTTTCACAGGACATGGGAGCAGAGGGTCTGGACCACGAGAACTCCCTGCACTGAGAGTAGAGGAAATACAGCTCCTCTATTTCCAGATGCCGGTTTCACGGGAAAGCAGAAGTGCTCTGAGCAGAGAAAACCCACGAGCCTTTATGAACGTGTGCTCGAGTAGGTGTGTGTGACTGGTGAACGTGAACTTGCACGTGAGCATGGACGTTCACAGAAATGACAGAGACGAAGGGCGCTTATGGGGCGTTCTGCCCACTCTCTTCCTTTTACAGGTGAACAATCTGAGACCCAGAGAAAGCATCCGAGTCTGGCTTAGAAACAACCATTTCGTGTTCCTCTGAAATTGAATAGAAATAGTTTCCCGGTTTGTAACTTGGCCTTTTGTGACTAGCGGTTGACATAAAAATGTTTTAAATTTTTACGATTGTCAAGTCTAACGATATTTTAGGATCTGTTTTCTTCCAATGCTAGATGATTTCTGCCAAGATTTCAGTGTGCACGCCCATATGTGCAGGCGGGTGCACACGCGGTGAGCTAGCAAAGCTGTCTGAGGAAATTCATTCATCGGCTCTGTTTTTACTCTGTTGGCTGATTGTTTTGCCCTTTTGGTTCTCTCTGGTCTCTCCTGGGAGACCAAAGAACACATGTGTTCTTTGAAATGTTACTGCAAGCACATTCCTCCTTCCTACCCAGTGCTGGGCACTCGTGCCAGCCCTTAGAGACCAAAGCCATAACACCACCGAACTGATGATGGCCTTTGAGAATGGACACATCAACCAAGTTCTCATGCGGGGAACTGCTAGCTCTCTCTGTGATGTTGTAAAGACGGCAAATTTCGTTGTAATGAAACCTACGTACACATGGCATCTATTTGCCTATTAGCACATGACAACGAAAACGAATGCACGGTTTCCTTTCAGTAGGAAATGGCGCCCATCGATTCTCTTAATATTTGTGTTGATGCAACCACTGTGACTCCAGACCCTAGTTCCTAGAGCGAAACCACCAGAATGCCCCTCACCTGCTCAGAACAGGTAATAACCACCAAAGTAGATGACAACAGACGTTCCCAGAAGTCCCACACATCCCCTGTGGGCCCCGTGAACTTACCCCCCACTCCTGGCCAGAGCCGGGCTCCTACCTGGGGTCCCCAGCCGTGACACGGGTACAGTATTGCTGTGTGGTTCTCCAGTGGCCCCTGGTCCAAGCAGACGTCTTTTGCCTTGTTGTTGCGAAGCTGTAGGAACAGGCAAAACATGACCCATCAGAGCTTATGTGGTGGTGCTTCTGCTCCCCAACCACCTTTCTGCCATGGCTTGCTTCTGATTTCTTGATGCAAAAGGGCATGAGACCCCTGCCCCCCAAGTAAGGACCAAGGCTTGAGTCTGTGAGGTGATCACTTCGGCAAGAAAGACAAGGTCCTCCATGGGATGGTGTGGACACCGGCCCTCTGCCTGTGACCACCCTCCAATCCCCCCCGAGAGGAGCTCAGGGAACTTTGGACATAGGGACATTGGTTATACATTGGTTATCTACCTGGGCATCGACGCTGGTTTTCATAACCCTGAGAACCACTGGTCAGCTTCTCAGGTCATTAGTGGCACAGAGGCATGAAAAACAGTTATCACAAAAGCGAAACAATAGTTTGCAGCTATCAACCCGAAACTCCCCGTCCATCCCACCCCCTCCCCCTTGGCAATCGTTAGTCTGTTCTCCCTGTGACTCTGTTTCTGTTTTGTAGATAAGTTCTGAAGGTGTCATTCTTTTTTTTTTATTTTTAAAACTAGAGAACAGTTGATTTACAATGCTGCGTCAATTTCTGCTGTTCAGCAAAGTGACCCAGTCATAAATGTGTGTGTGTGTGTGTGTGTGTGTGTGTGTGTGTGTGTGTGTGTGTACACACATTCTTTTTCTCATATATCTTCCATCACGGTCTATCCCAAGAGACTGGATATAGTTCCCTGTGCTGCACAGTAGGACCTCATTGCTTATCCAGTCTAAACGGAATAGTTTGCCTCCGCTAACCTCAAACCCCCCTACCATCACACTCCCTCCCCTCTCTACCTCAGCAACCACAAGTCTGTTCTCCACGTTTGTGAGTCTGTTTCCGTTCTGTAGACAGGTTCATTTGCACCATATTTTAGGTCCACATATGAGTGGTATCATTTGGTATTTGTCTTTCTCTTTCTGACTCACTTCACTTAGTATGAGAATCTCTAGTTGCATCTGGATAAGCAATGAGGTCTTACTGTACAGCACGGGGAACTATATCCAATCTCTTGGGATGGAACATGATGGAAGATAGTCTGAGAAAAAGAATGTGTATACGTGTGTGTGAGTGTGTGTGTGTGTAAATGGATCACTACAGCAGAAACTGACACAACACTGCAAATCAACGATGCTTTAATAAAAAGAAAACCAATTTTAAAAAGCAAAGCAAAACCAAAAACCTTACCATCATGAAAAGCTCAAGCAACAATTTATTTATATATTCATTGATCGCCCAAGCTAGTGTTTGGAATGCATCTGTGCGGAAACTGAAAAAAGTTCCAGAGACAACACCCCGACTTGCCTCTCTTCTTGATTTGTCCCTGGCCAGTTTGATTTCCATGGAGAATATGATCTAGAGGGGATTCTGATGGATGCTAGCCTGGTTCGTTAACCGCTGAGCCACAACGGGAGCTCCCTGAATTTCACCATTTAAAAGTACTATGTTGATCAAAGCACACAGACTTCCAGATACACAATGAATTAGTTCTGGGGAATCTATGTATAGCATGATGAGTAGAGCTAATAATACTGTATTACACACGTAACCACTGTTAAAAGATCTTAAATGTTCTCACTACAAAAAAAGAGATGGTAATTATGTGACATGTTAGCTAATGCTTCCGTGGTAATCATTTTGCAATATATAAGTGTAACAAATCAGCAAGCCATACAGCTAAAACTTATAGGATGCTATATGTCAATTACATCTCAATAACATTATATACAGAGAGAAAGAAAAAAACACCGGCTTGGAAAAAAATCATACGAGAGGTAGGCTACTGGTTCCAAGTCACAGGAAAAGCAGCTTATGTTATCTGACCATCACACCTTTTCTCTTGGAAACTAATTTCTTGGATTAAATCCCTGTGCTTGAAATACCTAGGATGGATTCCCCTTTTCTTTTCTTCTTTTTTTCCTAAGAGGAGCATTCTTCTAAACCTAAGGTTCCAAAAGTTTATAGTGAGCGATGTAGAGAGAAGTAATGAAACAGACCTAATGCACAAGGTCACAGGAAACTATCTTTAAAGAACTGCAAAGCTAGCTTAGGAGATCAACATCATGACTTCAGTTCTCTTATGGATGCTTTAAGGAAAAGCTTGTTATCTGTGCCTTCAACAGTGCAAAGATTAATTCAACAGAAAAACCCAGACAATCTCGGAGTCAAAAAGTAATTCAGAAGTATTAGATTTTTTAAAAGTGATGAAATTTTAGAAGTACTTCTACCAATTTATTTTTATTCTTTTTAACATATACATAAAAGCAATATGGTAAAAATGTCTCCTGAAGTTTAACAAAGCTTGTAAAGTAAGTATAAAATAAAAATTAGAAGTGAAAAAATTAATAAAAAATTACTGTTTTGAGAGCTGACAAAAGATATTTTGTTTTTGTAAATTTATACTGAAGAGTAAACAGGAATGCTTCATGTTTAGCAATTGTTTCTCTTTTGGAGAATTACCTATTTATTTCCCTACTGGGATCTCAAGTGGCTTTATCATAGATTTGTAAGTGCTTTTTACATATTAAGAATATTAATATTTTGGAGTTCCTGTTGTGGCGCTGCGGTTAACAAATCCGACTAGGAACCATGAGGTTGCGGGTTTGATCCCTGGCCTTGCTCAGTGGGCTGAGGATCCGGCGTTTCCATGAGTTGTGGTGTAGGTTGCAGATGTGGCTCGGATCCTGCGTTGCTGTGGCTGTGGTGTAGGCCGGCAGCTGTAGCTTGGATTAGATCCCTAGCCTGGGACCCTCCATATGCCTTGAGTGCGGTCCCCCTCCCCCAAAAAAAGAAAAAAAGAATATTAATATTTTAAGGCACATGTGTTCCATATAATGATTTTGGAATGCTAGGCTTTTAGGTTTTGTTTCTCATGTTTATGCAAGCAAAGCTATTATGCGTTAATAAATATTTATTGAGGACCTGGTAAGTGCCTCGTACTGTGCTAAGCTTAATGAAGCTTTTTAATTAAGATTAAAAAACAAAATAAAACCGTCGCTGCCCTGAAGCATGATTCTGGAGAGAGAGAGACAGACAGACACAGGAAGAGCAAGGACAATGACTAGTTATGCCAGGGCAGCAAGGAGACTGCCCTCACCCAGTCTGAGGGCTTCAGAGACAAAGGGGAGGTGAGTCCTGTGCTAAATGTTAAAGAGGATTAAATAAGTGGAAGAGATGCTGGCAACATTCTATTTTTAACCCAGGCAGCAGCTACATGGATTTTTGCTTTATACTGTTAATGCTGCATGTGTTTCGTTTATGCATATTGTTTGTGTGTTGTATTTCATATAAGTAATGCTTAAAGAAACAGAAAAAAAAAAAGATGAGCAAAAGTGAACTAGGGAGCAGTGGCTTTTCAGAATGGCCTAGCACAGAATTTTGAGCAAGAGCTGGTGGCTAATGTGTCGGTACTCACTGAAGTGCTTTTACATTAGAAAAACAATGTCTTACACATGTAAGAGGACATAGAGTATTTGCATATCTTTCCTTTTTTCCTTTTTATTGAGGTCTAGTTCATTTCCAACATTTTGCTAGTTTCTGGTGTACAGCAAAGGGATTCATTATACATACATATATTCTTTTTCATAGTCTTTTCCTTTGTAGTTTACTACAGGATATGGACTGTAGGTCCCTGTGCTAGGCAGTAGGACTTTGTTTATTTTATATATAGTAGATAGTATCTGCTAATCTCAAACTCCTAATTTACTCTCCCTGCATATCTTTCTTTATAAATTACCTTAAGACATTCAGGCTAAGAGAGAAGAACAGAAATTTGTAAATCCAAGACAAGTGACTTATTATCTAAGTGGGCCTGAGCCCCAGCATTGCTTGTAGGGTGAGACAGAAAAACAGGGCTGACATTGAGGCTCAGAGGTGTCTGTCTCCCTTTGCCTCTGTGCTGGGGACTGGTGGCACAAAGAACTAGTAGCAGTGAGCATTAGAATACTATTGTCTGAATTAGGGTAAATTTCTGTCCCTGAACTGAATGTGACTAAAAAGTTATTCTTCAAGAAGGTGTAAAATGCCAATAAAGTATAATAATGTTTGGCTCTAGAATGCCATGTAATATTAGCAAAGAACACCAACTGATGAAGAGGTCAGGAAAAGCATTTACTTTATATAACCCTTCATTTTGGAGAATCAGAGGTTATTATTTTTTTTAAATGATAGGTTGGCAAAATGTAATTAAGAGCAGGACATACACAGTTCACAGGACCAGAAAGCTTTTAAAAAGCCCCCAAACAAGCTAGCTAAAAAACCAGGAAAGAGCAAGGAACACTAAAACCAGAAATATTCACTGGCCTGGGGAAATCGTCTCAAACAGAATTGTCCCTGAAAACCAAAGGTTTGAAAGTGTACCTACAGTATGATAGCTATCTTGCCTTCTTTTTCCTACTTCTCTGGGCTCTGGGTATGGTGAAAAGAACTCACAGAAGTGAGTGTTAAAATTAGGAGTTCCTATCATGGCTCAGTGGGTTAAAAACCTCACACAGTCTCCGTGAGAATATGGGTTTGAACCCTGGCCTCGCTCAGTGGGTTAGGGATCCGGTATTGCTGTGGCTGTGGCATAGGCCTGCAGCTGCAGCTCAGATTCTACCCTTGGCCTGGGAACTTCCATAGGCTGCAGGTGCACCATAAAAAGAAAAAAAATAGAGTTGTCTAATTAATGCTAGACTTTATTACAAACTAAGTTTGATTTTCATTTAATACTGTAGTCCATCAGAAATATATTTCAGTATATGGTGAGCTCAACAAGTGGAGAAAGAGTAAAAGAAGCCACTGCCCTAAAATGTTAACACTGGTCATAGCTGGAAACTGGGATTCGCAGAAGCTTTTGTTTTGATTTTTAAATTTTCTGTGTAATGTATATATTGAATTTCTTACTTGAAAACATAGCAAAATTTGCAAAAACAAAAGCCTTCCTCCCTCCCCAAATCAGATTATGACCTCTATATTACCTCCAAGGCCATGCTACCCATCATCTCCAGAGATGTCATTTACACTGTGCTCATGTGAATGGCAGTCCTTGGAGTTGTGCAGTGCACAGCCTGTGGAACTATGCCCTGGTCTTCTTCTAGCAATTTCCCATTTTTATCCTTTCTCTTTTCATAACTATTTTTCTCCTAATTATAAACTTATCACATGAACATTAGTGATAACTGGGAAAATATGACAAAATACCTACATAAAAATTGCCTGTCCCACCAGGTAGAACACGTCACCAGGCTGTTTTCTTTCTTGCTTCCACTTTAAAATAGTAGCTAATATAATATTTTAATCCAGACTTTTTCTTCTTAAGCATTATAGTATCATGTTTTTCTCAGATTATTAAACTTTTATATACACCTTTCGAAATGGCTGCAAAATATTTCAAACCATTAACACAGTATATTTAACTAACCTTGAAGTTAAATTCAAATTTTTAATGAAGAAAAACAAATCCCTGAGATGAACAATTTCACTTTCCAATCGTTGTCCTCATTTCAGATTATTTGCTTGGGATAAGAATGGAGAGGAAAGTAGGACTATCATTAAGCCTTTTAATACATGTGGTTCAAATTGCTTTTTAAAAAGCTTGTTTCAATTTGTACTCTCACCAGAGGATCTGTGGTTTTTCATATTACCAAGACCTTGCTGGCAAAGTAATAACATATACTCCAAAAATGAATCTTTGTTCAGTTGGTAGAAAGGGAAAAAAGCTACCTCAATGTACTTTAAATTGTGTTTTAATTTCTTTGATTAGGAATAAATACATTTCATCCATTTGTATTATCTCTTGGACTTTGTCTATTTTCCTTTGTGGATGTTTTACTTTCTTATTTAAATCAAAATTTTTATTTAAGTCCATTTGTGGAGTTCACGACATATTAATGGCATTCACCTAGAGTATTTATGACATACATATTTCCAGCCTGGCATATTATTTCTCCATTCAGTTGATATATGGATTATTTTAATATTTATGAGCTCATATCAAATATCGTTTTCCTTTGCATTTTCTTCCATGGTCTTAGAAAGCCCTTCCCCTTTCAGAGTTCAGATTCATATCTATTTCCGTGTGGTTCAATTACGGCTTCTTTTCTTTCCTTTAATGCTATAGTCCATATGAAATATACTCTGGGATACCATATGCTGTAGGAACTAAATGGCTTTCTTTTCCAAAGAGCTAGGCAATTTACTCAATTGTCTTACAAATAATCCATTCTCTGCTCACAGGTTTTCGATGCCTCCTTTATATTTGATCTTTGAAAAACAAAAACAAACAGAAAGAAACCTGCTTTTACTTTGAATAAGACAAGGCAGTTTGGACCTGTTAATAGCTAGTAGGATGTGCCAGGTGCTGTTCTAAGAATTCTATGTACGGCAGCTCATTTCATCTTTCCTACCACCCCATGCAGAAGGTCCTATCACACCCCCATTTTACAGACGAGGGGGCAGCAGCTGAAAGGAGCCAGGAAGAGTTGAACCCGGCAGGCTGGCTCCAAAATCTTTATGCATCCCTAACCACGACACTCACTGCCCCTGCCTGAAGCAAGCTCCCCATCCAGACGGCAGCTCGGAAGGGACAGCTTGCCTGCACCTTGATGACTTAACCTGGGGCTGATTTATTTCCTACTAAAGGCGTCTGGCATAAAGTAGAAAAATCCACAGCTGTAGATAAAGGAAATGCTCCAAGTTCAAAAGAGTTTTCTTAGCTTCAGTTTGATGGTCACAGAGGGTTCCAGGCAGCCCTGGGAAAAAACCCAAACGCCAGAGCTGGCAGAGCGTCTTGGGCGGGTCCAGACCACCCAGCTCCCTGCGCCCTGGCCTGACTCTGTGCCACCAATTCCTCATCCGAACACACACGCCTCAAGGAAAGAACAGGGCAGATGCCCAAGTGCTTATACACAGGCGTGTTCTCAGCAGCAGCACTTACGATATTTAAAAAAAGCCAACAGTAGCAATGCCTATGTTCTCAAGCAAAACAGCATACACTGAAGGTACCGCCTTATACCCGCATGAATAATGATGCAGAAAAACACTTACTGACCCAGGAAAATATTCTCCATTTATTATTAGCTACATTTCAAAGTATTAGGCATTGTGGACAGCCTGGTTTTAGCGCGCACACACACACACACACACACACACACACACACACACGGGCATTCCCATTGTAACTCGGAGGGTTAATGACCCAAAGTGGTCTGAGGATGCTGGCCCAATCCCTGGCCTCACTCAATTGGTTAAGGATCCTGGGTTGCTGCAAGCTGTGGTGTAGGTCACAGATGTGGCTCAGGTCCATTGTTGCAGTGGCTGTGGCACAGGCCTCAGCTGCAGCTTCAATTCTACCTCTGGCCCCGGAACTTCCATATGCCATAGGTGCGACGGTAAAAAGAAAAAAATATATATATAGTATCTATGTCTATACAAATACATACAGATGTATATATGAAAATAACATATATGTATATAAAAATAGATATATTTTTAGTAAAAGGAAATATGCACACAGTAAAGAAAACCATACATCAAAATGTATACATTATCTTTGGAATTAGAATGCTGATGTCTAATCCTGGCTTCGTGACTTCTAAGATGTGAGACCTTAGATAAGGTATTTAAGGCCTCTAAATCTCAGTGTTCTTATCAAAAAATGGAAACAACACCTCTTAAAGTGAAAGTGAAATGAATTCAAATTCACTTAGGGTGCCAGAACATCGGAAATGTTCATTGCTGTTATGGCTATTTTCAAATTTTTCTAGAAAGCAGATTTATGGAACTCCCACTGTGGCACACGGGATTGGAGGCGTCTTGGGAGTGCTGGGACGTGGGTTTGATCCCTGGCCCGGCACAGTGGGTTCAGGATCCAGTGTTGCCACAGCTTCAACTTAGGTCGAGACTGTGGCTCGATCTGATCCCAGGCCTGGGAGCTCCACATGCTTCCGGGCAGACAAAAATGAAAAAAAAAAAAAAAATGCAGATTTATGGCACTTGTGCTAAGAAAAAAGTCAGTCTGTCTTAATATTCAGAAAGGCAACATAATCTCATCACAGAAATTCTGAGAAGGCCATCTGCATCCTTTTACTTGGCACGAAATGGCCCCGGCCCATGGCACCAGGCAGTGGACAGACAGCTCTAGTTCCTGCCTGTCTTTACACCCAGCTCCTGCTCAGTGTCCCACCTCCTCAAAATCAAAATGTTCTCAACAGAGCTCATGGTCCAACTTCACACGTCCTGTACCCTCACTGTAATATTTATCACAGGCATCACCACCCCCCGCAATAACTGTCAAGACCTAACTCATTGCTGAACACATGCGTGAATGAATGAGTGAATGAATGACTCTGTTTCTCGTTTCTCCCTCAGCAAAGCCACCGACAGCATGTGTGGTCTTAATTACCTCCCCGTAGGCAATGGTGTTATTGTATCTTCTCATTTCTGGGTAGACGTGGTCCAGGTACCACTGGAAATTCTTACACTTCAAACTTTTCCTTAAGGCTCTTCTCTCAGAGACATCGCCTATGTCAATTCCTGGGTTCTGAAAGCAAGCACAGCGCATCCGTGAAGGGGAGGCTCCGGTCAGAGAGGAGGACAGGCAGTGTCACCTTCAGAGGGAAATCCGAAGCCCTCTTTGATCATCAAGCCTTGAGCTGGACACTGCTGTCCCCGGAGGGCTGCTCCCAGCCCCCCGTAAAGAGATCACGCTGATACTGACAACCTGCAATCTCATCTCCATCTCCCCCATTTCTCCAGTGACTCTCAGACCCAATTATCAGAGGAATTATTTCATTAAGATGAGACAATAAATTCCTATAACCACCTCCTGTCTTTCTTTTCTGTACACGTGTAATTCCCACCCCCCCCTTCCCCTTGCTGGCTCTTTGTGAAGTTCATTATATGCAGATGTGAAAATAATTTTCCATCGCAAAGCTTGTAATGATGTTCTAATGAATAATTCACTCTGCTTTTACAGAAATGAACCTGTAATGGGCTGCTGGGTGCTGACAGAGGAAAATAAAGTAGCTGAAATAGGACTCCACTGACTCAGCCACAAGATGGCTACGACCCAGTGGAGACAGGAGACTATCGCCACGGAGGGCAGCCAAGCAGCATCTTGGAGCAGGACGAGAAGAGCCTCAGTGATTTCAGTAAGATTTCTTCTTCGGCAGCCAAACAGTGATTTTTTTTTTTTTAAAGGAGAGTTCCTTGAAATGTCAAACTTATTAAAATTCAAAGGCAAACCTGGGCAGTGATATTTAACTCTTTGTTTTAATATACTTAGCATGATTAACGAGGCCGGTCATTTGTGAAAATGGCAGGGAACGCTGGCATTAGGAAACAGAGGTTGTTTGTAAATGGAGAAGTCATGGGGATAGAGAGGGCAGCCCTCGGTGCTGGTGACCGTAAGTCACACCCTCGTCCTAGGTCACAATTCTCCTCGGCAGATAAGAAAAACAACGCCTATTCCACCGACATCGCAGGGCTATGGGTAGAGTTAAATGAAGACGCTGGTTCACAACTCTGCCCGGCCCTGAGCTGAGCGTAGACCTTAAGCAAGTCACTTTAACTCACCCAGGCTTTGGTTTACCCATCTGTAAAATGGACATCACAGGAGGTTCATATCAAGCTAGGATTTAATGAGCACTGAATATTTGTTATGCTCTGTTTCAAGCCTGATTTTTATTGTCCCGGGAGCCCTATGAGATCAAGGTTAACAGTCTCTGTTTTACAGATGAGGAAACTGGGGCAGGTAGGAACTTTGAGGTTATTATGAGGGCTAATTGAGATACTGCAAATCAGAAACTTAGCGAGTGCCTGAGACGGTGTAAGGAGCCCAGCAAAACTTGCCTATCTACAGTAATGTGGGAAATTGCTTTCGGTTTGACAGCTATAAAATGCTGTGCAGCCATAAGGGGGTTTCCAGGGCTTTAGACCATTGTTTCAATAATTGTAACAGTGATGATACAAAATTCTTCACTTTTATCCTCTTTATCCACAAACCTGCACCTATTCGGCTGCATTTCTGATGTCCTGGGCTCCAGCCTCCTGAAATGCCGAGGCTGCAGTTTTTCAGTGGGAACACCACCGTGGCTTCAACACCTACGTGTGCTCTGGCTGAACAGATGGAACCCAACTGTGGCTGAGGGTACAGATTGCCCCCTGTGCTTTGGGGGGCAAACAAAGGCTCACCAACATTCCCACACCCTGTGCCAGGACTGCTCTAAGTACATCACATACTCTGAGCTTTGTACTTTAGTACTTAGATTAAGTACTGCAGATTTAGTTCTCACGATGACCTGGGAAGGAGGACCTGCTAAAGAGACGATAAGTAGGCTTGTTCAAGATGTCATAACTGTAAGGTGCAAAGATTCCAACCCAGCCAGTGGACAACCACTGGGCAGTACTCCTGGGGGGCTGTAGTAACTCGGGAATTTTCCTAGAGTATAATCTGGGCAGCATATGGAGGAGAATTGAATATAAACAAGGATTCAGCATATTCTAGGGACATATATCATGGGGCAGCCACATCTCCATGAGAGGGGATACTGTGAGAGCAGATGACGGGTCTGGTGCCAAAAACCTGGGGCAAGGATCTTCCAGACACAATATACATACAGGAGCAGGGTCAGGATTAATATAATGAGACCGGAATTAACATAGTAAGGCCCTTCTAATCTTTATAAATGGGTTCAGAGATTTCCACTGTGCCAATCCTCGTGTAAAGCAGGGGCTCTAAGACCTGGAGATCTCTGAGTCACCTAAAAGTGCACTTATGATTTTTCAAAGGAGAGCATCTTTCTGAGGAGGAACCATCAGCTTGGTAAAGGGACCCGTGACCCGTCAAACACAGGGTCACTGTTCTAGGTGATAGGGAAGGGCTTACCTCCAAGGGCAGATTCCACGCTATGTACACGTGAGACTTGTAATCATCCATCCAGACTTCAGCAACCCGGAGAGCATTTCTCTTGGTGTAGAAGCCAATGTTGCTGTTGTATGGCTTCTTCTTCCGCTCGATGTGGGCCACCCGTGAGCAAGGCAGGACCTCCATACTGCCCCCGCAGAGCCACACCTGGGGGTGCAAGGGTCTCATCAGCCTGACAGAGAAAGGCCCAGAGGCTACCACCCCTTTCCCCAGGCTCAAAAGCAAGGGGCAGGAGACAGCCTGAGTGAGAAATGTATTTTAAAATATAAAGCCCCTGAGATTTCGGAGTTGGTTTGTTACTGCAGCAGAGCCCAACCTAACCTGACTAAAACAGGAAGAAAAAAGTTTTGGGGGATTTTTTTTTATAGAGACAGCAGCTTGGGATATTAAAATTCAGTTGACCTGCCGCCATGGGCTCCCCAGAACCACCCCCCCAACCCCAGCACAGCTTGCTCCGCCCTCACGGTTCCTGGCCAGCACCTCTGGCCTCACAGCAGCCAGGGTGAGCAAGGGGAGCAGCGTGCATGTGCATGGCAGGTGGAAGCTCATACGTATGCATGAATGTGTCTGGGAAGGGGGCACAAAACAAAGAAAAAAATGGAAATAGTCTAGAGGATATAACATGGCGGGCAGAGAGAGGAAGAAAGCAGGTTGACCAAAGGCCTTTATGTATTCATTTGGTCACCCTGAGACATATGGAAGTTCCCGAGCTGAGGACAGAACCTGTGCTACAGCAGTGATATCACTGGATCCTTAACCCACTGGGTCGCCAGGGAACTCCACCAAAGGCCTTTATTATTGGACTCAGTGCCAGGAAGACCTGAGTTTCTGCGGCTTCTCCCACAAAACACTCTCGCGTGCTTGTAGGAATGCTGTTCCTCGGCACCTGGAGCAGGGATGTGAATCCATCCCGAAGTGGTCCCTGCCAACCGGCCCAGTGCACCCGGGACCAGCTGGGAGGTGTCCTCCAGCATGGGCTGCGGGGTGGGGAAGGAGGAACCGGCCATTCCATCCTCCAGTGAGCAAAGGCCACGGACTCCCTTTCTCCCAGAATTTGGACACCCCATTCTCCCCTCGAACCCTGGTTTTCCCACCTACAAGTAAGGGGGGAGGTTGTCTATGGATTCACCTATTCTGGACGCTTCTTACAAGTGGAATTACACAATATGTGGCCCTTTTGCAGCTGACTTCTTTCACTTAGCACCGTGTTTTCAAGTTTTACCCCAGTATTAGTTCTCTGTTCCTTTCTGTACGGATGTATGGATGGCCTGCATTTGGTTTCTACAGTCACCCACTGATGGACACTGGGGGTGCTTCCATTTGGGCTGTTATGAATAACCCCACTGGGAACATGCACATTCAGGTGTTTATATGGCTAGACATTATTACTTCCTTTGGATATGTAACCTAGGAGACGAATCGCTGGGTCCTCTGGTGACTCCAGATTTAACCTTTTGGGGAACTGCCGGACTTCTCCGAAGTGGCCGCCCCATCGTACATTCCCGTCAGCAGTGTGATGCGGGTCTGAAATTCGCCCCCATCCTCGCTCACCCTTGCTGTTGTCCATCTTTCTGATGACAGCCACCCTAGTGGGAGTAAAGTGGCAACGCCTTGCGGTTTTGATTTGCATTTCCCGGACGGCTAATGATGTGGGGCGTCTTTTCATGTGCTTCCTGGCCATTTGTCTGTCTTTGGAGAAATGTCTATTTAGATTCTCTGCCCAATTTTTAATTGGGTTGTTTGTCTTTTTATGATGAGCTGAGGCCTTAGGGTTAAAATGAAGTTGGCCTCCAGTATCATCTCTCTCTCTCCTCACGTCTCATCATCTCCAGTGGGCAAGGCCTTTCAAATCACTCCTCCCAGGCCGTCCCTCCCCCGGGCTCGGGGCAGAGCTGGCTGGCAGATGGCTATGAGACTGCAGAGGAATGAACCGAGCAGCAGAGGCCAATATGCTTGTTCCACTTCCTTCAAAGAGCGGCCGTGTGATGTTAAGCCAGTCACTCTCTCCCGTCCCCCGCTCCCCCCAGATGCCCCATGCCATCTAGCCCTGTGTCTCAGCCTAAGCCAGCTCTGAAGCCCCCCAGCCACCCGGAAAACAGGTAGTGTCTGCTCTGATGTCTTCCAGAATGCTGCGCCTCCTGAGTCACGTTTAGCTTTTCTCCACTTGGGAACGAGGGATCCAGGGACCCCCCATGGGAGAACGGCAGAGGACTTGACAGGTCAGCCAGCCAGAAACGGGGGCGGGAAACAAAACTTCTCTAGGAAGGCCCCCGGTCGGTTTTCAGCAAGCTCTCTTCCCAACTCAGAGGGACAAATACCTGAAGTAAAAGGACATTTTACTGGCATCTCTCAGGAGAGAGGAAAGCATACTTTTCTCTAGATTTTGTCATGTAGATTTGGAATAAAAGAGAAAAAGACATTCTCACCTAAAAAAGTGGAGGAAGGGGAGTCAAGGAACCCAGCGTTAAGTGAACTGATGTGGTTCTGTGACCACTGCCTGCTGACGTTCTGGACAAGCAGGATCCTGCAGCTGTTACAAGCCACCCCTGCAGACGAGAGCACTCCCCTGACCTTCACCTTCAGGGTCTTCTCTTGCATGGGCTCCTTCCAAGGCCTGACCTAGTATCTTGACCCCACGGAACCCGGAAGCCCAGCCCTGGGGGTCTCTCTCGTCCTCCCTCTGGAAGCGAAGCCCTTACACTCCCGCGCCTCGGCCCCACAGGCAGGGGTTCTTCCTGGGATCAGCCTGAAGTTACTTTGGCAACCCTTTAAACCCACTTAATGTTAAAAGTGACACTGGAGGAACACTGCATGCAGAAATTACATAGATAGCCCCATCTGGGAGTCCATGTGCAGACAGATTTTAGCCTTTTGTCTGCTGGCAAAATCTGTTCAAAACAACCCAGATTTCTGGTGAAGAGAACATTTAATTTGTTACTTCTGGCCTCCCAGCATCTTTTTCGGGATACCTGGTAACCTACTTCCGAGAGGCAGAAGTCCGTCCCTGGCTCCTTGCACTTCCCTCCACCATCCTGCAGACTCTTCTCAATTTATTTTATTTTGTTTCATTTTTTTGGCTGCACCCGAGGCACATGGAAGTTCCCGGGCTAGGGACTGAACCTGCACCGCAGCAGCAACCGCCAGCTGCTGTGACAACGACAGATCCCTCACCCACTTCTCCCCAACGGAACTCCTGGCTCTTCCCAGTTGAAATGCATATTCTATGCTCCTAAATTGGATGGACACATAATGACCTTCCTCCTAAACTCCTTTTTTCTTTTTTTTTTTGTCTTTTTAGAGCCGCACCCGGGGCATATGGAGGTTCCCAGGCTAGGGGTCAAACTGGAGCCACGGCCACCGGCCTATACCACAGCCACAGCAACGCAGGATCCAAGCCACATCTGCAACCTACACCACAGCTCACGGCAAGGCCGGATCCTTAACGCACTGAGAGAGGCCAGTGGTTGAACCTGCGTCCTCGTGGATGCTAGTGAGATTCCGCTGAGCCATGACAGGAACTCCAGTCCTTTCACAAAAATTCAATTTCAGTCCTCTCCTTTATTTATTACTGTTTCTCAGAAATAGGATTTACCAGTAGAGACCTCAAGACATATCTCAATTTAAATACTACAGTGGCGAGAACTCCTAAATATCTGGATTCTACTGCCAGTCGATGCAAGTTCTCTTCATAAAAGGCGAGGAATTAAAACGGCAGCTTGCTAAGTGACGTGTGACACAGAGGAGGAAGGAAACCCATATTGAAAGCAGCTTGAGTTACTGAGCATGAAAAGGAAGGGCTTCCTTTTTTTTCTCCTTCATTTGATTTTTGTTGCTGTTGTTTATGCAGCAACGTTATTCTTAAACGAATAATACTGGGGGTGGGAGGACAAATATTATCAGGTTTATGCTCAACAATTTACAACTGACCCCGGCCTTACTACCCAGCCTAATAGCATATTATGGTCAAAGAGGGCTGGGCTTCCACGTTAGAACAAGAGCCCAAAGCAGGTTCCCTCAGGCCCTGTGGTTCACCTTGACCCTGTCTTTCCCCTCCTCTGACTCCCTCTTTCCCCCAAACGCTCTCTTTCTCTGTATTTAGGACTGCCCCACCGTGGCTTTCTCTGGCTTCTCCTTCTGTCCAGCCATCTCTGCCCTGTTTACAGGTTCCTGCCTTTGGACTATTCCTCCCTGCAAGAGCAAGCTTCCACTAAACAGATTTCAAGCATTTGACTCATCTTTGCATTCCCAGCACCCAGACTGATGTCTTTAATTTCTAACTGTTTACCTCCCTTAGTCATTCAATTCAATGCAAGCCTGCTTCCTAAGACCAGAGCTCAGAGCTAAAGGCTGTTAGAGATACAAAGAAAATTGAGACGCGGATCCTACTCATTGTCCCTGTTCTTTCCTCAGAGCTTAACACTGGAATTGCAGGAAGCACTGAGGCTCTCGCTCTAGAGCCTTGATCTGGAAGCAGCCTGCACGGGGCGGGGGGCAAGTGATTAACAGGCATCCACGCTTTACTATCATTCAGTCTGCATTTTGCCTGGGATTAAAGAGGAGCTGGCAGGTGCCATTAGGATGAACTATGCTTGGCCACAGGAGGAAAGTGAATTAGATTCAATTCTTTTTTATAATTTAATTTTTAATTTTTTTTATTGAAGTATAGCTGATTTACAATGCTGGGTTCATTTCTAGCAGACAGCAAAGTGTACATCAGAATATATATTCTTTTCTCATGTTCTTTTCACTTAACGGCTTATTCCTGGATACTGAATATAGTTCCCTGTGCTGTACAGTAGGACCTTGTCGTTTATCTCCTTTTCTCTTTCGCAGCTGCACCCAAGGCATATGGAAGTTGCCAGGGCCAGGGATCGAATCTGAGCCACAGCCCAGACCTACGACAGCTGCAGCAATGCTGGATCCTTAACCCACTGCGTGAGACCAGGGATTGAACCTGCGTCCTCACGGGCACCATGTTGGGTTCCTAACTTGCTGAGACCTCAGGGAGCTGCATCAACTAATTTTTTAAATGCTGGACTAGTAATTGGGTTAGAAGCCACAGATGTTGGGGAAATGTGGGGATTCTGAGACTGTGCGTGATCCGCGAGACAGGAAAGGGCCAGGATGGAGCATCAGGGCCCAGGGACACGGGGGCAAAGTGGATGCCCTGGTCCTTACTGATGGTTGATGGGGACTGGGCAGGGGTGGCCCTGGGGGCTGGGATGCTGACACCAAAGCAGATTATGAAGCCCAGAAATGCCAGGCCACCGTGCCATTCAGTGCTCTTGGAGATGCTGGATGAGCCAAAGCCAAGGGAAGATAAATGCAGATCTTGGTTCGCTTGGGTCTGGGCACCAAAGGAAACAGAGGTCATCCAACCAGTCTCCCGTGTCACTCTGGGCCTGCGGTCAGTGGCTTGGCGCCTGACGAGTTACAACATCCGTGGATTTCACAATTTCAACTTTTTTATACAGCAACTTTAGAGCTCTCATCAGGAAAGGATCCTCACAACTGAAGGGGACACACATGCGCTGAGAAAATGACGAATCTCAGTCCCTTTTCTTGAATTCCAGCTTCTACTTGGATGCCCGGGGAGACGAGAACTCTGTGATGCTCTACGTGGGTCCACATCTAGCTGCTAACGAAACAAATTCAAACCTGGCGTCGCCGATGGTAACGACGGGGCCAAGCTCTGCTGCTGTTCCTGCCGACTCTGCGGCAGAGGCTGCAGCGTGAGCACCGCGGCCTCCTGGGCCCGCACCTGTCTGGCCTTCCCCGGAGGAGCCGTGGCCTGAAGCTCATTCTCACAGTGCGTGTGAGCCTGGGGACACTGAGTGTGTGTCACCCAAGGCTGATGTGTTTGAAATGCCAGTGTTGCCTTCTCTGCCCTCTCCCACTGCACAGGGATCTTGCAAATCATTCTTTAAAGGTGGAGGAGCCACAGGTAAAAGAAGCTGCAGTCCCCAAATGAGCCCAAGGAAGGCAACCTGCCAACTGTGAACATCCACGGTGGGTTTTTACTAAAATCTCAGTGAAGCCACTGAGCTTCGAAGGTCCAACTATTCCAGGGGCCAGAAGAAGCAGCCCCAGGCATTCCGCATTTCCCTGTTTGGACTTGGAAGCGTGTAGAATTTTGAAAAGTCTACAGAAATCTCAGGCTTTGAATGGATTAGGTGAGCAGGAGCAAGTGGCGTCCCGGAGGTTTCCTTCCAATCCGGTAATTTTATTTCTGTTTCTCTCCCAGAAAAATACTCTATTCCCCAGTGTCCGTGGAGGCCAGCGACTGCACCTGCATATGGACAGTGTCACCATCACCAAAGCACTCCATCCCCATTCGATCCTCAGCCTCGTGTGGGGCCGGTTTCATGTTTTGAGAATTGCTGGAATGGTAGCCAGCAGCAGAGCTAATAGACGGAAATGGTCTTTTAAATTTTTCAACAGTTCTCTCTGGCACGGCTTTGTTCTTGCTCTCCTAATGCTGTGTCCGCCATCGCTTCTAGGCCTGGGGTCTCCCTGAACAATTCTAAAATGTCATCTCCTGCCGGCTGACTCGTGCTGTGGGAAGCAGCGAGCAGCCTGGCTCCCGCAGAGCCAAGCCGGCCAAATGTCATGAGCTCACTCACCCATTCAGAGAAAGTGAGGTCAAAACATGTCCTGACTGAAACAGGTCTCCTTGCTCTCTGGCTCCCAGAAAACACAGGAATGGCATTGTATTACCTTGAAGGTACCCCTTTTCTCCCCTTCTGTAAAAATGCTGGGGTGTGTGTGTGGGGGTTGGGTTTCCACAGTTCTGAGAATGCCACTGAATAGCATAGATCTTGAAACCTTAAAGAAACAGCAGCTCGGAGTTCCCTTCGTGGCTCAGTGGTTAACGAATTCGACTAAGAACCATGAGGTTGCGGGTTCGATCCCTGGCCTTGCTCAGTGGGTTAAGGATCCGGCGTTGCCGTGAGCTGTGGTGTAGGTTGCAGATGCGGCTCGGATCCCGTGTTGCTGTGGCTGTGGCAAAGGCCGGCAGCTACAGCTCCTGTTAGACCCCTAGCCTGGGAACCTCCATATGATGTGGGTATGGCTCTACATAAAAACGCAGAAAGACAAAAAAAAAAGAAAGAAAGAAAGAAAAGGCAGCTTAGGGTGGCTTCAAAGGCCACCTCAGGCCTTTGTCCTGGAGAATCTGAAGCACAATCCATCCTGTGATTGAAGTTCATCGTGTCCGACATCCTTCACGGATGCCAGGAGCTCCTGCATTTTCTTGCCACCCCTGGGTCCTAGAAGGAGTGTTGGGGGGCGGTGCTGAGAGCAGGAAGAAATCCAGACTATTATGGGCTAAATTGCACCCCTTCCTCCACTCTCTGACCCTCTCCCCGGCAAATTTATATGATAGAGTCCTCGTTCCCAACACCTCAGAATGTGACTCCATTTGGAGAGAGGAAAACCGATGTTAGCTGAGGTTCTTAGGATGGGCCCTAATCACATATGCCTGGGGTCCTTATAAGAAATGATCAGAGGAGTTCCTGTCATGGCTCAGCGGTTAATGAACCTGAGTGGGATCCATGAGGATACAGGTTTGATCCCTGGCCTCGCTCAGTGGGTTTAGGATCCAGCATTAGCTTGAGCTGTGATACAGGTCACAGATGCGGCTCGGATCTGGTGTTGCAGCGGCTGTGATATAGGCTGGCAGCTGCAGCTTTGATTTGACCCCTAGGCTGGAACTTGTATATGCCGCAGGTGTGGCCCTAAAAAAAAGAGAGAGAGCGCTCAAGATACGGATGCGGACACACGGAGAGAACAGCCTACAAGGACAGAGAGAAGCTGGGCACCTCCAAGACAAGGAGAGAGGTGTCAGGAGCCATCAACTCTGCTGACACTCTGATCTGGAACCTCTGGCCTCCAGAACTGAGAGAAAATAAGCTTCTGTTCTTTAAGCTGCCCGGGCTGTGGTGCTTTGATAGAGCAGCCCCAGTGGATGGATACAGTACCCTTCCCACATTTTCCCTGGGCTCTGTCACAGGCCACCGCCCCAGGGGAACCTGGATGGAACAGGGCCCATCACAGGGGTATAAAGAACCCAGGAGAGGTTTTGCAAAGGAAGACTTTCCTTCAAAAAATTAATATTGAGTGGGAGTTCCCACTGAGGCTTAGCAGGTTATGAACCTGACTAGTATCCACGAGGATACAGGTTCGATCCCCAGTCTCACTCAGAGGGTTAAGGATCTGGCGTTGCTGTGAGCTGTGGTGTAGGTCACAGATGCGGCTTGGATCTGGCGTTGCTGTGGCTTTGGTGTAGGCTGGCGGCTGCAGCACCGATTGGACCCCTAGCCTGGGAGCCTCCATATGCTGAGGGTGTGGCCCTAAAAAGCAAAGCAAAAAAAAAAAAAAAAAAAAATTTGAAGCAGGGAGTTGCCCATGAAATGGTAACACTTTCTGTTACCAGCTTAGAGGCCCGTGTTGGGGAATGATTCAAAATCTCCTCAGAGGAGATTCGGCTAAAACGGTTCCAACTGGAGGAAAAGTAGTTTCTGGTCCCCAGACAGGAAGGGGCTTCTGCAACGTGAGGCGTTAAGTTGCACGCAAAGAGTGGGGGTCCCTGGGAGGGACGCCACCCTCAGCAGACAGCCCCGGACTCCTGGGGACACGTCAGCCCACCTGGGACAGCTGATGCTGGGGACCTGGGAGCAGATCCTCTCACACAGCTGCACTGCGACCTCCAGAAGGGCCCTTCCCGGCTCTGGAAGCCTGGTCTCAGTGTCACTTTATAACCATCCCTTCCCCTCCCAGCCACGGAGGAGGTCCTTGCTCACAGACAGGGCAGGCAGTCATCACGAAGCACAATGGCCCCGACACCTACCGCGTGCCAGCCACTCTGCAAAGGACTCTCCACTCCTTCTTTTATGTCATTCTCAGGCCCGCGAGGAGGTCCGTGCCCATGTTACAGATGAGGAAACTGAGGCCGGGGAGTGAAGGAGCACGCCTCAGGCACACACGTACTAACTGAAAAGCCGAAATGCAAAGCTGGGCCTGTTTCACTCGTTCCCCACCACACATGCTTGCAAGGGCGTCAGCAGACCTCGGGTCTCTATGACGGAGCCACTCAGCAGCACCGCCACCCAAGTCCGGGGACCAGGATACCGGGACACAGATGATCTAAGCCAGAGGTTTCCCAATAACAGACCTCTGACTAGGGCTAACTGCAGCCCTGTCACCCAGGGGGTTTGTGAAAAACACACACGCACTGCTCCCGGTCCCTGAGGTTCTGACTTGGTGGGTCTTGGGAAGGGCCTGGGCAGCTGCATTTTTACCAGCTTTGGGCATCAGAACTAGGGGAAGGTTCTGTAACATTTGTGCCAGGGACTCCTGTGCGGTCTGGGGAAACCTACGGATCCCTCCTCAGAATAAAAATGCATCAAGTTGTGAGCCACACGGGAAGTGGAGTTCCTGTCATGGCTCGGTGGTTAACGAATCCAACTAGGAACCATGAGATTGTGGGTTTGATCCCTGGCCTTGCTCAGTGGGTTAAGGATCTGGCGTTGCTGTGAGCTGTTGTGTAAGTTGCAGACGCAGCTTGGATCTGGCATTGCTGTGGCTGTGGCGTAGGCTGGCGGCTATAGCTCCGATTAGACCCCTAGCCTGGCAACCTCCTTATGTCGCGAGTGCGGCCCTAGAAAAGGCAAAAAGACAAAAAAACCAAAAAAAGGAAAAAAAGCATCAAGTAACATAACGCCTAGCATTAGAATGGAAATCAATTATGTTGAAATATAATTATCAAGTGGTTGAAAAATCATGATATAGTGATACATGTGCTTCTTTAAGACATTAAGATCAAGTGTGGGTTGAATAACTACTATAAATTTGAAAGTAGAGAAAACTGTAATTCGAAAAGATACATGCAGCCAATGTTCATAGCACTTTTACAATAGCCAAGACATGGAAGCAACCTAAATGTCCACTGATAGAGACAGATATAGGAGATGTACTACGTATATACAAAGGAATATTACTTGGCCACAAAAAAGAATGAAATAATGCCATCTGCAGAAATACAGACCTAAAGATTATCACATTAAGTGAAGTAGGACAAAGACAAACACAATATATCACTTCTATGTGGAATCTAATACAAATGATACAAAAGAACTTATTCACAAAACAGAAACAGATGCAAAGATTTTGAAATCTAACTTATGGTTACCAAAGGGGAAATGCTGCAGGCAGGGATAAACTGGGAGGTTAGGATTGGCATAGATACGCTGCCAAATACAAAATCTATAATGTAACGAGGACCTACAGTATACATGCATAATAGATTCACTTTGCTGTATATCTGAAACGAATACAACATTGTAAGTCAACTATATCCCAATAAAAATTTAAAAACAGTAGATAGAACACCTGACTATTTCACGTTATCTGTAAGAACCAGGATGTGCTATATGCATGTCTGGGATTACTACTGGCCATAAAAGCACAGTATGGCTAATGGCACAAAGATCTATGGCTTCCATTAGTAGCTGAAATAATTACTAACGTCAGTTAGAGATGAGTAGACATAAAACATGCATTTTACATCCCTAACCAAGTTTACAGAGCCCTCGATTTTATCAGAATCCATGGAGATGCTCAGACCCTATGCTAAACACCCTTGTTTGGGGGTTAAAGCCAGCTGTCATCTAAAAAATTTAAAATATGGATTTCAAGCCCTTTTTTTTTTTTTTAATCTTTCACAAATGGGTTTTTACAAGAGGTAACATCAAGTGGAAGCAGTGTGTGATTTTCTTTAGCGCTGCCAAGTGTGCATGGATACTTTGATCTTTTCTTCCAGGCAAAAGGAACTCTGTTAAACAACTGATTTAAAACTTAAAGATCGCTAGTGGAATAGTAACCACAAGAAATCACATTCATGCAAACCTCACGAGGGAAAACGTTGCATGATTTATCTTTCTGTCGGCATTCCGGCACTCTCAGACGGGAGTTATCTTTTCCCCCTTCCACTCTTGCTTTGTTTTGTACTTATCCTCATTTTCTAAATAACATGGTTTCCAGATTGCGAGAAATGACTATCCTGATTCAGAGCAAACAGTGCCAGAGATCTATTCACGAAAAGAGCTGCGTTCTTACCGTAATCAACCAACCCTTTCCCACATCCCCCTCTGAAGAGATGACCTGGGTAAAGCCAGACAGAAAGCTCTACGTAGCAACTAGGAACAATGCTTGATGGGCACCAAAAAGTTCGCTGTGCTTAGCTTTGCAACAGATCCTGGGATAATAGCATTTCGGGCATGCTCACAATGCATTTAATAGCTCAGAGCATTCCTTGCTTTTGCCACTTGCGGTTGTGTGCTGGGGTTTAGGTGGGTTTCAGCGTTTCCTAGGCTGCTCACAACTGCTCATCTGCATGCCAAGCTCACCAGGAGTGCAGCCTTGCCTTCTGCAGTGAGCGGAACTGTCCCCATGGGCCACCTAGTGCAATCACTCTGCATCCGAGCCTATGGAGGTGGGACCGAGACACCAGCAAGAAGAGGATGGCGGACAGCTGCGTCTCTGAGAGGAGAAAGCAGACCCTGTCTCTCAGGCACACGCCCTGGAGATGAGAGTATCGTTCACCTGGATGCGGCTTCATCCTTGAAAAGGTTTCATAAAATTTCCCAGCGCCGCTCAAAATCTGAGATCTTTTTTCTGTTCCCTCCTTTTAAGCCATGGTTCTTCCCTCACACAGCATCATGGGCCTCAGCACCTAGCATCCCAGACTTAGGGGCCTCACTGTACACAGAGGGCAGGTACCCAAACCAGAATATCCAAGAGTCCGTTTCCTTACTGCCATCTCACTCCGGCCCAGGCTGACGGCCCCAGACTCACCGCCTCCACCATCCTGGTTCCACTCACTCTCGGGTTCATATTAAACTCAGCCACTGCCCATGCTGTGTCCACACCAGGACCTTCCTCTCATGTCCTCTCTGCCCAGCCAAATTCCACCCACTTTTCAAGGCCCAGCACCCACCCAGGAAGCACTTTCCTAACCCTCCTAGGCATGGACAGTCACTTTCCTTATCCATGGTAACACTCCGTATTTCTGCCACTATTTCCCAGATGGAGCAGATGGTCTAAAACGCCGGCTGGGCCCGGGCACACTGTACACGGCTCCGATTCGGAAGCCAGCGCTGGGAAGCGGCCCGCCCTTCCTGTCTCCACTGACCCCCCACCTTCTGCAGCAAGTCCCCGTTCCCACAGTTCCACCCTGGCCAATTCAGAACGACCCACTCTGACCCCAGGCTCCTTTTCTTTTCTTCCGTTTCCCTTGTTCACTTACACCCACTAAACTTGTTCAGAAGTGGGGATGTGTGCGTGTGCACGCTCTGGCCATGTGATGCCTGTAATGATAAAATAATAACAACAAAGTAATGAGAGCTAACACTTAACTGTGTTTTAAGCACTTTGCATTTACTAACTCATTATTAACTCAATCCCATGATAACATTATGAGGTAGGTGCTATTATGTTCCTCATTTAAGAAACAAAGGAATCGAGTCAGAGAGAGTTTTAAGCGAATTACCCAAAGATATCCAGTGTCCTGTGTTTTCTTAGATCCTGTGTTTGTCTATGCGGCATCTATTCATCACAGGGCCAAACCCAGAGGCAGACTACACCTCTGTTGCTATCCAGTGCCCACATCGGATCCCTCTCCGTACCTAACTCCCACCCACCAAGCCGAGATCCCCCTGCCCTAAATCATCCAGGGCCGGGTACCGGACAACTAGGGGGGCAGCCCCTATGTCCCAGAAATGCCAGAATTATTCAAACCAGCCTGTTCTAATCTGTTTACTTTGCCCTGCCTTCAATAAAGCTCTTGCCAGACTCTCCTCTTGCTCCTTCTGTCTTCCTGACCTGTATGGCACACCTGTCATTTCTAGAAGTATAATAGCAATCTTTCCTTTCAGAGGCACTGATCTCTCTGTCATCACATTATCACCTTTAGAAATTAGGACCCAGGCACAGATCACCCAGCAAGGGAGCAGCTGAACGGGGGTCCAGACCTGGCAGTCTGAGTACACGGCCCCTCTAGCTTGAGGCTCTTCCTTTCTGTCTCAGCTTACGGCCCCTCTCCATCACTCTGAATTCTCTTCTGCACCCTCTGGTTTCACCTCTGTGCCCCTGCCCTCCTTTGTACTCTCTTGGCAAAACCATCACCTTGGGCTGGACCAAGAAGAGCCTGCATTTTCTGAACCAACACCCAAACTACTGGGTGTTTGAGAAAAATCATAGAAGCACACAGAGTTGCCTTCAAGCCTCAAGGGCTTGCCAGGAAAGCCCGCTGAGTCTCGCTGGTCCTCACGGCGGCTATTTCAATCATCCCAGTTCTCTTCCAATTGCCAACAGCCCCTCACTCTCAGCTGATGTCACCACTGGCATTTACCAGTGCACACAGCAGCCACCAGCTAGGATACTGCCCAGCCTCGGACTCTCACCTTCCTCCTTTTACGGGGCGATGCGCTCTCCCCAGCGTGACGAATGCCCACCCTGCTAAATCCAAGGGTATTTAGGACTCCTTATCTTATGCAATTCTCAGTCCCGTTGACCCATTTCATTCATTCATCTATTGCGTATCTACTATGTATCAAGCAGTGAAAAAAACCTTAAGACCCCTGCTCTGTGGAGCTGATATTTTAGCGATGGCTGATAGTAAATAATACAGAAAACACACAAGCACGTAGTGCATGGGAAAGTGGGAAGTCTAGGGAGAAAAGAAGCGCTGTGAAGGGCTCGGGGCTGGGGTGTGAGCAGGAGGTGAGAGAGGCTACAGCACGAAGGAAGTGAGAGATTTCTGTGGGAAGAGCTGGAGCAACAGTCTGATGGCAGAAGCCTGCCAGGCGAGCCCAAGGTCGGCGGGGCTGCAGGAGTGAAGGTGGGAGGAATGGCAGGAGATGAGGTTAGTTCTTGGAGGGTCTGCCTGGGGGACCGAAAGGACTCCTCCTTTTACCTGGAGAGAAATGGGGAGCCACTGAAGGTTCTGGAGCAGAGGATGCCAGGACTTGACTTAAGCGTGAAGAACATCACTCTGGCTGCTGAGTTGAGATGGACTGGGGTAGGGGTGGGCAGGGCTGAGTGGGGAGACCAGAGAGAGGTTCCCACAGCGATCCAGGCAGGAGGTGAAGGTGACTTAGCCAAGAAGAGAATATGGAGGGGGCGAGAGGCAGCTGGATTCTTGGAAGCCTTCCCTTCCTTGGCTGCCATGGGGCTGCCCTCCCACGGTTCTTTCTGGTCCTTCTCCTCTCCCTGGAGGGCTTCTGCCCTGGACTTTAGCTGCTTCACCTGCAGTGAAATGGGGACACCCATGCTGGGGCCCCTCAGGGTTCCTCCCCCAAGCTCTCCAGTCAATTGCCAGCTGCCCGCCAGCGAGGTTGAGCGTCAGACTTTTAAACTCACCGGCCTGCTCAGCCCTCCGTCTGGGTGGACCACAGACCGCAGAAACTTAGTTCTAAACTCCCCACTGATCTGCTCATCCGACCTCGGGGTCTCGCCCATTGTGCAGATTAGAAAACTGGGAGCTTCATTCTCCTTTACTGTCAAAGCCAGCCTGTCACCAGGATCCGGTCATCTCGCCTCCAGAACAGCTTCTGAAAGCATCTACTTCTTTCTCTCCGAGCTGTAACTTCTCCACCCAGCATTTTCCTGGGAGGACCATGGTGTGGTCCTGGCCGTCTTCCTGTCTCTGTGGTGACCTGCTTCGACCCTCGTTCCTGCCGGACTGAGCCTCCTAAAGTACCAAACGCACCTCGGCTCTCCCCATCTTCCACCTTCGGGGCGCCACACTGCCCTCGGGAGATGGTTTAAAATTCACCCCCAAGGCCCAGAGGACCGGCTCTCATTGATGCGCTTCCATCTCCTGCCCTGCCCGGCTGCTGCAGCCAAGGGGGAAGGCTCTCAGGTCGCCCCAGAGCGATCCTCTGTGGCCCCGGGCCCTGCCACCTGCAGTTCTCTCTAACGACAGGCCTTCTCACCGCCCTCCCTCCCTCCTTCTCACCCTCAGGCCCCATCCCAATGCCGTCTTCTCTAGAAGCTTCCCCAGCCCTCCATCCAAGCTGCAGGCCCCACGTAAAGGGCCCTCCTTTACATCTCTAGCCACAGCGTCTCCGGCCTGCCTGCTGCTTCCCTGTTTACGTCCCCATCACGTCCTCAGGTCGCCTAGGGCTGACGCCCCGCCTTTGATTCCTCAGTGGAGTCCCGGCGCTGAGGGACGACTCCGCCGGCGCAGGTGTTTGCTGAATTCTAGACTATTACTCAGCGGAGCCAGGATTCTCAGGCAGGCTGGTCTCTGAATAGAAAAGCGGTTCCCGGCATCAGTCCTAGGGTCCACGAGGCCTGACAGGCGACGCTGCGACACCTTTACCACCGTGGCCTTTACGATCTGAAAAACGGTCATCACGTCTCCGACGCGCAAGGCCCTGGATGAGGCACTGAGTAGGTTATTTCATTTAATTCTCACAATTATTCTATCAAATCACTTTTGTACTTTTTGTTTTACAAATGAGAAGCAGAAGCTGTATGTTAAATAACTTTCGCTGCCTGGTCAATGACAGGCAGGATGTGACTGACCCTTTGGATTTCTTTTTTGAAAAAATGTATTTATTTTTAATTCTAGTAGATTTGTAATGTTCTGTCAATTTCTTTAATTTCCTTTTAATATATATATATATATATATATATATATATATATATATTTTTAGGGCCGCACCCGTGGCATATGGAGGTTCCCAGGCTAGGGGTCTAACTGGAGCTCCAGCTGCCAGCCTACACCTCGGCCACAGCAACGTGGGATCCGAGCCACATCTGCGACCTACACCACAGCTCACAGCAACACTGGATCCTTAACCCACCGAGCAAGGCCAGGGATCGAACCCACATCCTTACGGATACTAGTCGAGTTTGTTAACTGCTGAGCCACAACAGGAACTCCAAAATTGTTTTATTATGCTTGATTTACAATGTTCTCCTTTGGGTTTCTGTGTCATCATTACCTTCTGCATGACAGTCCCCAGAATGCGGGAAAAATAATCCTTGTTCTCCCAATAATTATCTATTGTCCTCCGGTCTCCCACATTTCTCAAACCCCTTCTTGGATACATTTTATTTCTGGCTTGCACAGCTTTACGCTCCAGGGCAAACAGACCGCAGCATAAGGAAATACGCCCTCTGATCTGTCTCCCAGCTCCTCGGCCCTGAACGGTAAGGCAAACACGTGGTCCTTGTGAGGTCTCAACGGGCCTGGGGTCACCTGTGCCTCCAGCCCTGCTGTCCCAAGGGGGCTTCTGGGAACAGAGGCCTGCCCTGGTTCAGCCCTTGTTACAGAAAATGACCCCAGCTGGACACCCCCAAAGAGCCAGGCTGGCCCACGGGGCTGCAGACCCCAGGAGCTCCAACCTCAGGGCAGAGCAGGCCTGCACCTCCCCCCACCCTCCGCCCCCAAGTCCACGGACAGCGGCCCGGCTGCCACACAGGGCAGGCGGTAGACCCCGAGGGTATGTTTTTAAGGGAGAAAAAACAGAATTTAAGGAAACCATGCTGCTTGTTTATAAGCAGGGGCTGAGCGCTGCAGGGCTGAAGACAAGAGTCTGGCTACCGGGGCCTGACCCTGAGGGACCTGGGCCCAGCACAGTCCTCCAGGGAAGGCGTGAAGAAGCCGCGTGCCTCCCGCCAGGATCAAAGACCCCTGCGAACAATCCCCACGGCCAAGCACATGGAAGGAGCTGTCCCTGCTCAAACAGTAGCCAACGGGTGAAGCAGCCCAGGCCTGAGGTCTGAGAGGGGAGATGCAGTAAACGTGGGGGCCGGTGTCCCGACCTGTCCCCAGAGCCATCTTCGCCGAAGCCTCCTCCCCCCGGTGCCCAGGGCATCACCCCTCCCGGGGTGCCCGTCCTCTCTCCAGGCCTCTTTGGTCGGGGCGGAGGTCCAGGACCCCAGAATGGGCCTGGCAGCCTCGGACCCAGGCAGGGAAGAGAAGCGTCTTCCTGAGGGGTGTCTCCGCTGGGCTGCAGGGCCCCTCCAAGCAGGGGGACCCGGTTCCCTGCTTCGTCTCCGCCCGGCCCGGCGCTGTCCCCTCACAGCTTCTGATATGGCTGATCCCTTGCTTCCAATGGGGAGTAAAACTGGGCTTTTTTTCCTTGTTTTTCCCTTCTGTCTGTACCTGCCAGTGCCAATGACGCCCTGCACTGCCGGCAGCTAGCCCGCCTCTCACACGATCCCCTTCTCTGGCCCTTCCAGGCGAGTGAGTAATGAGAAACCAGAAAGGGGACTTCAGGAACAAATGAGACCCAAGAAATGCTACAAGAAAGCTCTCAGGGCCTTCAGAAGGCAATGAGGCATGTGATGTGAAGATTAGCATAGAGAACAGCAGTCCCCCTAAATAAATAAAGAACGAGGTGTCACATTCCCATGCCGCGTTTGTTTCCTCGGCCACTCACCCCTCTTAAACTCCCTCCTGCGTAGAACTTTGCTCCGGATTCAGAGGCAACCCAGGAAAGCTCTCCCCGGACCCTCAGGCTGCTCTTAGCCTCAGTCTGCCCCGCTGTAAAGTGCAGGGGGAGGGGGGCTGTGATTTAAGGACCCCTTCCACTAATTCCACTAATTTCCACACGTCCCCCCCAGTGCCTCTCCAGTCCGGAGCAAGAATGAGCCTAACATAAGGCGAGCATGGCAGCATCTGCAGGTAACATTTAAGGGGGGCCTTAAACACTCAGGAATCCAGACAATTGCATTTAGAGTGGATAAGAAAGGAGAGCTCGCTGTATAGCACAGGAAACTATGTCTAATCACTTGTGATGGATCATAATGGAGGATCATGAAAGAAAGAATGTATATATATGTGTGTGTATATATATATATATATATATATCATATGCATGTGTGTTTATGACTGGATCACTTTGCTGTACAGCAGAAATTGATAGAACATTGTAAATCAACTATAATAATTTTTTAAAAAAGAGAATATATATACTTTTGTCTTTCTAGGGTCGCACCCATGCTATATAGAGGATTTCAGGCAAAGGGTCAAATCCGAGCCACAGCTAACAGCCTACGCCACAGCCACAGCAACGTGGGATCCCAGTCGCGTCTGCGATCTACACCACAGCTCATGGCAACGCTGGATCCTTAACACACTGAATGAGGCCAGAGATAGCACCTGCATACTCATAGACACTAGTTGGCTTCGTAACCCACTGAGCCACAACAAAAACTCTAGAGGCACTATTTTAAAAGTTGCAATATTCAAAATAACACAACAAAATCCATGACAAGCAAAAATGTCAAAATTTTCAACCAAGATAGATGCCCACTCTACAGGCGCACAGCTCACCTCAGCCTCCCCCAGGTCCTGGGCTCCAGAGAAGAGACCACCTACGAGCCAGGGGTACCCTCTGCATCCTGCAACGCCTCCTTCTCACTTGCCACGCTCTGGTCATATCTTCCATGCCCAAGAAGGTGCCCAGTCCTTTCCCCGCCCCTCGTCCCCAATGCACACCAACCCACAGATCCATCACGGGGGTTAAGGAGGCTGGTGCTTCCACACCTGGCCACAGCTGTCACATTTTTCACCGCAAGCCTGGACCGGAGCCCTTCTAGGAACACTCCCACCCCCTCGGAGCACCCAACGTTGTCTCTGCTGAAAGCTGGAGCTGGATCTGGTTCACTATTCAAACCCAAAGAGAACCTCACACATATCAGAGGAACAAAGCAACGCATCGGCGACTCTGATCTGAGTGGCTCCCGGTGCCCAGAGCACCTCAAAGGGGGTCCCGTGGGATGTGAGGGGAGCGCCCACCCGGAAGCAGCCTGCTCCACGGTGGGAGAGCTTGGCAGGACGGAGGTCCCGCCAGACCTAGAACCACGGCAGTCCTCCTTGTAAGGGCATCTCTTTTTCTTCTCTCTTTGGGCTAAACACCTCTGGATCCCTTATAAGATCCCCACGTGACGTGGCATGGGGCCCCACAGAGAAGGCGTTGGGGGTCACGTCACAGTCTTTGATGAGTCACTGGCTAATTCTTACCTTCCTCAAAGTCTGCCATCAGCTTCAAGCGCCTCCTCCTGCCCGCTGGAGCTGTAGCCACCTGCTGACCGTACTTGGATTATTACTACCTTAACTGCTGGAGCAGACCCTCATTTCTGCTCTTGTCCCAACAGAATCCCCATCAACCAAACGTGTCAATCCGCTGCTCCAAACGCTCCCACGGCCCCATGGCACTCAGAGCTCACGCTGAAATTCAAAGGGCGCCAATGGGCTGCCCTCTTCTGCCTCGTCATCTCCTCCCCCACCCCGGTCTTGCTCATGCCCCTCCAGCCACACTGATCCCCCCTCCCCGCTGTTCCTCAAGTGGGTGAAGCCGGTTCTCGCCACAGGGCCTTTGCACTCGCCGTCCCTTCTGCCTGGAATGGTCTTCTCCCAGAAACCGCACAACACTTGTCCCTTTACTTCATGTGGGTCTAATACTTCACTGCCTCCTTATCCTAGGAACAGCCCATCTACACAATTCACAACAGTCTCTCCCCCGACACCCAACCTATGTCCCTCTCACTCCATGTTATGTACTGTCTGCTCCATCAGGGCAGGGACTCTGTTTTCTTCATTGCCACTTGGCAGTGCCAGAATGGAGCCTGGCACACAGCAAGTGTCCAATGAGTTGAAGAACCTGCATATAAGTTTATGTGCTTATCCTCAACTCACAGAAATTCTTGGGTTTGAATCCAAGAGTGTAGCCTATGTTAGATTGGCTATGTAGCCCCCCCTCCTTTTTTTTGGTAGGGCTGTACCTGCAGCATATGGAAGTTCCTGGGCTAGGGGCTGAGTCAGGGCTGCAGGTCTACACTACAGCCACAGCAACAACAGATCTGAGCCACAGCTGTGACCTATGCAACAGTTTGGGGCAATGCTGGATATTTAACCCACTGAGTGAGGCCAGGGATGGAATCGGTATCCTCATGGACACCATGCTGGGCTCTTAACCCACGGAGCCACAAGGGGAACTCTTAGCTATGTACCTTTACATCCAAAATGGCACCTGTCTAGAGTTCTCAGACACGCTTCATGATTTCAGGATTGTGCTGGAAGAGCCAAACATTTTTGTCTTTGGCTCTTCAACTCTTGCTGAGTTGAGTCCCAGGCCTGCCTTTTTCAGTGTTGCCCTAGTATTTTTAGAAGACCACTTCTTGTGTGTTTGTGAGGGCCAATTATCCCAGCTGCTTCTCTGGGTACGTTTCCACTTGCTGGTTCCCTTTTACATTCCTCACAAACACAGATGAAATCACCCGCTTAGCATGTTCCAGTCCTAACAAACCCCGACAGCATTCCGGTCCCGGGTGGCCTCCACGCCATAGCTCCTCTGGTGGAAATGCACACAAGTTAAGTCCACAAAAGGGACTAAAATGCAGAGAGAGAGGCAGAGAAGGGAGGACCAGACTTCCCGTGGGGGAGGGGTGGCGCGGCTGTCAGAGCCTTAGGGGGATACCCAGCCCCTCGTCCCCACAAGATGTCTTGGGTTTAGCCCCCGCTGCTCCGTCATGGGAGCTCTGCCAAGGGAAGGGTTTGGCTCTGCCCCTGGCTCTCTGGAACCCGGGCCAACCGCTGGCTGCCGCTGACCGTCCGGTGTGTATCCAGCATTCCTGTTAGAACTAGAGTCAGCACACAGACAGGATCCACAACCACGGCCGTGTGAATGAACGAGCCCACGAGGAGGGTTTAGAGGGATCAGCTCAACTGTCTACAGAGGCTCTGACTCCGGAGACTTTGGATGGAGCAAAGGGACTGTGAAGCCACCCGTCCCCAGATTATTCATGCAATGTCTTAAGTTTGTTCGGTCTTCTGGGAGGGGGTCCGTTGGGACCATCAAGTGGCCACTGACTCCAGAACGGTAAAGGGCACTTGGTTAGAACAGGATGTGAAGGCAGCCCACCGGGCAGCGGGTCCAGCTCCTGCCCGAAGCCATGTGTCTGCCTCTGCCCGGGTCTGCTTTCCTCTCTGGGCCCCCTCCCTGTTAGAGCCCTAACCTGTCCCTTGCCCAGCATCGCCATCCTTACAGGTGCCACCAGCTTCCGCTGGCGTCTCTGCCCAGACTCCACCTTCTACTGAAAGGCCCCTCCCTCCTTCACCCTCACTTGGCCAACTCCTGTGCTGCTTCTGAGACCTCTCAGGGACGTCCTCCTCCAGGCCTGTCCTGAACACCCATGCTTCTCTCCCCCCACCGCCTATCCATCAACAGTCTGCAAAAAGTCTCCGATGGAAATTGTGAGTCAGCTTTAAAAGCATTTACAGCCACTTTGAACAATTTTATATCAGTTGAATCCAATAATAAAAATGAGGGGGACTGGGAGTTCCCTCTGTGGCTCAGTGGGTTAAGAACCTGACTAGTATCCACGAGGATGCGGGTTTGATCCCTGGCTCTACTCAGTGGGTTAAGAATCCGGTGTTGCTGAGCTGTGGCACAGGTCACAGACGCGGTTCTGATCTGGTGCTGCTGTGGCTGTGGTGTAGGCCGGCAGCTGCAGCTCCGATTCAACCCCTAGCCTAAGAACCTCCATATGCTACCGATGTGGCCCTAAAAAAATGGGGGGGAGTTGATGTTCGTGTCCTTTCTCCCCCATTTTATTTTTCTAGTGATTCACTTTTTACTGCATTTTATAAAAGTATCGGTTCATGACAGACTGGATATAAGAAAAAAATCCTCTTTTTTACTACATGTCAGTGTTGCTCCATCTTTTCTCCACTCTTCATCCCCAGCGGAGCATTTTCAGACCTCCTCCGCAGCCCCTGCCCCCAGCCCCCTGCTCTGCTCCCACCATGAAATTTTAACACTATAGACATTCTGTACATCTGTTTGCGTGCTGTAGGTATGTTTGTGATTTACACATAAAAAGAATAATACTCTTTTGCATTCCCCTCCAAGAGCCAATTTTCACCCAGTTGGGGACTAGATCCCTCTTGATAAGGATGCGGGGCACAGAGAGTTTGAGCAGCACAGGTAGGCTGCTTGGCGAGGCAGGCGCTGCCCCCAGGAAGGATCTGGAAACCTGTATCGGGGCTGTGTCGGCTGGTAGCTGGGTCGGAGCAATGAAAAATACATATTCTCATAAACCCTCTGTCTGGCACTTCCCTTGTACACTACAGTTAAGGCATTATGCTGATTTTTAACCTATGGATGTTGGTAGCTTCCTTTATTTACTACCTACCTGCTGGGTCTTGTGATTCTTTGACAGATGACGAGGTGGAGGCCACGGTCATGGCCACTGGTCGCCCCCAGTGTTCTTGCTCCGCTGGTCATTTGCCCTGGGACCACCTGCTGTTTATCATCCGGACATCTCAGGACAGCCACGGGGAGCCCGGCGGGCCATCTGGAGAGGCTGTTTGTGGAGTGTGGGGAACCAGGACAGCAGCTGCTCCACAAAAAACCCGCTAAGCTGGGAAATGCTCTGATTCACATGCGTGCGCTCAGCTTCACTGCAAAGGGCATCATTATCTCCCACGTCCGCTGTTTAAGTCAAAGGCTACCGACCCCACCACTTTTATTAACACGCACTCTTTTACTTTTTGTAGGAGACTCGTGACCACCCACAGAACCAGCATGCCAAGGAATATACTTTGGACAAAAACCTGAGCTTTTGTTAATGCGTGTTCCTGGGAGTTCTGGCATTCCCTCTGCTGTGGCTTGGGTCACTGCTGTGGTGTGGGTTCGATCCCTGGCCAGGGAACTTCTGCATGACACGAGAGCAATAAAAAAAAAAAAAAATTCATGTTCCTTTGCCGCAAGCCCATAGGTCATTGGAAGTCCACCAATAAAAAGCCGAACCTTTTCCTCTTCTGGGCTGATGCCAGAAAGTCCAGAGGTTCCAGCCCCCATGCATTCAGACCCCGCCCCCAGCTCTGGGTCCTGCCCATCACTGTCCCTGGCACAAGTCTGCACATCATCCTGACTCCTCAAACTGCCACAGTCCTGGCTGTGGTCCTTATTTCTCCCCAAGGCTCAGCACAAGACCTGGCAGGCCCTGGAGGCTCATGTACCTTTCCTAATCTCTCTTTGACCAAAGGTGCATTCGTTCCACCTTGAAAATGCTTACGATCTCTCACTCCCTCTCCTCTTAGGAGACAAGCCAAAGAACAGGGGCACCACAGCCGAATTCAGTGCTCAGGCGACCTGAGCTGCCCAGATGGGGTATTTCTTCCAAAGAATCTTTAGCTTATGTCCTTAAATCACGGTCATTCATCCTCTCCCAGAGGAATTATTTAGAGAACAAAGAACTAGGTCTGAGTTCAAAACAATGGTCTGTTGAACTGCTGGATGCAGGCTTAGCACATATTAACAGATGCTGTATCCGTCTGCTCAGGCTGCCATAACAAAGTACCACAGATGGGCTGGTTGAAACAACAGAAATTTCTTGTCTCATCACAGTTCTGGAGGCCGGAGATCCAAGGTCAAGGTGTCGGCAAGATTGGGTTTCTTCTGTGGCCTCTCTCCTCGGCTTCTAGATGTCCATCTTTTCCCTGCGTCATCACCTGGCCTGTCCTCTGTGTGTGTCCGTGTCCTAATCTCTTCTTACGAGGGCACCAGTCACACCAGCTCAGGCTGCACCCTAATGACCTCGCTTTAACTGAATCACTTCTTTGAAGCCATCACCTCCAAATACAATCACATTCCGAGATTCTAGGGGATTAGGGCTTCCACATATGCATTTTTTTGGGGGGTGGTGGTGCACAAAGAAAACCCCATCAGAGATGAAAAAGGCATCTGGCCTCTCAAGTTTAAGTCTCAAAGAGACACAGACTGTCAGAGCTTTGGAAACTGTTGACCTCACTCATTTCATGCACTGGAAAACAAGGCCCCGAAAGGAGAAGTGACTGTCCACAATACCCCAGCTCAGAAGCCTAGTAACCTTGCCAGGCGCCCATGAGACTCTTTCTTCCCCACAGCACCCTCCTTGGCCACCCTGGGAACTACTTCTCTGCCTGCTTAGTGGAGACTCCGGGATGGTGGCAGCTAGAAGCTCCCTGACCTCCCAAGCCTCACTTCATTAGTCTCAGATGGGTCCCCAGTGAGGGGTGACAAATGCAGGAAACCAGCACCTCATTGCTGCCCCAGAGAGTTCATAAGCGCAGATGGGGCAAAGGCCGACACCACAAAGCCATTGAGAGATGCCCTGGGTGGCCGTGGCCTCCTTCCATCTGTGACGGGCTCTCTCCTGCCAGCTCTCCTGAAGACTCTGGGGACAATGTATTGAGCTCTTGTTCTGACATGGGTCTTAGGGAGATTCTGGTTCACTATAAATTCAGCTTTGGGGTCTTTAAACATACCTGAGTTTTTGTTGTTCCTTTTGCCATTGCCTATGATGGCAGAAGGGTGTAAATAAGTTTGGGAGGCAAGGGGGAAGGCTGCATGCTTACGTGTATGCAGATCTGCACATAGGGTCTCTGAATGCGTGTTTCCCGACAACCTCCTTGTCGGGAGGTACTACTTCTGTAACAGTGACCAGAGCTTACACCGATTAAGGCTTTCCTCTGTGCAAGCATTGTTTAAGTCATTGCATGTATTTATTTCTTTAATCTTCACCACCCTAGCAATTAGGCATTATTGTGATCCTCATTTTGCTAGTGAGGAAGAGAAGGCACAGAGAGCTTAAGTAACTTGCCCAAGGTCACACAGCTAGGAAACGGCAGAGTTTGCATTTAGGAAGTCTGTTGCTAGAGTCTGTGCTCTTGGAATCTGAAGCGACATCCATTGTCAGGGAACTGAGGAGCTCAGAGCCTGAAAAGGAGAAGGTCCAGATCCAGGAAGATGGGAAGGGGCAGCCAATCCTAACAGCTTCTGCAGCCAATGTTTGTACTGATGTTCCTACCACTTGGGAAAGGATGCTCTCATTTTCTCTTCCAGAATATACAGCGAGACCATCAATTTGTGCATAGAAAGCCCCAGAAAAAGAATGCTTAGAACACTTGATAGATATAATGGGGGCCATCTCATAATGTTAGTCTGCACATCAGGCTTTCTACCTGCTCAAGAGCAGGGCCACCGTGTTGCACACTTCTGGGATTCCATTCAATGTGGATTCAATGCTGAGTTCTCTTCCCCGGTCAGAGATGCTCTGAAGCCACCTCTCTGAAGTACCAAGTGTCAGAAATTCCTGTAGCAAAGAAACTTGGCAGACTAGCCTGGGGTCTACTGGTTCTTCATGTCCAAGGACATGAAAAACAAACAGGTCCCCAAGCATCTATCCAGGGAGGACACTTTCTTTTTTTGGTAGACAGATGGAAACACTAGCCCCCAGAGACCACGCTCAAAGAACAGATATTTTACAGGAACTTGATTAAAGAAAGAGGACAAGAGCATTTTCCTAAAGACACACCATGTAGTTAATCTGGCAGTAAGGTCAAGGAGACAAAGATGGAAACACACACACACACACACACACACACAAAGACGGTTGTATTTCTACCCTAGGATGCTATGATCTTATCAAGGTTTCCAAAAATAGAAGATAGGTAGGAGTTCCCGTCGTGGCGCAGTGGTTAACGAATCCGACTAGGAACCATGAGGTTGCGGGTTCGATCCCTGCCCTTGCTCAGTGGGTTAACGGTCCGGCGTTGCTGTGAGCTGTGGTGTAGGTTGCAGACGCGGCTCGGATCCAGCGTTGCTGTGGCTGCGGCGCAGGCCAGTGGCCACAGCTCCCATTAGACCCCTAGCCTGGGAACCTCCACATGCCGCGGGTGCGGCCATAAACCCGCGGCCATAAAATGACAAAAGGCAAAAAAAAAAAAAAAAAAAATAGAAGATAGGTAAATAAACATTTTTATCCACTAGTCATGCATCTATTGACCTGTTCATTCATCCATTGGTCTATCCATCCATCCAACCTCCTGCTGACCCACCCAGCCACCCACCCACCCATCCATCCATTGATCTGTCCATCCATCTGCTGGTCTATCCATCCATCCATTCATCCATCCATCCACCTATCCATCCATCATCGGTTCATCCAGCCATGCATCTATCCATTCACCCATCCTACAAATATTTCTTAAAGGTTAAGGACATGCCAGGCACTATACTAGGTTGCTCAGAAGACACAGTGGTGAATAAAATAGGCACATACCACCTTCTTAGGGAGCTTGGAATCTAACACATAAGGGGGGCCAATGAAGAAATTACAAGTATTTCAAGCACACTGAGAAGAAAATGATGTTCAGGGTGCCATGGGAGCACAGATGTAAGGCAAGGGAGAAAAAAAGAAAGCCAGGCATTAAAAAAGAAGTGTGTTCCCACTGAAGTTGTTCACACTGCATTAATACCCAGCTCAAACCCTCTTCACCTAAGGATCCAATTAAAATGTGGGATTGCTGTATCTCTCATATCTGCATTTGAATATACAACTTAAGTCTATAATTAACTGGGTTTTTAAAAAAAATGCAACCCAGTAAAATCTCAAACCCTCTCTTGAGCTGTATACTAAATGCCCAATTAGCAATCAGACAAAGGCCATTGTCCCGAAGGCAGTAATTTGATCTTCAGTGTGATCTGAATTTGCAAGCCTATGGGAACTAAGAGTCAGAATAAACCTGGTATTTATCCAAAGGGGAAAAAAATGCTTGCTGGTGCCAGAAAAGAATGACAACCGGAACAGCTGAAGAGGTCAGCAGTAACTTGACACTGAGAAGGCTTTGTGCTTTGGACAATTACTCCTTTGCTGTCAAAAAGATTTGGTGCCTTTTCCTATCAATTCTCTTCACCTTATTTCAAAATTACTCCCTGGGTTTGAAGAACCATCTCAAAAATCTTTCTGAAGTGGTGGAAAATGAACATTGTATAAGAAGAAAGCATAAAGGTTCACACTTCTCCGCATAAGACACCAAAAGCAAAGTGAAGGTCATGTCATTTAGCACCTTCCACTCATTTTATGGATAAAGAAGGGAGGAAAACTTTGACTTCCTTCCTTCCTTTGGAATCTCATTCACACGCTGAATAGCAGAAAGCATGACAAGGACCTCCCCTCAGGTTCCAGGTGGGAGTCCCTGGGTGGAAGTGCTAGGGAGCTGGTATTTCCTTGGCTGCAGGTGGAGGAACACTGAAGGGGAAGGGCAAGGGTGTGGGGGGCCCACCTTTTATTTCCAGGAGCCTGGCTGGGGAGAGGAGAAGAGGAAACCTCTGCTAAAAGGGGGAGGAGATCAGCCAGTTTACAGGATGAAAAATGGTGCCTGCAAAAAGGAGAAGGACTCCTGGATCTAGCTGGCTTCAAGCTTAACCCGAGCTTGCCTCAAGCACTACGGTAAACCACCCACCTCCAGCTCCAAGAACAGGCCCAGATTCTAGCAAGAGCCCCATTCCAGTCTAGCTGGGGCAGAAGTTGGAGAGGACCTGCCAGGCACGTGTGCGCAGTAACCGTCAACAGATGAAGGGATAAAGAAGGTGCAGTGTATATACATGACTCTTTCATTAAAAAAAATTGGCAAAATGGATGGACTTGAAGGACATTATGCTAAGTGACATAAATCAGATGGAGAAAGACAAATACTGTATGATATACTTACATGTGGAATCTAAATTATAAAACAAACCGGTGATTATAACACAAAGCAGATTCACAGACAGAACAAATTAGTAGTTACACCAGTGTGTTTGTAGGGGGCGATATAGGGGTGGGGGAGTGAGAAGCACCAGCTATTGGGTGTAAGAGAGGCTACAAGGATGTACTGCACAACATGGGGAATATAGCCAACATTTTGCAATAACTGTAAATGCAGCATGACCTTTAAAAATTGTATTAAAAAACAAATGACACGGTGCCGCCATAGGTACTATCTCAAGACCCGTCCCATCCACCTGTGAGGGCAGCTGGACAGACACTCCATCTGATGGAAGCATAGTCTTGAGCATCTCAGCATCACTGAGAACTTTTCTGCTGCCTGACGCTGCGCCTGCCTTCCTCAAAGGTGGGAGAGATGGTGGTTAAGCCTCCGCCACCTGGAATCATCAGCAGAAACAGTGTTATTTCCCTCCTGTCAGGCCAAGCGGAGGCCATGCTTCTGCTCATGGCCTCATTCGTCCTAAGACCCTGGGAGACGGAGAGAAAAGAAGTTGATGCAGAGTAAGGGCAACTGAAAGCGGGAAGCACTTTGCTTCTCAAGAGTAGCCAGAGAAGGGAACCAGGGTGCTTTAACCTACTCCACAGGCTGGAAAAGCCACACCTGAAGCCGGCCACCAAGGTGACTGGGGGCTGACCAGTGTCTGGAGGGCAGGGAGAATCACGAAATGACAGATCCGGGGACAAGGTAGGGGCAAGCTGGCAGTCTGGAAGCCAGTCTGGGTAAGGCCAATTGAATAATTATATCTAAAATTAAATATGACAAACAGTCTGTTCGGCTACACAGAGCTCTGGCAAGGAGATGAGCCCCTGTGCGCTCTCCACTGACACTCTTGCCTCCTCAGCCCTGCCCTCCCCCGCCCAGCACCTTCCCTTCCAGAAGCTACCACACCGGTGTCGGCAGTGTCTGGCCACACACACTGGTCTGGACACAGGCTGTCTTTGAAGGCAACAGTCATCCACTTCTCCCTGATGGAAATGACCCAGGAATGATCTCCAGAAGAAAGATTTGGGTTGGCCTAACTCTGTATGTTCACACATAAAAACAGAAAAAATGGGAATGATAGTTTTTTTTTTTTTTTGGCTTTGAAATACTACCTTTGTGGGTGATGAGGTTAAAGGTGTTTATCACAAAATCCTAGACTATTAGGACTAAAATAAAACTGACGACTCACAACGCATGTCCACAAAGGTTCAGACTTGTTCGGCCTCTTAAGCGGAGTGAGCTAGACCCCAAAATAAACTGAAATTCTTGACATTCAGAGCTATTTTTTATACTTGATTTTTTTCTGAAACTATGTGTCCTGGAGCCAAACAAGATAAAGGGGGTTTACTAAAAATATCCAGACGTAACCATTCAACCAGTGGAGGAGAATGAAGGCAGTGATCTGGAACGCCTCTCCCAGCTCTGTCCTTATTGGTTCTCTCAGAAAGCAGCAAGTGCAAGCAGAAAGATGGATGCGACCGGGCTGACGCACCTGCAGAATGACATTGCTTCCCAGGGCTGGTTAATGCTGACCCTTCGGCATTTTTGCATTTGATTTCCTTAATGTGATGACTCTGTTTCCTCCCTGTCTAGCAAAAGGTCAACTCCCATTTGTCCTCTAATAAATGGGCTGTTTAATGCTGGGGGAACAAAAACCAACAATAGAAAACCCTCAATGCTATGGACCAGTAACTCCAAAGTCAATCGAGTACTTTTGGTTTCTTTTTCGAACTTTAAAATTTTTATCATATATACACATACCCTCATTAGCCCTCCCTGGCAGCATCTAGCTCTTTATGGAGTAAACTGCCTCTTGCAAAAGAGCACGCTTTTTTTCAAATGTGCTGTATTTTTGGCTGCAGCTTTGAACTGCTGGGAATGCAACTGCTTTTTAATTGGAACCAACAAGCAGCGCTGGCTGGGATTCAGAGCTAAGCCTCCTCACATCAGAACTGTCGGCTGGAGCCTGGAGCTCAGGGCGAGTCACCCACCTTTGGGTTATGCCTCTCAGGGGAAGCTCTGTATCCACCTGGGGACCCTGCTGGCTCAGGAAACAGAATTCCCATCCTCTGACCGGAAAAAAAGAAGCTGTATTTGTCATTCACGGGAACGGGAAGTAGGACATTGGAGGCTCACGCAGAGGTCTTCACGTGGCCCAGATCACGTCTTATGAACCAGAAGCTCAGATGAAGGGAAACAAAAGAATCACCAAGGAAATTTCTAGCGCTTTCTCTCAAGATGCCAGCCAACACGTCCTCTCCTGTCCGAAACGAAAGGATTGCGGGAATTTGGTTCTCTTGCCTTCTGTGACTGGGGGGAATAATCAGCATTCTGGAAAGGAAGCCGTCGCTTCAGATTTTCATTCTACCGAGCAGTTATTTAATATTTACAGCTTATTAATACAGCAGCGCATCTCACTGACACAGTATGCTAAGGAGCTGATGCCTAATCAGAATAGCAGGACAATGGACTGCTAAACGTGGTCTCTTCTCCACGCGTTCCTTTGATTTCACCAATTTTAACCAAGCACACGAAGGGCGTGAGCTGATGGCCAGTGGTTCATATTGAAATGCAGGCAGAGTAATTGCGCGCCATAGAAAGTGATGAATCCTAAGCGTCTAAAGGGCTATTTCCATATGCACAGCACTCTGGATGGGGTGTGTGTTGGACTAGATTTACCCACTATGGGATGAAAAATCAACATAGGTAAAAATCCAAACAATTCAGTATAATTCCCATTTCTCCCACTCCCATCAACCCAGGGTCTGACCTCAGATTCCTTTTCTCCCTTAGTTTTAACTTTGCAAAGAGTAAAGTCTTCTATGCTGGGAGAATGTTCCATTTGAACACACAGACATTGTTAACACCAGCTGAGCAAGCTCTCCAAGAACAAAGAAATTGACTTTGGTCTGAATGATAACCAACTGCTTCATCCACCGACACTCTGGAGATATGAGAGAAGTCTTACTGTATCCACACTGTGGCCGGGTGGTGGGTGTGTGCCCAGACTCACCTGTGCTCCTCATTGGGGACTGTTCCCTCCAGCTACAGTGACCCCTCCAGACACTCACTCCCTCTGGGGAGTGAAAGAAGAACTTGTAATAACGATGTGGGGACAATAGGATTTTTTTTTGGAGAAAACAGAACCATGGGCACCCAATACTATGCAAGCTGGAAGCAACCTGGGTCCCTGAGTTTCCACTTGCAAGAAAACTCTCCTGAAGAGCCACCCAACTCTCATTGGACTTTTCATGAGCCCAGTGTTAAACAACTAACTCTTGTGTGTTAAGCAACTAAAAATTGAGGATATAGTTGTTACTGCAGCAGAGTTTATCTTATCCTGACTGATACAGTTCTTTAGGAAATATCACTGTGTCATCAGGTGTGTTGACCACCACCAAGGAAGGGAGGAGGTTTGGTTCACACTTGATCTGCTCTGGTGAGGAAGTACCAGGGGAAGAGTGAAAATCAAGAGGCGGCAAGTTCTTTTCATCCTCTTTTCAACTGGGGGGTTTTATCCCCCTCTTTTTCTTTGGGAACTCCTATCATTCATAGATTCCGTCTCTCTATTTTATTACTGTGTCAGTCATTGTTTCTCAAATTTCTTTGGAAATATTTAAGTGTATCTCTTTATCTTCTTCAGTGTTACTTTTGCATTGTAGTGCAACCCCCCAAAAATCAGCACATGATTTCTTACAGTTTTAATTCCCCCTTGTTATTAAGCGCCACTCTGCTTATGATTAAAAAAGTCCCCCTCTCCCTGAGAATCTGTACTGTTTCCTAACTTTTCCATGGGTTTCAAGTGAGAAATACTTCAGATGCAGCGCCTTTAAGCTCTTATGACTTTATTTTGTGCTACAAAATCTTTTCATAGTATCTAAAGAGATACTATTTTTTTTTCTGTTTGTTCATCTACTTTGCTGAGTCCAATGAATTAATGATAAAACTCTTATTTCTCAGGCAGTACGAGAAGTTTTTTTTAATGGGCTTCACACCGTATTGCTCTTTTGGGTGATATCAACGTGTATTTTATTTTTTTAATTTATTTTTGTTTTGTTTTTGACTTTTGGGGCTGCACCTGCAGCATATGGAGGTTCCCAGGCTAGGGGTCGAATAGGAGCTACAGCTGCCAGCCTACACCACAGCCACAGCAACGCGGGATCTGAGCTGTGTCTACGACCTACACCACAGCTCACAGCAATGTCAGATCCTTAACCCACTGAGCGAGGCCAGGGATCAAACCCGAGTCCTCATGGATGCTAGCTGGGTTCATTAACCACTGAGCCATGACGGGAACTCCTCAACATGTATTTTAAAAAGACATCCAGTGGAGAAATGGGCCATTTATTTATGACCACCAAATAGTATTTCGCTTGGCCTCTCCCCCGTAGAGTCCTTTTACGAATTCATCATATACTTTATTAATACCACCTGTGGCTTCTTGAGTGTATCAGTCTATCTCCCCCCGTTGTAGAGACCTGCAAGCCAAGACTGTGAGCAAGATAAATCAAAACGGGATTCGTGCATGTGTGTGTACGTGTGAACATGTGAGGAAGAGGGAATGAGAGTTAACAATAACGGCTGAAGATGACAGAGGTAAGTTCAGCAAAACCAAGGACCGCCTGAGAAATATTTGCCAATCCCATGACCATTTCCATACTGGAGGAGCCGAGGAAGATCACAATGCAGATCAGGCCAACTGAGAGATGAGACGTTACAATCAAGCCACCAGGATCCCCCAAGGAAGAACCTTTACGTCCTCTACACAAATAGAGATGCACCATTTCTGCTGTGAGATAAATCCATCAGATGCTGCCCGAGATCAATAGACACAGAATATCCCTACAGTGGAAGCAGATAGGAAGCAGGACGATTTCACAAGACAGCAACGCTGCCAAGAGCCGGGAGTCTCCTTTGCCGTCTTTAGGTGTAAGTGCTGGTCACACACGGGCCACCAAGGGTGACAGATTCGGAACGGGGAGAGGAACATCTGAGAGTGTGTGCACCCTTAGTTGCAGTCCTTAAATATTTAAATTGGTAATCCCGCCAGTAGGATTTATATTAACTCGCCTCCCTTGATCGTGGAAAGTTCCCCTGAGGCTCAAAAGAATTTCTCTTTCCTCTGAGCCTGCCCTTCTCTCTTCCTGGAATGCCATTACCCTTGGGTGTCTTTTAAAGTAGAGCCAGATGGGATTCTGGAACCCTGCCCCCAGTCCTGGAAACCCTCTTCTGTCATCCTAGATTATCCTGACACATCTGTATCATTGGGCTTACCACACTTTATTATAACGACTGGTTTCTTCATTTTTTTCTTTGGGAACTGGACCTAATAACCTCCTTATGTTTATGTTCCCAAACCCAGGGCTCTGCTTGAAATCTGGTGGGTGCTCTAAGGCTCTGTAAATATTGAAAAAAGAAACGACCGAAAGAATGGCTACACAGGACGCTGGCACCAAGGCAAGTCTTCCTTAGGATTAAATACACGGTGATGAGGGATGGGTCAAGTCAGAAGGGGGAGAATGGGAACTGCTTTCTAGGCATCCCTGACTCAGATCTTCCCCATGGAGCTTCGGAGGTTAATTCTGAAGGGAATTCCTCCAAACGTGCCTTTGTCTGTGGGAAAACAGGCGGATGTATTCACCCAGCATCCACAGGGTGATGTGATTTTAGGCTTGACGCATAACTTGGAGAATAAGGAGCAGGACATGTTCCTTGCCCCTGCCCCACTCCCACCCCTTCCCAGCCATATATGAAGAACCAAATCCCCTTTTGGGCATCACAAGAGGAGAAGATCCTGGATGGCAGGACCTGAGATCAAAACCAGAAAGGAACCAGGTACGTGCATCCCACAGCAGAGGGACTGAAGGGGGCGGGGTGGGGGAGGGCACCCCACTAAGTTCTTTTGCCTGAAGGAATTTTTTTTTTTGTCTTTTTGCCTTTTATGTAGAGCCATATCCGCGGCATATGAAGGTTCCCAGGCTAGGGGGTCTGTAGCTGCCGGCCTTCCCCACAGCAACGCAGGATCCGAGCCGCGTCTGCAACCTACACCACAGCTCACGGCAACGCCGGATCCTTAACCCACTGAGCAAGGGCAGGGATCGAACCCGCAACCTCATGGTTCCTAGTCGGATTCGTTGACCACTGAGCCACGATGGGAACTCCCATGTCTGAAGGAATTTTAACAGAAGACGAATTGAACTTGCACCACAGAGCTCCAATGGGGAGAAAGAAAGAAAGGAAGGAAGGAAGGAGGGGAGAAAGAAAGAAAGAAAGAAAGAAAGAAAGAAAGAAAGAAAGAAAGAAAGAAAGAAAGGAAGGAAGGAAGGAAGGAAGGAAGGAAGGAAGGAAGGAAGGAAGGAAGAAAATATATAGCTTGGGTGGCAAATACTCTACCTTTTTTTTTTTTAAATTTTTTAAAATCAGGGGTGCTCATAAAATTCCCTCCCTAGAAGATCTTGAACTTAGGAGAAGAAGGAAGTCAGCTGAAGAGCCCAGAGGGAAGTCAGGAGGGCATCCTGATTTACTTAGCAGGTGTGAAAGGACAGGCCAAGGCCAGCGTTGCAGGGAAAGAATCCATTTGCGGCTGCCCGGCCAAGCCTGCTTCAACCCAGCTCTGCAGCCACTGGGGAGGAAAAGGCACCCGGAGAAGGTCAAGAGGAAGATCTCACTGAACTCTGCAGCTGATTCATTCCGTGCTCATAAGTCCTCAGCCTCTCCCTCCCTCTCATCTAACCTCTCCATTTTCAATTTTCTTCAGATTCACTCCCCGTTGTCCTGCCTTCCTCTCCTCCTTTCCCAGCTCTCTGTCTCCATCCTGTCCCAGAGTTTCTCTGCTCTCTCCTGACCCATGATGCCAAATTATCCCCCAAGGTGCAAACCCCTCTAATCTAATTGGCTCTGACCCACCGAGGTCAAGGGCAGGGTCCCTGGACATTGAGCGTTCACTGTTAATCTGCCTGTGCCTCCGTTCCCCAGCTGTAAAGTGGGAAATAAATAAGAGCATTTATTCTGTGTGGCATTGCTTGTGTGCATTAAACCACTTGGCCCGGTGCCTGGCACGTGGTCAGCGGTTCTTGTTAACTATTGTGATGATAAGCAGTCCCAGCGCCCAGCCCTTCCCACTGTGCCTTCTGCTTCCCCATTTCGATCTCCAAATGCCTGTCCTACAGCCTCCCAGAAAAAACTGGCTGCCCCTTGGTCTAAATCAGTGTTTCTTGGAGTTCCCTTGAGGCAAAGCAGGTTAGGGATCCAGCATTTTCATTGAGGCAGCTTAGGTCACTGCTATGGCACAGGTTTGATCCCTGGCCTGGGAACTTTTGCATGCCCTGGGTGCATCCAAAAAAAAAATCAGTGTTTCTCAACCTTGATTTTTATGATCTTCTTTGCCCCCAAAGAAGGCTCTTTAGACTTTTTTCTTCCTGATTGCCTCGCTCTCCCATGGAATTTTAATACCACACAGACACTGTTTATGAACATACCGTGGCCCTTTGAAGGGTTACCAGCCATTGTAACAGGTACAATCTGACCCCTTCAAGAGCCAGTGTCACTACCCCCGTAGGGGCCCCTGGCCTCATTGAGAAGCTGTGCTCTAAATCAGTGGCTCTCCATGAAGGCTAAGTTCATTCTCTTCCCCTCTCCCCAGTGACACTTGGAAAACTCTGAGGGTATTTTAGGTTGGTGAAGAGTGGTCACCACTGGTGCTGGGGAAGGGGGTTGAGGCTGGGATGCTGCTAAACATCCTATAACACGCAGGACACCGTACCCCCCAACAATGTCAACAGCCCAGCCCAAAATGTCAGCAGTGTCCGGGTAAGAAATGTGAGCTCTTGAGACCTCTAGGGCCCTCGCCTCCAGAAGAAGAAATATTCTAGGTTTAAAAGGCAGCTGGGCTCTGGCTGGCTTTCAGTGCTGCTCACGGATGGAACTGGCTCCCACAGCTTTCTAAGATGGCACAGAGTGATGCAGTGACAGGATGAGATTCGAACTTGAGGCTTCTAGAAGGACTAGCTGGGACCACACTTGCCCCACCAATGAGGCTCCCAGGCCCTGATGAGCCCCCAGTTTTGGTCACCCCTGCCAAGCCCTCATCCCCCAGAGGCTTGCAGAGGCTGACTTGGCAGCCTTGATCTTTCAGATAAAAGAGAGGACAGCCCCTACAAGCTTATCAGGGATTTCCCAACGCAACTGGACCAGCCTGCCTCGTCAGCCCCATCTCTCACACACGTGTGTCACGGGCCATGCGGTTCTCCCTTTAATGACTCCTCGTTAATGTTGGGATCAAGTTCTCAAAGTGCATGGTGGCCCCCAGGGACCTTCATGCCTTTCTGACCTCTTCACATTATTATTATTTTTTTGCATATGGAAGTTCCCTGGGCAAGAACCGAACTTGTACCACAGGAGTGACAATACTGGATCCTTAACAGCTTGGTCACCAGGGGAACTTCCGGACCTCTTCACCTTGACCAATCTGCTCAGCCATCTAGGGTGGGAGCTCAACCATTCCACGGAGGCACTATGAGACCTGTTCTCTGCCATGTTCTTCCCCCTCTAAGTCATGCTTTAGTATCATTCCGGAGAGCGGTCCTCCCTGACCACAGATGTCCCCAGCCCACCCCCTGACCCCCCATTCTTTCCCAGGGCACTTAGTACTCTTCCTCCAGATCATGCATCCCAAGGCTTCACTGCCTTGTGTGTGTTTCATTATATACCATGTGATCCTCAACCAGACTGTCAGCCCTAAATGTCAGAGATTTCTGAATCCCCCAGGCCTTGCTGAGTGCCGCCACACTCTGGACACTTCCTAAATATTTGTTGACCGAGTACATGAACTTTAGACATTTCCCTAGAGTCTTTGCACCACTAATTTCTAAAGACGTTAAAACATTTCGAGAAAGTCGATGGCAGCACCTTACACCGCGAGATGCCTCTCCTATGACTTTCCATCTTAAACCTACTAAATGAAAAAAAAAATATCAAAAGGCTCCAAATGAACTCAAAGTCACCCTGGAAACAGCAAACTACTGATACAACCACTATGGAAAACAGTATGGAGGTACCTTAGAAAACTATACATAGAACTACCATATGATCCAGCAATCCCACTCTTGGGCATATATCTGGACAAAAATCTCCTTGAAAAAGACACCTGCACACGCATGTTCATTGCAGCACTATTCACAATAGCCAAGACATGGGAAGAACCCAAATGTCCATCGACAGAGGACTGGGTTAGGAAGATGTGGTATATATACACCATGGAATACTACTTGCCCATAAAAAGAATAAAATAATGTCATTTGCAGCAACATGGATGGAATTAGAGACCCTCATACTGAGTGAAACAAGTCAGAAGGAGAAAGACGAACACCATATGATGTCACTAATATCTGGAATCTAATAAACTGCACAAACGAACCTTTCTACAGAAAAGAAAATAAAGGATTTGGAGAACAGACTTGTGGTTACCAAGAGGGTAGCGGAGGGAGTGGGATGGTAGGGGGGTCTGGGGTTAATAGTTGTAGACTGTTGCCTCTGGGATGGAAAAGCAAGGAGATCCTACTGTATAGCACTGGGAACTATGTCTAATCACTTGTGATGAATCCATATATGTATGTGTAACCAGGTCACCACGCTGTGCAGCATGTATAATGGAAAAAAATAAAATTAAAAAACAAAACAAAACAGTTAACTACCAGCAAATGCAGATAAGAGGAAGGATGAGCACAGCCGCTGTGTCCCCACGGGGTGAGGTCAGCACCTACATGATGTGAGCATCACCTGTGCCCCTTTCGGCTTCTGTGTGCTAAGGACACATCTGGCTGCTTCGGAGGGAGTCGGCCACTATTACCAGAGAGACCAGTCTCTTCTGCAAGGTGGGTGGTATCTGCCCTCTCTGAACTAGAAAACCGCAGCTCCCATCAGAGTAGGAAATGAGGCTGCGGGGCTGTTATAGCAGAGTGGAGGGGTCGCAGGAAAAGACGAGGACTCTAGAGAGAGGCTGGGGCAGAGACCTACAGGTCCCACCTCGTCCTGTGAAGCTGTCGCACAGCAGCTGTCACACGGGGACCCAGAAATGGGACCAGTCCTCGCTACCTTGGCCAGCAGACCTCTGGTGGCCTCTTGGCTCCCCGGCACTGTGCTTCCACCTGACGGCAGTACTAAATCACATGTGGCCTGTGCTGTGGTCAGCTGTACAACTGTAGCACTTGCCCACAGCTCCAAGTTCCAGGCCGACACCCTTCCCTCTCTGCCCACACAGGGCCTGAGGCAACGTTTAGCTCATGTCCTTGCATGAACAACTCTGGAAATGCCCACTGGACTGCATTCAATTCCTTCTCGGGTGGGAGACCAGGCCGGGGTTGCAAGGACCAGATGTGGCAGCAGTGACGCTCCATCAAAGAGATGACAGAGTCAAGAGGAGAAGGGAGCGGGGACAGACTGCAGACGCAGTCCCAGCCCTTGCCCTTGGATGGCTGATGTCTAATCCACCCAAGCTGGGAGGGTGGGTAGAACAGTCTGCCACGTGTAGATTATATGGTCCCCAAATCACTGCAGCCATGTCTCCCACATGCTCTTTTGTAAGGTTATTCTGCCCAGCCAGAAGTGGGGTCTATGTCCCCTCCTCTTGAACCCAGGGATTCCCTTGAATTGTGACTGTAGGAGACATGACAGGTGACTTTGGTGGCAAAGTCAAAAAACGTATACAACTTCCAACTGGCTCTTTAGAGATGCTTAGTCTTGAAGCCCAGCCATCGTGTTTCAAAGGTACACAAACCAGCCCACCTGGGAGACCTCTTGGAGAGCCACGTGGAGGTGTCCCACCTGGGAGCTATGCTCAGGACACAGTTAACAGCCAGCATCAGCTGCCAGCCATGTGCCTGAATATTCCAGATGATTCCAACTCCCATCCTTTAAGTTTTTCCAGCTAACGCTCCAGACTTTGTGGACCAGAGAAAAACCAGCCCCACTGTATCTGTTTCCTCGAACTGCCCTGATGAAAACCTCAAACTGGGTGGCTGAAAACAGAAATGGATTGTCTCATCGTTCTGGAAGGTGGAAGTCCACGAAAGTGTTGGCAGGACCAGGCTCTCTCTGAATCCTTCCTTGCCTCTTGCCAGCTTCCAATGCTGGCCATCAATGCTTTGTGTTCCTTGGCTTTCAGCTTCATCTCTCCAATCGCTGTCTCTGTGGACCCAAGGTGCTCTCACTGTGTGTCTGGGTATTCCCCTCTTCTTATCAGAACCCCGGTCCTACTGGCCCTAAGGAACTTATTTTAACTTGACCACACCTGCAGAGACCTTATTTCCAAAGTCATGTTCACAGGTATCCAAAATTAGGCTGTCAACACTTCTGTTTGGGGAGGTATAATTCACCCCTAACACATTGCGCCTTGTCTGAATTCCTCACTCATAGGAGAGATAAGGAAATGATTGCTACTATTTTTAAGCCACTCGTGTTGGGGCTATTTTCTATGCATCAAGAACTGGAGCATCAGCAACTCCCTCAAGCCCATCCAACTCTTCCATCCTCTGGATCTCAAGAAGTTGTGCCTCCTACTTTCCTGCCTGAGTGCTGATCTCATCCGGTCTTAACAGCCTGTCTTGAGTTAGTCATAGCTACAGCCTGAGCATTTCCAGAGCACACCCCACCCCACAGAGTAAGCCGCAAACCTGCATCAGTGTTACCAACTTTCTCCAGACCCTGGAACGCCTCTGGGCTATGTTTTCCTTGATAACTTCCCCTTCAAAGAGCCCCAAGTTTTGCCACGATCCTTCTAAAGCCAAAACAACTGGCTGATTTTCTGGGTGAGCAAAAAAAAAAAAAAAAAAAAAGAACTTGGTGTGAGCATCAAGAGGGGCAAAAACATTTTTAAAAAGAAAATGATACCCTTTCACTGAAATCTGCACATTCTTCTGGCCTCTTTTGCATCAAGAAAACAGACCTTTGTAATTTCCTACATGGTTGTTCCTGTAGGAGGAATGAAATTTGAATGTATCTCAAAAAGGTTAAAACGACTCTAAGTGCAAGTTGTGAAAAATAGGTGAGGTTTTCATTCTTTCCATTTCTGTCACATAGAGGAAACACACAGTTGTATTTCTACACTTGAGTACTTCAAAATTTATGGAGTTGTCAAATGCACAATAAATTTCCCTTTTAGATTTTCAGAGGGGCAGGGGATTCATTACAACACCGTCTAACGGGGTGCCTTTTCATGCTCTGTAAAGCAGAGACTGGCTACGCACGGCTGTCACTGGAAGATATGCCCATACAAGGCATTTTGCACATGGATCGATGGTGGCTTCAAAGGTGATGGTCACAAAGGGCAAATTGGTCCAGCATATTTACACTTAGACCTCTTTTCCCAAAACCAACTGGCTTAAGTAACAGCTTCCAGGAGTTCTCGCTGTGGCTCAGCAGTAACAAACCCACCTAGTATCCATGAGGATGAGGGTTCGATCTCTGGCCTCATTCAGTGGGCTAAGGATCTGGTGTTGCCCTGAGCTGCGGTGTAGGTTGCAGATGTGGCTTGGATCCTGTGTTGCCCTGACTGTGGTGTAGGCTGCCAGCTGCAGCTCCAATTTGACCCCCTAGCCTGGGAAATTCCATATGCCACAGGTGTGGCCCTTAAAAAAAAAAAAGAGCTTCCACAAAAATAATGGCCATTAGCATAAACCAAGAGCTTCCTCGCTGAGCTACACTGGTTAGGAAATGACCTTTAAGGACAAATGGTTCAAATTAGGGAGAGCCCCCAGCACAAACCTTCGATTCAAAACATGATTAAGAGATGTCAGAGGTGCTTTCATGCTTGCATCCAGATTCCTCAGGGGGCACTGCAGCTGAGTGAAGGGTTGCCCTGTTCTGAGGGCCTTTAGGTGCAGCCAGCTCACCCAGGCATTGCACGGCAGCGTGCATGGAGAGCCAGCCCAGGGCATCAGAAGCCACCTGTCCCAGGGACTCCTCCAGGATTCTCTCCACATCGCCTGCCTGGTCCATCATTTCTCCTTCTGGGCTTCCTGGCTCTCTAATTATCTGGCTACATGGGCCCTGATTCCTCCTCATGCCCCTGCTTTCTCATTTTAGTGTTTATTCAAGCCTACTCCTCTGGAAGTAGAAGCATCAGATTTCCAGGCTCAAACAGCCTGGGTCCCATAGGACCCCACGGAGCTGACTAAAGGACATCTCCCTCCTTGGCATCTTATCATGGGAAGAGGGAATAAAACGCTGACCCTTCCCAGGCAAGCTCTCTTCAATGGGCCAAAAGATGGGAAGCCAAAGATGGATAACCTGAGCTTGCCCAATGGGCTATTTGCAGGAAAGCAAATATCCCAGAGGCCATCAGACATTCAATAACTTTCCTATTGAGATCCTGAAAATCTTGCAGTGGCAATTTTCCTAAAGGCTGAGCACATCACAGTGCTCACAGCCCATGTTTGCAGACATCCACCAAACTGCTGGGTCCAGAGCTGGGTGCAGTGGCTCAGGACCTTGGTGACTGTTCTCTGGGGCCTGGCATTCATAAGCCTACGTGATACAGGGAACAAAATAATGATGCCCTCAATAGAACAGGCACAGATTGATTCCCACTCCCTTTCTATAAAATAGTGGAAATGACGACGAACACACCAGGCCAGGATGTCACCTGCTGGTCCACCACCCCAGCAACCCAGAGCTATAAATCACCCCCATCACTACAGTCCCACCTGGCAAGGATGGTGTAAATTCAGGCTCACATTTATAGGGGATCAAATTATTGCTTTATTCCCAGGGAGATGAATGAGAGTGACAGACTTTTCAGAGTTGTAAAAATAGATGGATGCTTCCTATAAAATAACTCACAGACGCCTACAATCATTTACAATAGATCTGGCCGTCTGGGAGCTGGCAAGTGAAATTCCAGGCAGAACACCACCCTGTTTTCCAGTGGCAAAGTAAATGGTTTGGCTATTATGAGAAAACATTTCAGCACAGCACATACATCTCCCCTTAATAGAAATACATTAGACACCATTTATAAAAATATCAACATCGTGGTTCTGTTTCTTCAACTATAACTTAGACATAAATATAACACAATTTATGGATGAGGAAATCCAATTTCACGCCGTTTCAAACACATTTTTGTTTATTGCATAACTACAGTTCTCTCTATAGGAGATAGTGTATTACATGATATAGATGGATGGGCATGCTATCTATCTGTGTGTCTACATAGGAATTATGAGCATTGTAGCTATTACAAATGGAACTGCTTTATGATATGCATGTACGATACACAAACAACATCCCAGGCGCCTAGTCTATGATGACATCATTACATAATCTACAGTGTTGTCATCGCCATCCAGAGGGCGGGGGTGCTGGGTGAACAAATATTCTGAGAAACCGGAGAGTAAAAACCTCAGAGAGCTGTGCAGTCAGATAAACTGGGGTTGACTTCTGCCTCTTCTATTTATCAGCAATAAGATCCTGGACAAATGACTTGGCTTCTAATCATCCCACTATCATCCGTAAAATGGGATCAATCATGCCTAATTCACAGGATCCTTTGGGAACTGAACAGTCTGATGTTTGTAAAGTACCTACAGGCACAGCGTCTGGGACAATGGCAGTGCCAACCAATACTAGACATAATTTTTAAGGGCTTCTCTCTCCCATTTAAAAGTCATGGCACTTGTGGGAAATGCCCAAATTTCTTCTTAACCACCAAATACAGCCTAACTAAATATAGACCACCTGTGCTGCAAGAAAGTGCTGCAATGGTGAAGGTTATAGAGAAGGTCGAGCCTGTGGGTTCTTCTCATCACTGCCTCTCTTCTCTTTTCCCCAGTGTCCATTCTATCCTCTGCCCCCTCCACTTGCTAATGATGGGGTAGGTATTTCTTGACATTCTCTACCCACTTTCAGAATTTGGGGAGCCCTGTCTTTACTCCTATGTGAGCTATTCTCTTCTCTGGCTTAGTTCAGTATGTAAGGATTCAGTTAAGCTCTGACAATCAATATGATGCTTTTTTGGGGGTGGGGGGTGGTAAGGGGTGAGTGTTTTTCTTATGCCTGGAAGTTCTTGAGTTTTTTCCAGTGCTCTAATCATCATCATCATCATCATCATCACAGAGCTCCCCAATGAATCAGAGACATGAACTCAGCCCCGATGAAAGTAGGCTGGGACAGTTTTACACACAAAATGAATCCATGTGAAGCAGAAGTCCAGACTTGCAGCTTCTCTGGCACTCTGGGTTGCTGGTCATCATAGACCCAAAAGCCTGAGAGGCTGCTTGGCAGGAATCAGCCTAAAAACGGAGGCCTGGTACACACTGCTGTGACTACGCAGTGCTGCCAAAATTTCACACAGATGGTTTATATAGTTCCCGAATCTTGGAAGCAACCAAGATATCCTTTAGTAGATGAATGAGTAAGGAAACTGTGGTACATCCAGACAATGGAATATTATGCTACACTAAAAAGAAATGGGCCATTAAGGCACAAATAGATATGAGGGAACTTTAAATGAAAATTATTATGTGAATCAAGTCAATCTAAAAAGGCTACATACTACACAATTCCAATGAGACATTTTGAAAAAGGCAAAACTATGGAGACTAAAACTAAAAAGATCAGTGGTTGTCTGGTATTAGGATGGGGCATGAATAGGTGGAGTGCAGTAGAATTTTAGGGCAGTGAAAATAATCTGTATGACACTACAGTGATGGGTACATGTCACTGCCCAAGCCTGTAAAAATGTACAAGACCAAGAGTGAACCATAATGAAATTATGGACTTTGGGTGATTAGGATGTGTCAGTGCAGGCTCATCTATTTAAAAAATGTAGCACTCTGGGCAGGGATGTTATGAGGGGAAAGGCTATGCATATGTGGGGCAATCTGTCTACTGATTTGTCGATTTTGCTTTGAACTTAAAACTGCTCTTAAAAAATAAAGTCTTAGGAGTTCCTGTCATGGATTAGTGGTTAATGAACCTGACTAGCATCCATGAGGATGCAGGTTTGATCCCTGGCCTCGCTCAGTGGGTTAAGGATCCGGCGTTGCCGTGAGCTGTGGTGCAGGTCACAGACACAGCTTGGATCCTGTACTGCCGGGGTGGCTCTGGTGTAAGCCGGCAACTATAGCTCTGATTGGATCCCTAGCCTGGGAACCTCCATATGTCGTGGGTGTGGCCCTAAAAAGTGGGAAAAAAAAAGAAAAGAAAAAGAAAGAAGAAAAGGAAAAATGAAGTCTTAAAAAACAATACAAATTTAGGTCAAGTAAGTTGTCAATCGACTTGTACCCTCAGTAAAACAGAAAAAAAGTGAATTTTGTTGTTCGTTGTCATTCAACTCTAACACCCTATATCCAGGAGATGGCATGACTACAAAGAAAAAAAATTATTTAAAATACCTTTAAAACATAAAGTGCTGACCACACAAGACTAGTGGAATACATCCTAACAACTAAACCAACCACAAAGAAATACTGAATTTCATTCAGTTAACTTGTTAGCTGGCATTCTCATTTTGAAATTACTTTAAATATATGGATATAGATATATTTATTTATATATAAATATGGATATATATAAAGCTAATAAGAAATTATGTGAATAAGAATCAAATTTATTCTTATGTCAATTAGAATAGACTTTCAGTGAAAGATAAGCATAAAATCAGAGAAGTAAGAATCCCGTAATCACAAATTTGAGGCAGTTCCCAAAGTGGCTGAGTGGAAATGAGTCTGACTAGTATCCATAAGGATGCAGGTTCGATCCCTGGCCCTGCTCAGTGGGTTAAAGAATCTGGGCATTGCCATGAGCTGTGGTGTAGGTCGCAGACTCGGCTGGGATGCTGCGTTGCTGTGGCTGTGGTGCAGGCCTCCAGCTGTAGCTCTGATTGGACCCCTAGCCTGGGAACTTCCACATGCTGCGAACGTGGCCCTAAAAAGAAAAGAAAAAAGAAAAAAGAATTGGAAATATTAGTATGAAATAATGACTTACATTTCTCTTTCTAAAAAAATGGCTACTGTCTAGCTTTGTTGAAAAGTCTCAGGGACAATAACGATCTAGTTGCAATGAGCACCTTTACTGACAAGTCTTTGGTCTCTAATCTCCCATTAGAAGGAATAAGGGATCCTTAGAGAAATGTCGAATTCCAGGTTTGGGACCTGAAATGTGCAAGAAGAGACTAGAACCTCTTGTGCTAGAAAGCAAAAAAGCTCTGCATGTTTTGCAATTTCTTACTCTTGACTTTCAGGTCTTGTTACATACAATCTAAATAAGACTCCTTTGTGAGATACAGGTTCTATGAATGTACAGCTTGCCTATGCATTTTAAAACGTTAGGTTGTGACAAGCTGATAATTTAAATTTTGGTCAAATCCAATTTATCACTTTCTATAAAAAAATTGTTAGTGTTTTTGGATCCAGCCAAAAAAATATTGCCTACCTCAAGATATTTTCTTTAGTTTTCTTCAGGGCTATGTGGATTACAGACCTAAATGTAACAGCTAGAGCCATAAACCTTCCAAAAGAAAACATAATGGAAAATGAATACACAAGCCACAGATTAGAGAAAAATATTTATAATATATGTATCTGAAAAAGATATAATAAGTCCCTGTAAATGAACCACAAAATAAAATACAATGTTTAAAAACGGGCAAAAAAAAAGATACACAAATTCCTATAAGCAAAAGAGAAAGTGTTTAATATCAGCTATGAAGGAAATGTAAGTGAAAACCACAATGAGTGCAGCACTTCAAACCTACTGGATTCTTTAAAATAAATACCGACAATACTAAATACTAGCAAAGATGTGGATACCTGGAAATCTCATACAATACTAGTGAGAGTGGGAAATGGTATAAACACTTTGGACACTTGTTTGAACATTTTTTAAAAAGTTAAACATCTTCCCTATGCTCTAGCTATTCAATGCTTATGTATTTGCCCAACAGAGTCCAAATGTAGGCCCCCACCCCAAAGACTTTAACATGTATGTTTATAACATCCCAAACTGGAAAGAACCTAAACTCTTCCCCAGCAGGGAAATGGATACAGAAAGGACTGCAGGGAGTTCCCATCGTGGCTCAGCAGTTAACAAACCTGACTAGGATTCATGAAGATGCGGGTTCGATCCCTGACCTCGCTCAGTGGATTAAGGATCCGGCATTGCTGTGAGCTGTGGTGCAGGTTGCAGAAGTGGCTCAGGTCCCGTGTGGCTGTGGCTGTGGCTGTGGCTGTGGCTGTGGTATAGGCTGGCAGCTGTAGCTCGAATTTGACCCCTAGTCTGGGAACTTCCTTATGCCAAGGATGTCGCCCTAAAAAGCAAAAAAAAAGGGATTGTATTTTCACCCAGTGGAGTATTTCCCAGCCATACAAAGCAATGAGTAACTTAGATGTATACAACAGCATGAAGGAATCTCAAAAACATTAATTAGTTGAAAGAACAGAGTATATAAGGGATGATTCCATTTCTAGGAAGTTTTAGAACAGATGCAACCAACCTATGGCTTTGAAAATAAGAAAAGAGTTGCCTGGAGAGGGTGTGTGGGGGGGAGTAGAGGGAACTGACAGGGAAGTGGCAACAGGGGACTTTTTCAGGCAAAAGCAATGTTCAGCATCATGTTTAGGGAGGTGATTCTTGGGATGGATGTAACCGGGAAACCCATGAGACAGAAGCCTGAACATCTGTGCATTTTACTGCATTAAGTAAGACCTTAATAAAAACATATGGTAGTTCCCCTGTGGCATAGCAGGTTAAGGATCCAGCCTTGTCACTGCAGCTGCTTGGGTCACTGCTGTGAGGCAGGTTTGATCCCTAACCTGGGAACGTCTGCATGCTGTGGACATGGCCCAAAAAAAATTTTTTTTAAATATATACAATGAACAAAAAAATGAATAATGACTGCAATGGATTTAGAAACATAATACACATTTTAAAATAAAGCTTTGAGTCCCCAATATTATTGGGAGAAAAAAAAAAGCCCAGCGGTCACCTTTGGAGGTTGCTATGGTACCAACTCATTATTCTAAAACCATTTAAATAAAAGGAAAGAATCAAGCATTTATCTTGTCTTTCCTATGTGAATTGAATTTCAGAGTATCCAAATAGTTGATGAGGGTAAGTTTTTTTGGGGGGAGGGTAGAAGAATTATGGCAAATATATGCAGGATGAATCTAAAATTTAAAAATTCACTATTTTGTAAGCCCTAATGAAATAATGGATCCGGGCAATGATCCTGAATGCCTGCTAAAACTATTAGGTGAAAGGTTGATGGAGAATTTTATAACAGATGGATCAGGCTGAAAATACATGGACCCACGGTTGAATCTTAACATCACTAAAATCGAGACAGCCAGATGGTACGTATCTCCTGATGAGAAGGGGTAGGAAGTTTACAGCATCACCTAAAGTGTTCTTGCGGGAAAGAAGGAAGAGACAGAGGAAGGAAACTGAGTCTAATCAACCCTCTAGATCTAATTACGGCTTAGAGAAAACAGAGATTAGAGGGACGTGGTAAAGACATTAAGAGGATTCAATCTGCCAAGTCCAGACTGTGCAAACTTTTATGGGACAAGTGATTTCGCATCTTCATTAAATGAATGACATGAGAACAATGAAGGTGAGGGGAAATGTAATGGATTAAAAGACACTTGAGGCATATGGGTGGGGAGGATAAATTAGGAGTATGGGATTAGCAGATACATACCTGCTATATAAAGAAACAACCCGAACTTAATGTATAGTACAGGGAACTATATTCACTGTCTTGTAATAACCTATAATGGAAAAGAATCTGAAAGATGTATACATATTGTGTGTATATATATACATACATATATATATACACACACATCTATCTGAATCACTTTGCTGTACACCCGAAGCTAATACAGTATTGTAAATCAACTATATTTCAACTAAAATTTTTTAATGAGTCATATCAACCAAATACACTGTGTAGACCTTGTTTGAAACCAGATTTGAACAAATCAGTTGTAAACATACAGAGAACTGTTGTTGTGGTTTGTGCTGTTGAGAAAATCCTCTCAGAATTCTGAGATATATTCTTGAGAAACATGAACAGGGTAATGAATTTTACTAAGTGTAAATTTATTTTGAGCTTATGCTTAAAAAAAGTCTTTATGTTTTAGCAAAGTTTTTATATATGAAATGATATGATGCCTGGGGATTCGCTTTTTAAAAGCTGAGAGGCAGTAGCTGAAAAACATACAGCAAAATGTTGATATTTGTTGAAGCTGAATGATTTGTACATTTGGATTCCTTAGACTGTTCTGTTTCTTTGCATGTTCCACATTTTCCATAATAAAATGTTGAATTACAATAAAAGAAATTAACATAAAATGTAAAGACAATTCTTCATTCTCCAATTTGTTTTGAGACAAATGTTTATATATATATATATATATATATACACACACACACACATACATATGTAAATATATGTCTCAAAACAAATATATATACATAGGCAAGAAACAAATATAAATACCAAATATAAATATTAAGAGCAAGAGACAAAAATCATCTAACCCCCTCATGACTCGGTGTGGAATTCCCCGCCTGTACGAAATGATCATTAAAGAAATTTTAGAAACTCTATCAAGCCATTTTATTCTACAACTGACATCACATTGCTGCTGTCCTTCGGAAGATCTCCTGAGGAGTTTGTGGTTGGGGTGTGCGTGTATGCGCATGCATACACGTGTTTTTTCAGCTTCCTATACAAATGAGTCTACTTTTCTTATTTAAAAGAATAGCCACACATTTCAACAAAGATAGCAAAATAACCCTGTTATCTAATGCCAGAAACTGTTTAAAGGAGCTTCTTTCTGTTCTCTCCGTATCCTACAACGCACCACTCTGCACCGTGGGGTGTATGTCCCATAGCCGTGAATGCTGGAAGAGCCAGATGTCACTGCAGATTTTAAATCTTTACAAGGAGGTGGCTCATGAGCTGCAGCTCCAGTGGTGGCCTCTCCATCTCCTTTTGGGAGGTGCCACAGGAGCAGACAGGCAAATGCAGTAGGACTGGATGAGCAGCTGGAAACTCAAGTACTTGCATGAAATTGGAGTATGGAGCAGAGATGACAAAGCTCTAAACATCTTAAAAAACTAAGGCTTTTTACCCAAAACATTTCAGAAAAAAAGATGAAGAGTCCTCACTTTAAAAGAAATTACAATTTTCCTAGCTCTTTAATTCTTTAGGGGTAGTACATATGTGACCAAGCCATGTGCTCAAACCATAGAAGTCAGCATGTTCTAGCTCCATAGAGTCAGCCCAAACTAGAAGCACCACTGTCCAGTGGAACCGAAAGTGGGACAGTGAACACTCTACACTTGCCCTGGAACCCTGTTCCAATTCCTGCTCTTGGCTGGGACCCCATCCTATTCCTAAATTCCCTTGACAACTCCTTGCCAGGTCAGAGAGGACTGTTACTACTCAAACCCAACATCTCTAAAATGGAACTTCCTGAATTCCCACCTACAGACCTACTTCTCTGCCAGTGTTCTCTAAGTGAATTCACCTAGCTGCTCAAAAAGCTGGGAGGTATTCTTCATTCATTCCTCACATTCAATCATCCACCAGTTGCTGTTAACCATGCCTCCTGAATGGTGCCCAGATCCATGGCTTCCTCTCCATGCCTGCTGTTTCAAAGGCTAACTTCAGGTACTTACACACACTCTTCTCTCAACTGCCATCATTTCACTCTCTCTTGGTTTTTCCTCTTACTCCAGGTTACTTCTTCTCAATCTCCTTTCCAGTTGATCCTTCCATGCCTTATATATTGCTTTTTCTTTTTTTTTTTCTGGACTTCTGTCTTATTCTCTCTTCTCCTTTCTCCAGGCAACCTGTTCTCTCTCTCTTGAAACTCTGAATATGTTCTACAGACCAAAGATGCCCAAGTCTATCTCAGGTTTTGTCCTCTCTCCTTAGCATTTTTTTTCTTTGGCTTTTTAGGGCCACACATGTGGCATATGGAGGTTCCCAGGCTAGGGGTTGAATCGGAGCTGCAGCTGCCGGCCTACACCACAGCTGCAGCAAAGCAGGATTTGAGTCACATCTGCAACCTACACCAAAGCTCATGGCAACACCAGATCCTAAACCCAATGAACAAGGCCTGGGATTGAACCCATGTAATTATCGATACTAGTTGGGTTTGTTACCACTGAGCCACAATGGGAACTCCTCCTCTCTCTTCAGCTTCATCTACACACAACCAACTGACTACTGGATGAACTAGACAGTGTCAGGACTTCAGACTCACCACATCTCCAACAGAGAGTATCATCTTCGGCCTTCTCCCAGACCTCCTCCAAAGGTGCTCCTCATCTCAGAGAACAGCATCAGAATCTCCCAGGTTTTAAGCTAGTACCTTAGGTGTCCACCTTGACCCCCACTTCCCTTAATCCCCTCTATACACTCAATCCTCAGATCCTGTGCATTTCTCTCCTAGTCCTGAACCACAGACCAGACTCTCTTACTGCTCCTCCTCTGAGTCCATTCAGTTTTATTGTCCATTCGCCACATGGAGGTCATAATGATCCTTTTACTAAAAAAAAAGGTCTGATAACCCCACTCCCCTTAAATGCCTTCAAAGGATCTGGTTTTCCTCTTCATTTATCTGCTCCAGCCACCTAACCCTCAAAGTTACCAGAATCCATTTCCCTCTCAGAATTCTAAAGCTCTATACATGCTTTTCTCTCTGTCTGAAATACCCCTTTTCTTCTTTAAACCATTTTACTGAGGCATGATTGACATTAAAAAGCTGCTCATTCTTACTGTATATGACTTGATGAGTTTGGAGGTAAGTATTCCCCTTGTGAAATCATCATCACAATCTTGGTATAAACATATACATCACCTCCAAACATTTTCTCCTGCACTTTTTACTTATTTTTATTGTTGTTATTATTTTGTGATAAGAACATAAATCATATGATTATCTCAGCAGATGCAGAAAGAAACATTTGACAAAATTCAACATCTGTTCATGATAAAAACTTGATAAATTAGGTATAGCAGGAACATAACTCAACATAATAAAGCCACTTATGAAAAACTCACAGCTAATATCATACTCTCTGGTGAAAGGCTGAAAGCTTTTCCTCTAAGATTAGGACAAGGGTGCCCACTCTCACCATTTCTATTCAACATAGTACTGGAAGTCCTTGCTAGAGTAACCAGGCAAGAAAAAGAAATGAAAGGTACCAGAATTGGACAGGAAGAAGTAAACCTGCCCCTTCGTGAAGATGACACAGTATTACATATAGAAAATCCTAAAGATGCCACAAAGAACTGTTGCTTCCAATTACCAAATTTAGTAGAGTCTCAAAACACAAAATTAGTACATAAACATAGCATTTCCATACACAAAGAACTGTTGCTTCCAATTAACAAATTTAGTAGAGTCTCAAAACACAAAATTAGTACACAAACATAGCATTTCTATACAATAACAATTAATTATTTGAAAAAAGAAATAAAGAAAACAATCCCACTTACAATAGCATTAAAAACAATAACATACTTAGGAATAAACTTAACCAAGGAGTTGAAAGATCTCTCCTCTGTAAACTGTAAGACTGTGATGAAAGAAATCAAAGAAACAAATAATTGGAAAGGTGTCCCATGGTTATTTGATTGGATGAAATAATGTTGTTAAAATGTCCAGACTACCAAAAGTTATCTATATATTCAATGCACTCCCCACCAAGATTCCAATGTCATTTTTTACAGAAATTAAAAGAAAATTCTAAAATTAATATAGACCCATGTAAGACCCCAAAATGCCAAAGCAGTCCTAAGAAAGAAGAACAAAGTAGGAGGCATCATACTTCCTGATTACAAGGTATATTACAAAGTTATAGTAATCAAAACAGTATGGCACTGGAATAAAAACAAATAAATAGATCTATAGAACAGAATTAAGAGCCTGGAAATAAACCCAAGCATATATGATCAACTAATCCTTGACAAAGGAACCAAGAATACTCAGTGGAGAAAAGACAGTCTTTTCAATAAGTGTTGCTGAGAAAATTGGATATCCACATGTAAGAGAATGAAAGTAGACCTCTGTCTTAAACCACTCACAAAAATTAACTAAAAATAGATAAAAGAGTAAATGTAAGATATGAAACCATGAAACTCCTAGAAGAAAACACAGGCAAAAAGCTCCTCAATATGGGTCTTAGCAATTATTTTGTTTGAATGTGATACCTAAAGCACGAGTAACAAAATAAAAAATAAATAAGGGGATTATATCTGCATGACAAAAGAAACAATCAACAACATGAAATGACAACTGTCCCTTCCAGGAAAGAGCATTATCCATATCACAACATCCAACAGATGTAGAAGACCTGAGCCCAAGAGTTCCAAATGGAAGACAAAGGTCACAAGAGGCTTCTGGACACTGGGGATTTTGAGGTCAGGGGTCTCAGAGAGAGTGAGGGTGGGTATCTATCCTGCTTAAGATGGATGCTGGATTCCTTTTATTTCTTTTTCTTCTCTGATTGCTGTAGCTAGGACTTCCGGAACTATGTTGAATAGTAGTGGCGAGAGTGGACATCCCTGTCTTGTTCCTGATCTCAGTGGGAATTCTTTCAGCTTTTCACCATTGAGAATGATGTGAGCTCTGGGTTTGTCATAGATGGCCTTGATTATGTTGAGGTAGGTTCCCCCTATGCCCACTTTCTGAAGTGTTTTTATCAGAAATGGGTGTTGGATTTTGTC
>PVHT021183583.1:2442914-2516917 GCA_004024745.2 Catagonus wagneri
AAAAAAAAAAAAAAAAAAAGATGGATGCTGGATAATGAGTTCCAAACCCATGGACAGAGGAGTGGCTGGGGTGGGGACCAGAGCGTCAGTCAACAGTGCTTGTCAGAGCTGCCTCATGTTTCTACTTGAGCTGAAATATCCATCTTCACTCTCAGACATCAGTACTTGTGATCCCCCCCCCCTTTTTTTTTGGCTGCCCCATGGCATATGGAGTTCCCAGGCCAGGGATCAGATCTGAGACACAGTTGCAACCTACACTGCAACTGTGGCAATGCTGGATCCTTTAACCCACTGTGGCAGGCCAGGGATAGAACCTCTGGTGCTGCAAAGACACCACCAATCCCACTGTGCCACAGCAGGAATTCCACTACTTATGATTTGAACTTTCAGACACCACAGATTATGTATATACCATCAGCCCCATGCCCCCCCAGCCCTTTGTCAGGCCTTTAGACTCACCTTGAATTATACCACCTGCTTGTCAGAGATAAGAGAGAACCAAAAAAAAACCCAACCAAACAAAAAACAACAAGAGATGGGGCAAAGAGAAAGTGGGAGCTTTCACATTCATTTGGGAGCCTGGGGCTTTGGCTACCCCAGAAAGCCCATAATTTCTAAACAATCCCTATGAAGGAGGCAGTTCTTCAAATCTGTTCCTGAAGTTATCCCGAGTCCCGTTGGCTCAGGAACTGTGTGGGCCTTGCCTGTGGGCAACCCTGCAGGTCTTCAGGGCCTTGAGTTCAAGTGCACTGGGTTAGTAATATGGTCAACATGCCAACCTGGAGCCCACCTGAGTCATAAGAATGACATCAGGAAAACGGTGGCACCCAAGAACATCTTGAACTATGCTACCATCAGTCGTTTCCGTACAACATTCCCCATGACATGAGCCTGAATCCTTTACCTGGGACTGGTGTGGAGCCTTCTGCAAAAGCTGCATCAAGAGGAGGGTCTTGGGGGCTGGGCTGGGCCAGGTAGGAAGATTATCACACCTCTGCACCCCCCACACCTTTGCTGACTTACTTCCATCATGGGTCATTGATCTCAAAAATATTTTCAACAACAACGTACACACATGGGAATTTTGCCTTTTATTCAGTCTTTGAGATTCCTGATGAACTGAGACCCTTTCTAGTGGCTTGAGGAGCTGACAATGTTTTTCTACTGCCTTCCTTTCAGAATGGCTGCCACACAGGATCCAGTGGTTGTGTGTGCCACTCTTTCATATGAGGGTTCAGAATAAGACTGCCTTTTCTTCCCAAAGAAGACTGATAAAATGGAGAAACCTGAAGTGATCTGATTTTACACCACTTCCAAGAAATCTATCTGGTCTTTTCTCCCTGGAGAATTTTTTCCCTCTTACCATTTAGACGGGTTACTATAATATGCCTTGTTAATAGCTTCTGATTAATGTTACTCAGAACAAGATGAAACTTTTCAATTTGTAATCTCATCTATTTTCTCATCCTGGCAAGCCGTTTTTTCTCCTCCACTGTATCGACTGTTTTGGTTGCAGGCGAGCTTGCCTTTCATCGGAGCAACAGCCCTGAAGTTGACCCTACTGGCTTTGTTCCCTGAACCACAGCAAGACTTTCTAGTCTTCCTATTCTTGTGACACATCTTTCCTTACTGAGGATGAGATTAAAAAGTAACCAAAAATGTCAGAGAATAGAAGGATCACAGATGGACCTAGTTCTTGGTGAAAGAAATCACAAAGAAAAGATAAATGTTCTCATGTTAAAATTTCCCCACTTAACAGAGCAGAGGATTCTGTTATTTCTTATAAGCTATTACAGGTTAATTTGTATAAACGTACGTGCATATACTTTATTCAATTATATATGTGTGTGTCTTTATGTGTGTATATATTACATAAAGCTCTGATTTTTTTCAAGTAGTAGGGGTGGCTTTCTCAATAACGTATTTTTCAAAGAGGGCCTTGAAGGATATGGATTCTCACCCGGGCTCCTTTCTGAGAAAAAGCACACATTTGCCAGGAAGCCGATTAAGGCTGGGGATAGACCAGGGGTCTCAGACTTGGGTGTGTAACAGAACCATGGGTGACACCAGATCTGAGTTGCATCTGCAACCTCTGCCTGTGACTTGCGGCAACACTTGGATCCTTAACCTACTGAGCCAGGGCAAGGATCGAACCAGCATCCTTATAGAGACTATGTCAGGTTCTCAACCTGCTGAGCCACAACGGGAACTCCCCACTCCCACATCTTCTTAGCCTATCTAAATTCAACTCATCCCCCCCCTCCCTTTTTTGGCCATGCCTGCAGATAGGGAGGGTGGGGAGAACAACATTTTAGCAAGCCTTGGCGGGGGTTCCACTGCCACCACTTCCTCGCTCCTCAGCACACAGCCTGCCGTGGCCCTCACATTGAGGGGGGCCTTCCCATCCCCCTAAACGCTCCACCTGTGTCCTCCCCATCGCCCCTGCCTCCTACGGTCAACATTCCATCCATCATCCCATTCTCCCCTTGCTGGTGAGGTCTTAGCCTCTGCTGGCTTCCTTCGCACAGTAAATAGAGACATTCAAGTCTCTCTTATTAAAAACACTAACTTAAGTAAAATTTCTCATGTGTAAAATTACTAACATTTTAATAATGTTACAAATACTGTATAGAAATAGACATAGGATAATTTTACAACTTCTTATAAAATTGACACAAAATTTAAAAATTTTTAAAAAGCTCAACCATCTCAATGCAGGGCTTCCTTCAGCTCCTTCCTTTTACAGATTAAGTACCTGGGCCAGTTATCTCCTCCCATTTAACCCTCGGGCTTGTCTTCATGATATTACCACTTCTAATGGTGTTAGGGTCCCTGCCGGCATTCAGTCAGTCATTAATCTAACAGATATGTATTGAGCCGTGTGTGAAGCCTGGTTCTCCAAGCCTGGGATGCAAAAGTGAGCAGTGTAAAGATCTATGTCCTGTAAAGCTTGCAGTCGAGCAAGAGGAAGGTAGAGAAATGCAATATACCCAGGAAATAAGTCAGTCCCTGGGTGTGCTTGAAGCGGATGAGGGCCAAGGAAAAGAGCAGCATGAAGAAGGATGAGGAGGTGGGAGCAGGGCAGACAAGTGAAGTTACAGGCCAAGTTCAACATGCTGAGTCCAAATCTCTTCCTTCAATCAAATGCCAAATGGATGAATGCCGAGTGTCAGAGCAATGATAACACAGGCATGGGCTTTTTAATTGCTGGGCTTTCAAAGGAATCCCGTGCAAGTGCCATTTAGGAAAGAACCCAGCCTGGAAGTGAAAGAACAAGCAGAGTCTGCAGTCTCCAAAAAGGAGTGGTTTTAGGACCCAGTGAAGGTCCACACCATCCCCTTTGCTCCTGCAGCCTGGATGTTCCTGGATGATCAAGAGGACAGGAGGCCTTTCAATCCAGGAAAGGGGCTCAAGTGTAGCTGAGGGGCCGGTGGGGTGTGTTAAGAGTCCTGAGTAGTTAGGGATAACGAGTGAAATCTGACACAGAGAGGTAGCAGGCTTTGTACTGGGTACCTGCCTAGTAGAACAAAAGTGAGATTCCAGCAGAGGAAGGCAGAAGAAATTCAATAAACATAAACCCTACAGTTTTTTCCAACAAGCCCACTTCCCAGGGCCGCAGGCCTGCAAAAGTTCAGGACAAGGGCGGCAGGGACACAAAGACCCCTGCCAGGCGTCCCCCAACCCCTCCCTGCGATGTGCAGGAAGACGTACCAGTTAAGTGGTTACCAGGCCCTAAAGGAGTTCCCGCCCCCCCCCCCCGAGGGGGGGCTCATTCATGCTAACTCTACAATGAAGAGGTTGGAATGCATTCAACACTTTTTTTTTTTTTTTTACACAGAATTCATTTTTCAAACACAATCTTGAGCAGAACCCAGTATATATAATAGCTAGCAGCGGAGCTGGTCTGGACACAGGAGGCCGGCAAGGGGCCCATTCTGTCTTCTTCCCCTTCCCCCTCCCCCATCCTTCTCCCCAGAAGCATTTCTGAGAAAAGGGAGAGGCCCACAGCACACGGGCCGGCTCTCCTTTGATGCACACGAACAGTCAAAACACATGGCATGGAAATTCTAATTTTAAGGAGATGATTTAATTTTAAGAAAAATTTAAGGAGAGAGTGAAACTGAATGGGAGCGAGAACCAAATTCTCCAGCTCATGTCCCGATTAGATCACTCCGCCGAGGACAAGTTGTTCAAACATTCAAGGGGGCAAAGCTCAGGTTTCCCCTGAGGACGGGTGACAGCCCTGTTGGAACATCTTTAGGGACTCAGGTGGGGTGTCACATTCCTCAGCTAAAGAAGATTTTACATTTACCTTAAAAACGACCAGGCAGTTGTGCTCACAAACATAAAACAGACCAAGAGGAAAGGACGCCACGTCACTAACCTTGATTCCAAGTTCGATATTTTCTCCTCCATACACGTCCATCCCAGGGTCCAGGAGACCAATTTCACCAAAGAACTTCCTGTTGACCACAAAGGAGCAGCCAATCATGGCTGGCGTCCTGCGGGAGAGGAAAGGAAGCTACGGTCACGTGATATGGACACGAGACGGTATTACTCCACCGTGAGAAGGTATTACTCCGCCGTGAGAAAAGGAAATCCTGCCTCTGCGGCGACACGGAGGGACCCTGAGGGAGCAAGTGCGCGAAAGGCAAATACTGCAGGTCTCCTTTATCTATGGGATCTAAAAAAAAGCCAAATTTATAGAAACAGAGAGTAGACTGGTGGTTACCAGGGGCTGGCGGGTGGAGGAACTGGGAGAAGTTGGTCAAAGGGTCTAAACTAAGCAGTTAGAGGTTAAGTTCTGGGGATCTAGTGCACAGCACTGCGGTTGGCGTTAGGAACGCCGTATATACTTGTAAGTTGCTAGGAGAGCAGATCTTGAGTATTCTCGCCACAAAAAGAAATGATAATTAGGTGACGTATGAGAGAAGTTAGCTAACGCTACAGTGCTTATCCTACTGCATAAACAAGTGCCCCAAGGGGTCGATAATAAACTGCAAGGAAGGGGTGCCGAGCGGGAGAGATGAAAATATGTATATTATTTTGCTTGATGATTTCTTCTAGGGTTGGGAAAAGGTACATGTTGACCTAGTGAAAATCAGAGATAAAACCCATCTGAGGCAACACGTATGGATGCATGTGCGGGAACTGATGGAGATACAGCCTTAATACCCTGCGACTGCGCACGAAGCATGGAACCATGCATTTATAATGAGAGGAAATACCTGATACCTTTTAACATATGACATGTATTATATTATGCTCAGTAGTATAATGTCAACAAAGCCTCGGAGTTCCCGTCGTGGCTCAGCAGAAACGAATCCGACTGGGAACCATGAGGTTGCAGGTTCGATCCCTGGCCTCGCTCAATGGGTTAAGGATCTGGCCTTGCCGTGAGCTGTGGTGTAGGTTGCAGATGCGGCTAGGATCCGGCGTTGCTGTGGCTGTGGCGGGAACCTCCACATGCTGCGGGTGCGGCCCTAAAATGACAAAAGACAAAAAAAAAGCCTCTATTTTATCTTTTCACCTGTTTCCAGACTTTATAGGTATCCTTGCGTAATAAATTCAGTCAGCAGATATTTTCTCAGCACCTACCACATCTAAGGCACTTTACAAGTGCTGTAGGGGGTAGAGAAGCACATGACATAGTTCCTGCCTTCAAGCCACTAAGAGTTATTATTATTATCACTATCATTATGGCAGCCATTTATCGAGTAATTACAATGTCTCAAGCATAAGCGCAAAGCACATTTCATGCATTTGAAAAACCTCCACAGTCCTGTGAAGGAGGTAGGACCATCTCCATTTAGCAGCTGAGGCCCAAAGAAAGTAAGTGACTTGGCTTGAATCATAGCACAGAGGGCAGCACCCATTCTTACTTCAAAGCCTTTCGGCTTCACGGCACTCTCCAGAAATGACTTTGTGGAGGAGCTGGCAAAGCCCCAGACTACCAAAGGCTAGAAATGCCGCTAGGATGCTTTCCTGGGCCAGAGAGACATCTCATACGGGAGGCCCCAGGAAACTCCATGGGGGCGGCCAGGAAGCTTTTAGGTGGGAATCTCTTGAGCTGAACTTTAGACCGTAATATTAGCTCCTCATCTGCTCCTTCAGGCCTTGAACTTGACTTTGATCTTGAGGTCCAGATTTCTGACTCCACAGGCTAGCTCCAGGTACCTATGTGGTGCGGCAGCCAGGGGGTTCACTAGAAAAATAAGTGTTCAGAGTTGTACGGACCTAGTTTGAAAGCAGGGGCTGCCTTGTCAACTGTATTCCGTGTTAGATTAAAGGAACCTCTGGATCCCAGTTAAGTCTCTGCAGAGTGTTGCTGTGAAAAAGATATGCCATGTGCCTGGTGCAGAGAGAAGGGACTCAATAGTGTTCCTTTGCCCTCCATCAGGTTTTTCTAGAAATCTCTTGCCAATCATGCTTGTGGACACAGGACACTGCCCTTCTGGGGCAGCGGTACCAGCTCTACCAGGAGAGCAACCCAATCATTTCCTGGAGCCGTTGAGAGAAGCAGCTGACCCCTAGCCTGGAAAAGCACTACGCCAGCCCAACCCTCGCCTCAGTCAACCGAACCAGGAATGGGCAGGGATCCCAGATTCCAAAAGGGGTCAATCAAATGATGTTTTTCTTGAAACCTGGAATCCAGACACGGCTGAAAGCTGGAACTAGATGGTTTCATCCATCTGCAGGGCTCAGGCTGCCATCTGGGGACAGGTCCGGTGGTCCCTGCGGGTGCGGATGGGCCGGCAGAGGAAGGCAAGTGCACAGTGGAAGCGTAAGACCACGAGGTGGGGGCTGCCTGCCATCTCGGGCTGCTGTCTGCTGACAGGCTTGGCTCCACTCTCTGCCCACGGGTCACGTGAGAGCCCCCTGTGTCTTTGTGATCTGTCCTCCTTGATTCAAGCCCTCTGTGCTCGATAGGGTTCTGCTCTTTGCAACCAAACGGTGACAGTGACACATCCTGCCCCCGCCTCCCCCCACACTTAGGATGTGGAGGAGAGCGGATATCCTATCACACAGCCGGAAGAGGCAAACTGCAGGGAAGAGTCGCTCTGGGAGAGTTAAAAGCCAGGGTCACTCAAGTGATGGAGAAATGCCAGGGACGTGAGTGCTTTGAGGGGAGAGGTGCGGTCCCGGGGTGGGGGTGGGGGTCTGCAGAGAAGGAGGAACAGGGCAGGGAGGCTGGTGTCACCTCAGAGAGCGAGTGCTGAGCATGTCAAGAAGTTCTGAGAAATTTAGAACAATCTCTCCAGCGCCTAAGCTCAATGTCTGAAAATTCCCAGCGTGAACATGCACGCGTAATTAAGGTCCTACTCCAAGATACCCTATTTTCTAACCCCTCGAGGGCAATCAGGGAAGTCAGCATCACAGGACACAGCCCAGAGGTGAAGAGAATGTTTTTCTGGAATTGGCTCAGGATCCACCCGCATCAGCGTCACCAGGCTAGCTCCTTAGAAAATGCAGATTCCTGGGTGCAGCCATGACCCTGGAACCAGAGTTGCAGAGACGAGACTGGGGAATCTGTGTTTGTACCAGCAGAACCACCCCGAGGAGCTGGCTCCCTCCCGGCCTGTCGGGTCTCTACGAGCAGAGAAGTTATCCATCTAATCTCCCCTTATATTCCCAGGAGCCAGTGCCTTGAAGACACAGAGCTGGTTAGGGTTGAATGAATGAATGAATGAATGTAACTGATCTGGGTGACCGCTCCTGGTGCGGAAGGAGGGACATGATACCTCAGGGACAAACCGGCTGACCTGAGCCAGAAGCCAAGGAAAGTGTGTATGTGGGGGTGTAGTAGCTGGGGGAGGGGGAGGGGGAGGGAGGAACAGAGAAGAAAGCGGGAAGGAGAGGGAGAGAGAAAGGATGGCGGGGAAGAGGAGGGAAGGAGGAAGAGGAGGAGAGGGAAAGAGGGATTCAAAGCACAGAACTTTCACTGTCGAGGACACACCTTGTCAAGGTTGCATCTTCCTTCCAGACAGCTCTCAGATTGCCCTTTAGGAAACATTTTTCCCGGTCAAGCAGCCTGATATTTTCATATAACTGGCCTTATCTGGATGATAGGTTTTGGCTCCGGTGGGGAGCAGAGACGGAGTCCCTGTCTGGGTCCCCGACCTGCTGCTCACAGCTCTGTTCTGCGTCTTCAGCCGGGTCCTGCATCAGAAGCTCTAGGATTCCCCATGACATGACAGAGCGGTCCCCCTGGTGCTGCCTCATTAAAGCTCGATCACAGCAGCTGCCCAGTCTGGCACGAGGCCCCACAGAGCCAAGCTGGCCTCTGTCTGCATCCTGGCAGGCTGTCAGAATCCAAAGACAAAGGGTAGAAGGCTGGTCCTCATGCAAGGAGGATGTGGAATGCGTGTGTGACTGTTACTGCTGCTGGTGGCATGTGGGAAGGTCCTCTAAAGGCCATGGTCAAAAACCTGCCTCATGGAGTTCCCACTGTGGCTAAGTGGTAATGAACCCGACTAGTGTCCATGAGGATGCAGGTTCGATCCCCAGACTCGCTCGTGGGTTAAGGATCCAGCATTGCCATGAGTTGTGTAGGTTGCAGACACGGCTTAGACCCTGCGTTGCTGTGGCTGTGGCATAGGCCAACAGCTGTAGCGCTGATTCCATCCATAGCCTGGGAACTTCCATATGCTGCAGGTGGGCCCTAAAAAGCACACACACACATACACACACAACCTGCCACAGTGTCAAGAGGGTGCCTGGGTGCTATTCCCTGTCTTGGTGCTCTCGGGAGGCCACACTTGACAGGGACAGTGCAGAGGAGAGGCTGGGAGCAGCCTGGTTGACCAGCCCCCTGGGAAATGGCCTCCCTGCTAAGCCAAGACCCCAGTCCTGCAAAGAGCAGGGCTGCAAGGCTGCCCGGCCTTGCTGAGAGCAAAGCAAAGCTCAAGCAGATGGCTGAGGTACCCCTGGTCCCCGTAGAGACTAAATAATTCAAAGGCATCTTCTCACCCACAGCTGGGTCAGCCAGTGTTGCTGGTGAGCTCAATGGCGTGATGGCTCCGAATTCTGGACTGATGGGCAGTAGTCCTCTCTGCTTGGGAGAAGCTGATTCCTAACAGAAAGCCCCGGCCCAGCCCTATCTGGGACCCTCGGCCCTGATGGCAGGGCTAGCCAGGCCTGTCCTTACAACCAGAAGCAAGAGTCCACTGGGGCCCCATTTCCCCTCTGAGGCTTCATCCCCACCTGCTGCCAGCACGAGGCACGGTCCCTGGCACTTCGGAGCTGAAGAGATTCTGGATCATGAGCCCACAGCCTCCTCCTTCAAACTCCACCACTTAGCACCATCAGCGCAAACGTTTCAATTCAAAATCATTCAAAAATGATAATCGTATTAAGGGATCTGCCAATGTCTAATAGCTCCATTACAGAGGAGAAGAACAGAAATTAAAAATAATTGCTCTTATTGTTGTAGTGACGCGGAATACAGGCAACACACATGGTTTCAGCTGAGAGAGCGAGAGAGATGGAGAGAGAGAGCGAGAGAGAGAGAGATGGGAGAGGAAAGACAGGCAAGGACAGAGTGGCAGGCCCAGGAATCCCCAACCGGATATGCAGAGTTTCTCTCAGTGTCACCGCTTCCTCTCCTCAGAGGCGGCATCTGTGTGCTAGAGGTACCCTCAGCGCCCTTCCCTGGCTCCGCACTGTCTCCTGAATTAAGCACCAGTTCTTCCTTAGCATCCCCACCCCCGAACACCTGTCCTGCGTCCTACCCCAGGGAGTCCACGGCCTGGCCACCCGGGGCAATGCATCGCTCAGGAAACGTCCCAATTTACGCCTACACATCCTTCTCCAGAAACACGCCACAAGGCCACCTCCATCTGTCCAAATCCTACTCTGTCTTGAAAATATATTTATCCTTTTTTTGGGGGGGGAAGGGGAGAATTATGTTACAAAAAAACAATACATATCTCTTCTGGAAAAAAAAATACAGCTCGACACAAATAAGAAAACAAACAAAAAAATCATCTATGTTCTAGGACCATAAGCACTCAACGCTCTCACCCAACTGCTCTGGTTCATCTCCTCTTCCAGTTCACCGAACCCACCCATCCTTCCCCGCTACCAGGACCTCCAGTCCACCGGCCCTGCCACCTTGACGGGGGACCCCCCCCCATATGTTCTCCCCGCTCCCCAAGCTCCAAGCCATGCTTGGTTGTTGTAAGAGCCCTGGCGTCCCCCTCCCACTTTGTTGGCCAAACCCTGCTGCTGATAAGCGCAAATAGGGGGGCTGCTTTCTCTTTAAATTCAGGGCTGCGAGTGTCCCGGAGGCCCCGGGGGCTGCCCTACACACCTGCTCCAGGCCCCACGGTACCCTTCTCTCTCCCTATCCTAGAAAACCCTGCCCCAGCTCCTCCTTCCTCTGCAAACCTCCAGCAGCTCCTCCTCCTCTCGACCTTGCCTCCTACATCCCTAAGGAGGCAGCAAACAAAAGAGAATGTCCCCACCCCAGCACATCCACTCCCTTAGTGGCATCCGTCACCTGCCAGTCTTCCTTTTGCTGTAATTCCACTGTCCATGCTCTTAGCTGAGGCCAGCCCTCCACCCATCCTCTCTAGCTACTCAAGGACCTCACTCCCGCAATCCTCCCTCTGCCAAATACCCCTTTTGTTAAGAATCTTTCCTTATTTTTATATTCTTGATGATCTGGCACCTGGGGCTTTGTTGACTGCGGAGAGACTGCCCCTTGCAAGGCCAGTCAGTTCTTAAGGACAGTAACCTCCTCCCGCCCCCCCACCAGAGCACGTCCTTCCTATGCATATAACCAGCTGAAGCCCACACTGCCCCCCACCTCCTCTATCTGGTGTTCACACTCTGGGAGGCCGCTGCTCTCTGCCCGGGTCATCCAGGGGCCGGGAACCAGACAACTGGTGACAGCCCCCTATACCGCCAGATATTCTACTAGCCAATTCGAAGCCTGATCAATTGCTTATGTTGCCTCACCCATTTCTTCCAGAAACAAACTACGGTAAAGTCTTGGGTCCACACTTTCCCCTCACTCCTGCTTCCTAACTGCCCCAGGTGCTTCCCCCTCTGGCCCTGCCTGGCATGCAGGCCTCCTCCTCCTGGCAACTGAGGAACAAACTATCCTTTTAATGGCAATAATCTCCTGATCTGCTGTCCTCACCAGATCTGGATTTAAAAGTCCCCGGGGCATTTCAGTGCAACACTGTACGTTATCCGTTTCCCTCCCGGGCTGGATCATTCCTAGCAGCTCGCTTCATCGACAATTTCCCCTCTTGATCCACTTTCCTTACAGCTGCCTCATTGCATTTTCTGTGCCCAGTTACCGTAAAGCCCCTTTAAAGAGCTGCTTGCAACTGGTGCCTCTGATTCCTCTCTCTGGTCCTCTCCTAAGCCACTCAACCGGGCTCTCACCCTCATCTCTTCACTGCAAGGGCGTCTGCAAAGGTCAGAGATGACGCATCCTAAATCCTAGGGACGATTCTAGGTCTTCACCATGCGTGCCCTCCTAGCTGAATCTGATGTAGTGGTTCAGCCCTTTTCTCCACCAAGGGACCAGGTACCACACATGCCTGGCTGTCTTCCGGGGCACCCCTTTCGATCTCCCTTGGTGACCCTTCCTTTTCTCTCTGATGTTCGTGGTGGGAGGACGCTAAGGCAGAGCCCTTGAGTGTCTCTCTGTTTTTTCCCCATCTACAACCACTCCTTGCTGATCAGGTTTGCTTCCTTGGCTTTCAATAGCATTCCTATTCCAATAGCTTCCCAATTTACACTTCACTGTGGCTTCCTTTCTTCCTTTTTCTTCCTTCCTTCCTTTCTTTTCCTTCCTTCCTTCTTTCCTTCTTTCCTTCCTTTCTTTCTCTTCTTCCTTCCTTCCTTCCTTCTTCCTTCCTTCCTTCTTCTTTGGGCTGCACCTGCAGCATATGGAAGTAGTTCCCAGACTAGGGGTTGAATCGGAGCTGTAACTGCTGGCCTGCACCACAGCCGCCGCAGCAATGCAGGATCCGAGCCGCATCTGCCACCTACACCACAGCTCACGGCAACGCCGGATCCTTGACCCACTGAGTAAGGCCAGGGATTGAACCCAAAACCTCATGGATCCTAGTCAGGTTCGTTAACTGCTGAACAATGACGGGAACTCCCTACACTCCACTCTGAATCCTTCCTCTGCACTGGTACATCCAGGTCCCTCAGACAAGGCTGATGAGGAAGCGGTAACCTTGCCTCCACCCAAACGCGTCTCACCTATCGCTCCTGACTCAGATAATGTAGACTCCATTCTCCCAAAGGCTGTTATAAAAAAAACCTTGGTGCTGGCCTCACTGACGGTCAGGAGTCCTTGCGGCTCTACCTTCAGAATATATCTGGGATCTGATGTCCCCTCGCCACCTTCACTGCCACCCTGTAATCTGAGCCACCATCCCACATCATCTGGATTACCGCTGTGGCTCCCAACTGGCTTCCACCCTGCTCTCCTCCAGCCAGTTCTCAGCGATCTAGAGAAACATAAGTCAGATCAGGCGATGCCTCTGCGGGAAACCCTCCAGTGAGTCCCCTTTTCCTTCGAGTAAAAGCTGGGGTCTTACAAGGGGCCTCCAAGGCTCCAACTAGACAATCTGTGCTCCTGGGTTCTTCCTTGCCCGCTCTGCTCCAGCCACAGTCTTAGGTATACACTCAAAATAAATGAAATAGGTATTCTAACAACAACTCGTACATGCATGTTTAAAGTAGCATTCTTCACAGTAGCCGAAAGGTTGAAACATCCTAAATGCCCATCAATGGGTGGAGAGCTAAACAAAATGCATGTGGCCCACCCATACCATGGATTACGGTTCTGAGACATGCTACGGCATGGACGAACCTTCAAACTACTACGCTATGTATGTAAGAGGAGAAAGAAGGTCACATGTTATATAATCCCACTAATATGAAACGGCCAGAAGAGGCAAATCCATAGAGATAGAAAGCAGGTTGGTGGCTGCGGGGGCAGCGGGGATGGGAGAGTAGGGAGTGACTGGTTAACGGGCACAGAGTTCCCATTTGGGATGATGAAAATGTTCTGGAGTAGATGGCAGTGCTGGTTGTACAACACCCGTGAATATACTTAAATGCCACTGAGTTATACACTTGAAATGGTAAATTGCATGTGCATTTTACCACAATAAAAAACGTGGGGCTGGTGTTAACAAGCTTCCTTTGTCATGCTACATCATAAATGGGAACCCAGATTTTCTAGTTGCCATTGAACAGAGGGAAGGAGACGAAAGGGGTGGTTCTACCTCCATTCTTACCTTCTATTCATGGAGACAGATTTCCTAGCACTCTGGCGATAAGGTCCCAAGAGATTTCATATTTTAGCCCAAACACTGTATTTTCAATCTGGCAGAAGTGGTCCAAGCACCAGGGTCCTCCTTCTAGGAGGAATGGGGACACATGGCACAAGGCGCAGGGGAAAGGAGGGGAATCTAAACGTCCTACGAGGCGGTCATCCAAGCACCTGGGACCCAGTCTCTTCATGAATAAACTGGGCATGAGACTCTGCCCCGAGGACCTGGCAGAACTGTGGCGAGAACCCGATGAGAGGCTGAAAACGGACGTTCTCCGTGCATGACAACGTACTCAGCACGTGTGAAGTGTTGTTAAGGACTTCACAAAAAAGCAGAGGGAGGATTGGGGGGTAGGGAGAAGCTGGTGAGGGCGTATCCAGGGCAAATGGTGTCGATCCAAGAAATATGTTGGGTCTGGAATAAGACAGGCAGAGAAGGGGGCCAGAGTTTTAGGAGGAAAGAGACATAAGAAAGCCTGGTGCCACGTGCTCTAAAGGAGTGAACTCTGAGATGGCAAGTGTATGAAAACACCCCAGGGAAGAGGGTGGGGCAGTCACAGCGGCCCCGAGAGAAACGCCTGTCCAGCTCACAATCGGGGGCGGGGGGGGGTGAGGGATGCCTGCCCTGCAGATGGCCCAGCCCGTCCCGAAGTCACCTCCTCTCAGCCCCGGGGGTTAAGGTCTGTGCCTCCGCCTGTGGAGTCCAGGAGAACGCGTGTGACAGCCCACCTCCCCGCTGCTCCTGGCACCTGTTTGGCCGGATGTGTCATCATCACGGCAGGATGGGGTCTGAGGAGGGGTCAGGTGTGCCTGCTCGTTGCTGCAACTGTTCACCTGGGGACAAGCAATTACCAGGCAATGGAGGTTGCCTCTGTTAGACTAAGTGCCAGGCCCTCGAGAAGATAAAACCATGCTAGGACATGAGCCTAGTGGGGAAACAAAATGAACGCTAATTTTTGTTGTCCCTTGGTAAGCATGGCTTCCGGTTGAAGCTACGGAGTTATATTTAAATACCTCTGTCTATACTGACATCAACATCTGCATCCATATCCGTGAGTCTGGCTGTTGGAGTGGGAAGAACAGACTCCAGGGCTGCAGGGTAAAGAAAGAGCCAGAAAAAGGAGACTCTGTGGCCTGTGGCCTAGATGATGAGCTGACTTGAGAACAAAGCCCCCATCAGGAAGGGGCTTCCACCGCTTTTCAGAGACTGCTCCTTCCAGGAGGTGTGCCTGTCACAGCCTGGCTGGTGTCCTGGTCGTCATGAAAGGTTACAGGGGCTGGGGTGTCCGCCCCCTTGCTTTGCCCTGCCCGCCTCTTACCTCCTGAAGCCCTTAGGGATCCTGGCCACCAGGGGTAGTTGGGCTGAACCTGAACCTGAACGGCCCGGCTGATAGTTCAGGAGCCAGGGGTCCCGGGTTTACCCTGTTTTCTCTTTTCATGCTTCCAGGGGGCCTGCCTCATTGGGATTCACCGCCTTTCTTTGACCTCAAACTCAAACACCTGCCATTTTCCCTGGTCCTAGCTCTGTCTCAGCTAATAGCCATCTTCTAATGCCAAAGCCCCATTTGTAGGAAGAACAGAGACAACTCAACACTGGAGCTGTCTCTGCATAAGTTTCTGCAAATCCCATTGCTCAGGCCACAACCAACACTGGGTGTTTTGTGGGTATCGCCACCTTCCTTGGCAATAAGTAGCTTGGTCAATCAAAATGCACTTATTTCAGGAATTCCCATTGTGACTCAGTGGGTTAAGAACCCGACAGAGTATCCAAGAGGAAGCGGGTTTGATCTCTGGCCTCGCTCAGTAGGTTAAGGATCTGGTGTTGCTGCAAGCTGTGGCATAGGTCACAGATGTGGCTCAGATCTGGTGTGGCTGTGGCTATGGTGCAGGCCGGCAGCAACAGCTCCAATTTGACCCCTAGCTCAGGAACTTCCAGATGCTGTGAGTGCAGCCGCAAAAAAAAAAAAGAAAAGAAAAGAAAGAAAAAAAAAGAAAGAAAGAAAGGAAAAAGCACTAATTTCAGTGCATTCTGTTATAACCTCACACACTATGAGTTCTTTGACACCATTTCCTAGTAAACACCAGTTCCTGACATGGATGCTGACTGCATGTTAAAGTGATCAAAGACAGAGCGGGGAGATGGGAGAGGCCTCGGTGAGCACGTGTGCTTCTAACCCTCAAAGCAGCTCTACTTAGTGGTTATGAATAGCCCCATTTCCCAGCTGAGGAAACTGAGGCCAGAGGTTAAGTGAACTGGCCAAGGGCCAGCTCATGCAAGAAAATCCGGAGCTAGAAGCAATCTAGTGTATCTAAATTCACACAGTCCTAGGTGTCCCCAAAGCCTCCCTGACGTGATCACTGAAAACCAGCAGCAGCTAAGAGCTCTCGCACCGGGTGAAATAAGTGGTCCTGCTTTGAAGATTTCTGGGACCTTGCAGCTGCTGAATACTAAAAATACAATTGGGGGGAAGGAGCTGGCTGGCTCGCTAGAATTCTCAGCTGGCGCAGTACAGTAATTCAATACTCAGAGTTCCATTTGCCTCTGCTATACAGATAAATACCAAAAGGGTAAGTACCAATGTCTTTAAAAAAAAAATCAAATGCTGTATCCAGCACATACATATTTCACTGGAAAATAGGACCCAAAGGCTGGTGCTTTGCCTGTTAAATGGAGGCAACACTTTCCCTTTTGTTGCTGAAAAGAGAATTCACGCTGAAACAACAACTTCCTCCAGATTGGGAAGCGAACTGCCTGGGTATTAAGAGCCTTTCCTTGTGGAGAATAAAAGCAATACTCATCTCCCTGCAGTGTGATTTTTCACGGACGCAGAAAATGCCAGTGGGGACTGAAGTTGCCAGTCCCTGGCGCCTTTCCCTGGCTCACTGATTTGCTTGGGTCTGATTTATTAAAACAAAGATCCTATCAAAACTCTGCAGGAAGCTGTTTCCTATACGTAGTTTTCTCCGCATAACACTTTTGCTCTTTGCTAATCGTATTTTCATTAGGTTTTGAGGAAATGACTTGCCAAGAATTCTTTGAAGGTGATTTTTGTAAAGGCATCAGCTTTCTGAAGTGGTAACACATTCAGTTGTCATCAGCCATCAACACACACACACACACACACACACACACGTATATATAACATTAGATAGATACACTATGCTCTCTTGTGAGATGAAACATAGATTGGGTGAATGTTTGGGGAGAAGAAAACAGAAGAAAGGTCCAGAAAGAGGTTCAGCAAACTACACCGCCTGTTTTTGTCCAGCCAGGGAGCTAAGGATGTTTTTTACAAACACCTATAATCCATTTGAAGATGGGAACACTCGCCTTGAATCTCAAGGAGGCAAATGGCTACCCCTCCCCCAGCAAAAATTCAATTTTCCTCATCAACACCCCTGGACTCCAAAAAGTTAAACTCACTATTATTATAATTTAGATTTCCCCAGTTGAATATTTGTGGAAGTTGGTTTTCGCTCTTGTTCACAAGTACCTACATAACAGCTTTGGTTCAGCTTCTCTTGGATCGTAAAGCCCACAGATATTTACGATTTGGCCCTTGATGGGAAAATTCTGTTGAACTCTCTTCTGGAACATGAGCCTGGGAGGGGGGTGGTGCAGCTGCCACGAGGGCAACTGGTACCCACCTGGTGACTGGCAGGAAGGTGACTTTGAGAAGGATAAGGGGCTTGGGGGAGAGAGACGTGGAAGATGGATGAGCCTCCTTTTCATCTGTTAAAGGGAGAACACAGTCCTGCTCCAGCTCCCGGGGCTGGTGTGAGAACAAACTTGATAAATGCTTTGGGTTGTACACCTGAGAATGGCAGCAGGCGCGCGACACACGTGTTGTTCTTTAGAGAAAGCGAAGGGGAGCCGAAAATGCCTCTCTGGCCCAGGATTATCTTGAGCAGGTTATTTTTAAGAAACAGCAGACTTTGAAGAAGCTCTGAAGACCCAGAAGTTACCCTTTTGAAAGAGAAATTTCCATTTAGAAGGGACTTTAGAGGGGGGGAGGTCTCCCTTTCTGTACCAGGAAGAGAAGGAAGACCCTACATTTCCAGAAACGCTCACCAATGGAGAAGCTTAATCTAATCAGCTTAAATCTAGATAACACACCTTACCCTGGTTTACTGTGCTCTTCATGGTCACCTCCCATTAACAAGCCTCCCCTTTCCCCAATATCTTCTTTTATCTTTACCTGCAGATGGTATTTAAGGTGGTGGCCTGGGCCATTTCCGGGAGATGCTCAATTTTCCTGGGTATCTCCCATATATACAGGAGGCAAACAGGTTATTAAACATCTTTTGGTTTCTCTCCCATAAATCTTTTTTATTGCAGGGGTGGAGTGGTGGCGGGAGGGGGTTCTCTGTCAAGAAGCTAGAAGCTTTAGAGGGAAAATCATTTTTCTTCCTGTGCAAAAGGAAGAGTATTGAGGTTCGTGCACGGTGCAGAATTTTTCTGAGAAGGTTGTAGAATATCCGATATAAATTCAGGCACTATGGGATAAAATAAGAGGAAGTAAACGAGAACAAGAGGACAGTGGAAATGAGCAGGATGAGATAACACCATGGGTGAGCTTAGCGCACACAATGTTCACTTCCTAACAGTGGACCGAATTCCCGCTGCGGCACAACAGGATTGGTGGCATCTCTGGAGCCCTGGGATGCAGGTTCAATCCCCGGCCCGGCACAGTGGGTCAAGAACCCAGGGGCAGCCTGCAACTGTGGCTCAGATCTATTATTCCCTAGCTTGGGAACTCCATATGCTGCAGAGTGGCCAAAAAAGGAAAAAATAAAATAAAATAAAATAAAATAAAAGCAGGCCATGAATTCAGCTCTGTGTTGCGGCAAACAGAATCACTGGCATGACCTGTAGTGTCTAAAAGACTTTTTTTAACAACTGAAATACAGCTATTTGGTCACAAAGCCCCAAGAGAAATTTCTCTACTGAGTAACCTGATGAACAATTTCCTCACAACACCATTTTGATAATACAACAAGCTCTGCAAATCTGCTTCTTAAAACACGCCACAGCAGCGGTTCACAGCATTTATTAAAGCATCAGTTGAGAACAACTGTTTCCAAGGCCAAAGGTAGGTCAAAGTAACAACTGGCTTTTCTGATGACCTTGCTTATTGAAGGGCTAAATTAGCAGTAAAATAGTTATCAAAAAATAGTCAAATAAAATAACCACGTATTGTGTGTGTGTTTCAGCTGTGCCCACGTAGTTCCCAGGCTGGGGACTGAACCTGCACCACAGCAGTGACCTGAGCCACAGCAGTGACAACTCTGGGTCCTTAACTGCTAGGCTTCCAGGAAACTCCAATAATAATATATTTCGAATTATACAGGTGAGTTTGTCTATTTTTGGATCCAAGAGTTCCAAGAAGTTCCTAGGCTGGGGATTGAACCTGCACCACAGCAGTGACAACTCTGGATCCTTAACCGCTAGGCTTCCAGGAAACTCCAATAATAATATATTTGAAATTATTTGAGTGAGACTTTTTATTCTGGATCTGCCATTTCATCCAGAGGCAGTTGTAGCTTTGTGATGGGACTGGGATGAAAAGAAGAAAAGAGATGTTAATTTTCGGTGGTGATTATAAAACTGACTCTTGAAGCTAAATTCTGAAACAGTCTCAAAGCCAGGATTTCAAGAGCATGAGCTATACACTGGAGAACATGCTTTTTAAATTCAGCACGTCCCTTGAAAATGGCCATCAGGCAAAGCCAAAGGATGGAGGATGTGATAGGGCCATGGGTCTCGGATGCTGGCTCAGCTTAGGGTCACCTGGAGAGCTTTGAAAAATGACCTGTGCTCAGGCTCCCTTCCAGACACTCTGATTCAATTGTTCAACATCCATATTTGAGTCAAAAGTGCAACAAGGGTTGAGAATCATGACAGATGGGAAGTTTCCAATCTTCAAAGCTGGCTAATTTTTCCTCGGTTGGGGTTGAAGGCTGAAGAGAGAGTGGAAAAAAGAACAGGCTGGTGGGAAAGACCCTCCTGATCCTACAGGTCGGGCTGGAAGTCAGGGTGGGGAAAGAAATCCTGCAAATAGACTTGAGGTTGGAAAGGCAGCAGAGATGACGCATTGCTTGCTACCTAGCTCTGTGAGGCAGTGGGGGCGGGGAGAGAAAGTCTTGCAGGGTGCCCGGGGTGTGGAAGAAGTGATGGAGATGTGTTTAGGCAGAGAGACTTACTAAGTATTCCCAGCCTGTAGCCTGCTCCTGGAGTGGCAGGAAATCCTGATGTTTCAGCATCCTCCAGGGAAGGGCTGGCAAAGGTTGAGCAGGCTGGATCTCAAGAGAAGTCAGGAGACTGAAGGGCATCACATAGGTGGATACTGTGCCCAGAGTTCAGAACCAGGAGCAAGGACATCAGCAGTGAAAACAGAGGGGGGAAACTCTGAGGATGGGGATGCATGAGATAAGTCAGCAGGGACCAGGGAGGCTCCAGAGGGCAGCCTGCAGCCCAGCACCTCTCCCATGGCCAGCTCCCCCTTGCTCCTAGGTGCTATTTAAGAGGAGGTGGGAGAAGGAAACCTTCTGAGGAGGAAGAGTGGCCCTTATAAAGAATAGCCTGTTAAATCCTGATTTCTCTGAGCAATTGACTTCAAAGAGATAAAGATTTAAATTCGAAGAAATTCAGTCCCCTTGAAGTGACAAGCTTAGTTTTCTTTTCCATCATCATTGAAAATGGGGGCTAGAGACCAGCTTGAATTCAAATATGAAAGAAATAAGTCAATAATTTTTACATCTGACTTGCAAGTGCAATTTAAAACCTACTGCAGAGTACTTAGAAGAAGTATTTAGAATACTTAGAAAAAGAAATGGACTCTAAGACACCAACAGAAAACTAAGAGGGAAAAAGAACAAAGGAATCACATAAGCCAAACAACTTTCCAGAAAGTAATTTGGCAGTATGGCACAGGAGTCTCAACAATGGACTTGGGGTGGATCTAGAAATTCCATCCCTAAGAATATACGCTAGAAAATAAGAATAATATTCTGCCTCTAAGACTGTCAGGGTCTGTGATTTGGACAACCCTCTAGCTGAAAACAATGAAAGAAACTGGATTAGAAATGTTTAATCTTAAAAAAATCGAATATTAACAAATGAAAATGACTGACTTGAGATCTGGCTGAGATTGGTTAACATAGAGCGAGCAGCCCAGCACCGGTTAGCTTCTGCTTGGAGGTATGTACCAATCTGGAAAGGGGGCTGAGAGGTTGAGTTCCCCTTTTGAAATCCACATTTTTGGACCAGAGTTTAGGACTAGGACCAAAGTGAATACAAAGGAACAACCTCAAAAGATCAGGGAGTTAAAAGTTAGACGTCCGTGCTTACCAGTGGTGATAAGCCACCCTCCACTTCTGTCTATAACACCGAAAGGTTATCTCTGAGAGGAACTGTTTGCTAGAAATCAACCTGCCTTCTCATAGGCTGCCAGTCTGCTTCCTTTCATCTGGGTGGTCCAGAGAACCTTAAATCTTGAAACTCATTTAAAGGGATCATGACCGCTAGCAAGCCTACGTTCCTGCAGGAGGAATCAAAAATTCTCACTGAGGGCAGATAATGTCAGCTTAGGTCTCAATTCAAAAAAAGTAAGTTTTTATAGTTCCCTTCATAGCTCAGTGGTTAACAAACCCGACCAGGGTCCGTGAGGATGTAGGTTCGATCCCTGGCCTCGATCAGTGGGTTAAGGATCTGGAGTTGCTGTGAGCTGTGGTGCAGGTTGCAGACTTGGCTCGGACCCTGCATTGCTGTGGCTGTGGTGGAGGCCAGCAGCTGTAGCTCTGATTAGACCCCTAGCCCGGGAAGGAACTTCCTTATGCTGTGGGTGTGGCCCTAAAAAGAAAAAAAAAAAAGAAAAAAGAAAAAAGAAAGAAAAATTAAATATAACTTCTAACACACAAAGATAATAAGAAACATCAGGAGTCAACATGTCAGAGGTCAGACTACAGAACTAAAGGACAAGGGAAATGCTGGCACAGGACCCTACGGATATTGGTATTTTTAGACCCTGCAAAATATCTGTACTTATTGTGTTTACTAATGTTTGAGGAGATTAAAAAGCAAGCTTTAAAATTTCAGCTGAGAACTAGAAGCCATAATGAATTGATCAAGCAGGGTTTGGAAAAGGAAACAAATCTAGAATGGGAAAGTTGAATAACTAAAAATAAGAACTCACTAGGCAGTTTAACAGATAAGACACCGCTGAAGAGAGTATTACTGAAGTAGAAGATAAGTGAGAAGAAACTTTATAGAATGAAGCACCTAGACAAAAAGATGAAAATACATAAAAGAGAATAAGTGATACAGAGCACATCGATGAGGTCTGACACAGGGTTTTGAAATCCTAAAGGAGAAGAAACAGGGCAGAGGCAATATCTGAATTGGAACTGAGGAACGACATCAACCCCCAGATTTAAGAGGCCCCACCAAGCTCGAGGAGAATAAATAAAATGAAACCCACACCTAGATACACCATAATAAAATAAAAAGACAAAGTTTTATATGTAGTCAGAGGTGGAAAGAAAAAGAAATAATCAAAGATTCTTAAAAGTTTTTATATAAGAATTTTAATCTAAACATTATCATGGAGAAAAACTAGAAACCTTCTGAATTCCCATCAATAGTTAAATATATTTTGGCATATTCCCACGATAAAATGTATGGTGCTATTAAAATATTTTCAAAAGTAATGATATAGGAAATGTTTGTATTACAACACTAACGGAAAGGAGTCAAAATATTATGGCATCTATGCAGGATGCTTTTATCTGCATGTATATAGTATAACAGAGCAGACTACACTAAACATGCTGCCCATTGCTACTTCCAGGTTGCAAGATTGTGCTTTACATACATTTTCTTCATGCTTGTAAGATATTTAAAGCATTTTTCCATGTTTATACCATGAATCTATTGACTTATTTATGTACATTTAGCTATTCTTTTTATGACCACACCTGTGGCATATGGAAATTCCTGGGCTAGGGGTCGAATCAGAGCTGCATCTGAGGTCTACACCACAGTCACGGCAACACCAGAGCCAAGCCGCATCAGTGACCTATGCTACAGCTCGTAGTAACACCAGATCCTTAACCCACTGAGTGAGGCCAGGGATCGAACCCGCATCCTCCCAGAGACAACATCAGGTCCTTAACCTGCTCAGCCACAATGAGAACTCCCTATTGACTTTTCTAATATGGAAAATAAAAGAGCCTTTGCTTAGTTTTCATTTTAACATTCAACACTATCACCAATGTTCTCAGTTTCAAATTGGGGCAGGACCCATTTGAGCTAGCACTTATTTTGCACATTTGAATCATCCTCTTCTTAAGTATAAGTGCACTGAAAGGCAGGCAGGAGATGGCTTGATGTTTAAACATGGTGTTACTTGAGTGGGGTTGGCAAAGAGCTGAGAAAGTCACGTGTTCTCTACCTGACATGCCCATGGACAGTTTACCAAGATTTCCCTCTAAACCTTATCTTTTGCTCTCCTAGGAGGCCTATGTGTGTTTTAGGGGACAAGCTGTAACCCTCCCACCCCCAGTTCTTCCACGGGTTTGTCATGTCCCTGTTCTCTCCTGGGCCTGGCACGTACCAAGCTGGGATTACAGAAGGTCCTTTCTTTCTTCTTTTTTTAGGGCTGAATCCATGGCATATGAAAGTTCCCAGGCTAGAGATCCAACTGGAGCTACAGCTGCCGGCCTACACCACAGCCACAGCAACACGGGATGTAAGCCGCGTCTGCAACCTACACCACAGCTTACAGCAACGCCAGATCCTTAACCCACTGAGCGAGGCCAGGGATCGAACCCACAACCTCATGGTTCCTAGTCAGATTTGTTTCTGCTGTGCACGACAGGAATTCCACAAGAGCTTTTCTAATTCAAGGAGAGGAAAAAAGCACTGGGAGCTTCCACTCTAGCTCAGTGGGTTATGAACCAGACTAGTATCCATGAAGATAAGGGTTTGATCCCTGGCTCCCCTCAGTGGATTAAGGATCCAGCGTTGCCGTGAGCTGTGGTGTAGGTCACAGATGCCGCTTGGATCCCGCGTTGCTGTGGCTGTGGTGCAGGCCAGCAGCTACAGCTCTGATTTGACCCCTAGCCTGGGAACTTCCATATGCTGAAGGTTTGGCCCTAAAAAGCAAAGAAGGAGAAGGAGAAGAAGAAGAGGCACTGTTTTGAAATAATGACATATAACATAAGATTATACTCGATATCTTGTAATAATGTATAATGGAAAAGAATCTGAAAAAAATACATATTATACATAGTATTTATATATATATAACTGATTCACTTTGCTGCACACCTGAAACTAACACAACACTGTAAATCTACTAGACTTCAATTAAATAAAGAGATAAGTAAATAAATACATAAATACAGACCTTTCAAAAAAAAAGATTTACATGATCATCTTTTTTCACGGTCTTACAGGTGTTTTGATTTAGAACCTCATTAAAGACAACTTCCTTTGATCACCTCCTCAACCCACATGCGTCTAAGAGCACCTGGAAGTCCGCTCAGGAATCCAATTGACAAAGAAGCAGGTGCCCAGAAGGACGGACACCCCTGGCCAAGCAGATCTGGAGTGTGGGCAGCTTGCTGGAATAACAAGGACCATACCGTCTCTGCCCTCCCGGAGAAAACGGCACCAGGAAGGGCTTCTGCCCAGAGGCCATGTGGTTACAAGGGTCACCAAAGGTTGGCAAGGGGCTTCTGTGGATCCAGAATAGCCAGAAGCTCACGAGACAGCGGTGTCTCACTCACGCTCACTCACTTCCTGGCTCAGGGAAATAAACTGCAGTCCGTTATTTCTTTCCAAGGCCGATTAGTTGATAATTACAGGGAGATGTAACACATGTAATTAAGCAATACTCTACAGGCGCGGGACTCTGGCTGCTTTCTTTCCCTAATGAAATCATTCCTTTCTCAAGGTCTCTGCTCTGAGGAAGAGGACAGAAGAACATTCTAAGCACAATGAGACCACCGGCTCTGCCTCAAAACACTGTCCCTGAAATGTTTTCTCCCAGCCACCTCCAAGTGCACGGATGACAGCCTCTCAAAGGTCAACCCCATGCTCACTTTCAAGGTCTCCCCAGCACCTGCCTGATGGACCCCAATTCCCGGGCAACATTCAAAGGCTAAATAGCTGAGATGGGGGTCCCTTCCCCCTTCCCAAATTTCTTATCTGCAAGCCCCTCTGTGAACCCTCACTCAGTGCCAAGTGCATTTGTGCTTCCTCCTCTGTGTTTGGCCCATTCTCTGCTCCCTTGGATTCAAGTCCTTATGTTTTACAGGGTTAACTTCAGCCCCGCTGCCTCCATGAGTCCTCCATGAGCTCAGCACCGTGGCTCTCCCCTTCTGGAGTCCCTGTCGTCTGCAGCAGTCCTTTGGCAAGTGCATTCTTCTGTTTTTCATTTTTTCTGTGTCTCCCCACCCCTATCTCCAGGTCCCAGGACTGGGGAAAATGGCCATCTGCTCCTTTCTCAACCAGGCATAGTGCCCACAGCCTTCGGTGATGGGAGGGCTTGGGTACCTGAGTCTGCAGTTAACGCACACTTCAGCTTTTAATGCATATGGTGACTGCCTTGTATCCCCATCCTCCATACATCAAACTGGGTCCAAAAGAGCAGACTAATTCTGTCACTGGGGGCTTTGAGGGGAGGCCAGAGGGAATGACATACCCAGAACAGCTTTGACTCATGGGAAACAGCTGGGTAGGAGGTGCGAGCTTGGCAGAGACAGAATCCACGAGATCAGGCACGAGGCTGGCCTGGTGGCCTTGCTTGGTTCAGAGTTTCCAAGACAAGACTCCAAATGTTTTCTGGTGGGAGGCCAGAAAATCCAAGTTCAGGGCTGGAGTCAGGGGCAGACCCAGAGGGAGGAGTGGCAGAGTAAAAATCAGAGCGGTAGATCCCCAATGACTGACCTGGCAGCTATGATTTCAACTGGTTTTTATGGGCCAGGGTGGGGGGGGTACCTATTCTCACCTGTCAACTGTGAGTAGCCTCTGCTGCACAGCCTGAAGGGAAGTGGAGGTTTTTTTTTGTCTTTTTTTTTTTGCCTTTATCTAGAGCCGCACCCGCGGCATATGGAGGTTCCCAGGCTAGGGGTCTAACAGGTGTTGTAGCCACCGGCCTACGACACAGCCACAGCAACGCGGGATACGAGCTGCGTCTGAAACCTACACCACAGCTCACGGCAACGCCGGATCCTTAACCCACTGAGCAAGGCCAAGGATCGAACCCGCAACCTCACAGTTCTTAGTCGGATTCGTGAACCACTGAGCCACTAAGGGAACTGCGGGAAGTGGGTTTTGAGCCACTAAATTTGCTCCTCTGTCACCAATAACATCACAGCTCAGGCTTATTGAGAACTTGGTAAGTCCTAGGCACTGTTCTAAGCATTTACAGTCATGATTTCACCTAATCCTCCTAAAAATCTATGTGGTAGAGGCTATTAATAGCCCCAATTTATTTTGTGTGTGTGTGTCTTTTGTCTTTTTAGGGCCACAGGTGCTGCATATGGAGGTTCCCAGGCTAGGGGTCTAATCGGAGCTGTAGCTGCTGGCCTATGCCACAGTCACAGCCACGTGGGATCCGAGCTGGGTCTGCAACCTACACCACAGCTCATGGCAACGCCGGATCCTTAACCCATTGAGGGAGGCCAGGGATTGAACCCGCAACCTCATGGTTCTTAGTAGGATTCGTTTCTGCTGCGCCACAACAGGAACGCCCTCTAGCCCCAACTTAAAGATGAGGAAACGGGGGCACAAAGGAAGTAAATAAATCATTTTCCCATCAGCAAACCACTAGGAAGTGGTATAGCCAAGACCGGAACCCCAGCTCTCAAGACACTTGGATCTTTCTCCTCACCCGACCTTTGAGCGGGTCCCTCCTGGCCCTTGCCTAGGGCAGACCCACCTTACTGGGAGTGGTCCACAAAGTGGGGATGGGGCCGGCCATTCCTTGGGGCATGTGTTCCTCTAGGCAGATTCTTCCTGCCCCACCTCCACACTAAGAGCATCTCCCTGATCTTCCAGAATCCAGCCTCTCGTCCCCAGAGAACACGTATCTTCCCAGTGCCTCTAGCCTGCCTCTCTGCTGCCGCAGCTGAGCCCCTGCCTCCTGTTCTTTTTCTGAAACACTAGCCCTGCTGAGACCCACAGCCTGTGCTCTGAATCCTGTGTGGTTAGGGGGCTGCGGAGACGGAGGTGTTTCGGGGGGGTCCAGTACACTGTGTTACTCCAGCCTCAGGTCTAATGACATCTGCATGGAGGGGGGGTCCCCAAGACCACTCCCGGGTTTGAGCATTCACTAGGAAGACTCACAGGACACAACACATGGTCATACCCATGGCTATGGTTTATTACAGCCAAAAGATAGAAAGAAAAATCAGCAAAGGAAAGGGGATTGGAACAAAGTCTGGGAGAAACCAGGCACAGGCTTACAAGATCCTCTCCCACTGGAGTCACAGAGCACACACTGAATGCCCCCAGCAATGAGTGTGACAATGTGAAATGGTGACTGCCAGGAAGGCTCATCAGAGATTCAGTACCTGGAGGTTTACTGGCAAGGGGATCAAAATTCCAGTCTCCCAGAAGGAAAGCAGGCACTCAGCATAAACCATATTGTCTGTTCAGATAGTTTGGGTGCAGTAAGTTACTCTTATCAGTACCAAGGGCCAAACTTGAGAGCAGAACTTTTTAAGAATAAAGGGTTAGGCCTGCTATGTTAACTCTTTTATTCTGCACACAATCCAACATAGACAATCTAACACCCCAGCAGGAAACCTCTTTTCCTTTTCCACACTTCCGAAGCTTGCCTCTTTCATTAGAGCCTCATGATAATCTCGTACAGGGCAGGAAGGAGTCCCCTCACTGATGAGCAGGTCAAAGGCTTCGAAGATGCTTGCTTCTAAGTCACTGAGGGAACGGCTGGGAAAGCTAGACCCTACGGCCAGCCAGTCTCCTTACTCTGATAGAAAGAGGACGAGAGACATGGAGTGTGGCACAGGGTCAAACCTAGAAAACGCTGGGCACAAAGAAAAGGTTGTGTCTGTGTTGTCATCTGGGGGCAGAATGAGACAGGAATGTGTCTCTGCCACTCAAGAAAACAAAAAGATGAACAGAACTCCCAGTGTCCATGAACTTTTAACACTTCCATGCTGCTCTCAGCTAAATCAATTTGCAGAATATTAGCGCTAGAAGTGTCCTTAAGAAATCACTGTGTACAGCTCCTTTCTTTACTTGAAAAATAGAGAAGACAATTAGCTTCAGCCCCTGCTGCATATGGCTAATAACCTATTGTTTAGAAAATTCGAGAGAATGGGTAATGAAAGCCATTATGTGAGATGGCTTTTATTGTGCTTTCTTTACCGTTCGAAAATTGCCTTCATTATCAATGAAAACAGTGATGGTTCCTCCTCTCTCTGGTCGGGCTTCTCTCCTGCTGTAGGCTGACACTGGGATCAAGCTCTAAGTTTGGGATGGAATTTAAGAAGACAAATATAAAAACTTAGCTTTTCTATAGTTTATTATTATTATTTATTTTTTTGTCTTTTTAGGGCAGCACCTGCGGCATATGGATGTTCCCAGGCTAGGGGTCTAATCGGAGTCGTAGCCGTCGGCCTACACCACAGCCACAGCAACACAGGATCTGAGTCACCTCTTTGACCTACACCACAGCTCACAGCAATGCCGGATCCTTAACCCACTGCGCGAGGCGAGGGATCGAACCAGCAACCTCATGGTTCCGAGTCAGATTCGTTAACCACTGAGCCACAACGGGAACTCCATAGCTCTTCTATAGCTTAAAGTCAAGTAAATCTACCTGAATGTGGGTAAGTGGACCTATGAAAGGGTGTTTGAAAAGAGGCTAATGGCTTGTGTATGCCTTGTCTGTTGGTGCCATGACTGATTCTTTCTGGGTCTTAGTTTTCTCACTCTGGAGTCAAGGGACCAAGAACAGCTATCACTGATAGGCTGCTTTTGCTACAGCCAGTCCAAGGGCATGAGCTTCACCAGATTTGTGACCCCATCTGATTTTCACAGCAGTGCTTTCAGATGCGTAACACTACTTGTTCTTGAGGGCTGGGAACACTGAAGTTCAGAGAAGTTGGGTGCCTTGCTCTAACACAGCAAAGAAAATGCCAAGCCTGATTTCCTGGACTCAGCATGGTGATTACACAGGCTATCTGCATTCAGAAAATCTACTCTAAAAAAGAGTCCCAAGGAAACACAACCTGTATGTCTCCTCTTGAGCTCTGGGCATGAAAAAAAAAATGTCCCCTAAAAATTCATAATGATTTACCCCTAAGGGGAGGATTCGAGATTTTAATTTACATTAGCCTCATAGTCAGGAAACAAAGAGACTAGAAATTTACATGAAACACAGCGACAGCTAGGGGTGATCTGCAGAAACAAGTGCAAAATCTCACTGGAGAGGCTCACATTCAACCCAGAGCCAGACAACGCAGAGTGCCAACCCAGAAGCTTCACTGAAGGTGAACTCATCATCTAAGATTATACTTCAGGAGACAATTCACCATGAGCGAGAGTCAGCAAATACAATAGGATTAGAACTCCTAAGGACCTGAGATAACAGAACTATGCTGGCGCTCAGGGCAGATCATCCAGAATACGACACAACATAATACTGATTATTTTGAATTAAAGTCACTTTAGAAACAGCCAGTGCAAGGGGGTGCTCTGACTCTCCTTTCTGTCTCTCCCAAAGCAGGAAATAATCTCTCAAGTGAAAGGTGCATTTCCCTGCAGCTGGAGGTAGAAGGCCACCCTCGTGGCCAAAGACAGGGGATTCGGGCTGAGAAATCTGTATAAACAAACCTTGTTACTTCTTTAAACGACTACCCTAAGCCCAAACTCTGCTTAGTTTCTCCACTTAATTGGGCACTTCTTTATCCTATCAATTCCTCACAAATTTATTTTTTCTTTATCTACAAGGTATAAAATCTGCCTGCTTTGGCTACTTCTGAGGTCCCATTTCTATGAGACCTCCAAGCACACTGAATTAGAATTTGTTTTCTTTTTCTCCTGTTAATCTGCGTTTGTGTCAATGTTTTTGTTATTCCAGACACAGATGTCAAGGCAGGTACCAAAGGAAGTATCCCCCCCACCGGCCAGCAACTATCAGATAGAGCCATAAAATAACAAGGTTCAAAATGATTAAAAACATAAAGATAAAAAGTTCAAAAGAATAAAAAGACCTTATGAAGAATAAACAAGCAGAAGTGGAACATAACCAAAGAAAACATCTAGAAAAGAAAACTACAGTCTCTGGAATTTAAAACACAGCAGACAAGTGGTCACTTTGCAAATAATAAATCTGTAATTGTCAAGTCAAATAGTAAATGGCACATAGTTGAAGAGAAGAAACAGTGAACAAACGCATAGATTGATGAACTTACCCTCCGTGCATACAGAGAGATGGAAAATATGCAAAACACATGAAGAGATACGAAAATTGGCTCCTGCCATGCAAACATTAGCCAGCAAGCTACTGGAGCCTGGGCAATTTCTCCTTGTTGCCAACGGCATGGAAATTACTAAACAGTCTATATTCAAATAAAGCCTTATAATTTATAAATACAGCTTTAGAGGTTAGTTCCTATGATTCACTTGATCTTTAAAAAAAATCCATGTGATAGAGGTGCAGGTATTAAATTACTCATCTCACAGACGAAGAAACGGAAGCTCAGAAAGATTTGAGGGACTCACACAAAATCATACAGCTCATCAATGATGAAGCTGAAAATCAAAGAGCATCTTCAGAATCCAAGAGCCTTCCCTCTCGATCATATCCCTTCTTGATGAACATTTCTTAACGAAAGGGCACTGAGTCTGACGGGGTTGCTATAACCCAAGACCACAGGCTGGGTAGCTTACAAAAACCAGAATTGTTTTGCTCACAGTTCTAGAGACTGAAGTCTGAAGTCAGGGAACCGGTGCGGTTGGCTGAGGACCTTCCCCTGGGGTGCAAACTTCTCAGCATCTTCACTGTAAGAGAAGGTATGAGAGTGCTCTCAGGCCTTCTTTAGAAGGTCATTAATCTCATTCCTGAGAGCCTTGCCTTCATTATTTAATCACCCCCCCAAGGCCCTACCTCCTAATACCATCACTTTGGGCATCAGGATTACAACATAAGCATTTGGGGGCAGAGGGGCACACAATCAGACCATAGCAGATGCCCACTGGGATGATAACAGAGGCAACTTTGCCGAGTTAACTGAGACTCCACAGTGTGACGTCAACCACAGCCTCAGGCTGGAACCACCAGGCAACTTTCCTTCCTTGGCCTTGAGAACTAGCCTGCTGCGGCAGAGGATGAGACCGAAGACAGGCTGACTTACAAAAAGGTGAATTGCTAGCTGCAACCAGTTCTCAGAACGAACTTCTACCACTCCGGGCTTCATCATTTCGGGTGGGAGGGAGAAAATGCCTCATTCATTTCCGCCCTATGTCAGGGGAAAAATAAACTGGATGGGAACAATGTTAGGGTCCATTTCACAGGCAGGGCACAAGATGAGAAACATACTCTCAACCGTGGGTTGAAACCATAAGTCAGCCACAGGTTACTGCAACTCTCTGACCAAAGGACAAGGGAAAATGACATTCTTTGGGAGTGTGGGCTCTCTTTTTAAAAGGTCAAGCATTTCCCCCTCTAGAGACACACTGTTCCTTAGAAACCCTTACACATACCAAACACGTTTGATTTCTCTATTCCGATGTCCCAAATTTCTAACTTATTGGGATTCAATGCACCTGCCAGGTGGGATCTTAAATCTGATGAGGCCCTGGATTCATTAACCTTGGCGGAGGGAGTCTGGGTAAATCTGCTTGCAAAATATTTGCTGCATATTTTAATTCTCAGAAGGGCAAGGAAAGTAGAATGCAGATCTATGGGACACCCCTGTCAATTTCAATAACCTTCTCAAGATGATCATTATCTTTTATTAAAGAAGAGCAGCTTCTCCCAGAGTTACAGGGCAGTCCACAGCAAAGGCAAGGATGGCCTCTGGATTCTAAGCAAGCTTTGTTCCTCGCCTCTCTTAGGCCCGTATTGCCTTCTGTCTTATAGGACCAATATTTACCTTCCATGATCCAGTTCTCTTACTCTAGAGACGTGCCCACGTTCTAGTTATCAACAGCACGTATTGTATTTTTCATTGAGTAAGTGCTCTATAAATATTTGCTGGGTATCGAATGAATGGATGGGCCTGCTTACGACACTCTTTTTGGCAACTCTTCTGCTTTAAGAAGTCTTCTCTGACAAGGGCCACCCTGTGTAGTCACAAGAGAACGTCAGGAATTCAGAAAAAAATTGCATGTGAGTCGCTAAGCAGTCATCGTCATAATTAAGTTGTCTTGTCTGCTCTTGTTTCAGATTTGCAGCTTGATCACACTGGGTCCCCAAGAAGAATTTACTGGAAAACATTTCCGCTTCTATCTCCTTACATAGTCCCGGAATGGAAAAAGAGTAGAATAGTGACCACATTATACACGTGGAAGGGGGCTGTGAGTGGGGATGGGAGACTGAAGAATTAACTCCCTCCCTGGACCACCTGGTAGCAGGACCACTGTTCCTTCAGCTCAACTCTGGGTGGTGGGTTAAAGAATCAAGGGCTGGCGAGTGCAGAGGACAGATTTAACGCAGAAGTGGATCTCATGCAGTTATTGAGCCTTGTGTTAAGATAACAAATGGCCCACTGGTGAACGCTGCCCTTGTGGGCAGTTCAAACCTCCAGTTCTGTTTTGGGAGTTGTAACACAGTCATGCTCTTATGATTGAACAGAAAACTTCTACTTCCAGGAACCCGGCCCAGAAATAAGCCTGTATAACGAAACAGACATTTAAGGCTCATCATTATTCCATTTGTTGGAATAAAAAAAATAGAAATAACCTAATGTCCATCAACAGATCCTGATTAAAAGCCTCCGAGGACAGAAGGACTTCTGTCTGTTGCAGGTACTGAGAGCCCAGCGCTTAGAATACTGCTGGCACACAGTAGGTGCTTAATAAGTATTTGTGTACCAAATGAACAGGATGGCATTCAACTGTCAAAGGGACTGAGGTAGAGCTCAATTCCAGCTATGGATGTGTCCTCGTATATTCAGTTAAAAAAAAAAAAAAGCAAGTCACAGAACAAGATGCATGATGCATTAGGAGTTTGGTACCTTGCAGGTGCCATCATATAATATTTGTTGGAAGACATTTGTTGAATTTATGTAGACGATGTCATGTGGGTTTATGAGCCCATGTACACACACATATTGGCAAAGACATAAACGAAAGGGTCTATATATAAACAGCCTAAAGGGAGGGAGTAAGATTGGGGACTCTCAGCTTATATAATTCTCCATGGGGTGAGTTTTTTACAGCAAGCATTTTTCTATTTTTGTAATTTAAACACTAAAAAAAAAAAAAATCCTCTGCCTCCAAGAAAAACCTCTCCTCACCCAGCACAGCACCTTGCAAAAAGGGCAGTTGATAAAGCGCCGATGGCCCCATGCTGCTCCTTCCATCCCTCTGATAAGATGTAAGGCAACGGATGGAGGAGAAAGCATTCCAAGGCCCAGCTCCTGAGCTCACAAAAGGAACTGCAGAAACCCTTTATAAAACGAGGGTTAATTTGACAATGGAGAAGCTGTTCCCGTCACCGCATTACCCAAAAAAGGAGGTTGATGGGGGCGATTGATCATTTTATTTCATCACTTCAAGGGACCAGGAAGATCTTTCACAAGCGCTGAACTTGCTCTCAAGTTTAAAGGCCTTTCAATCAGTTTTATGAGGTTAATTGAGGATCTCTTCGGTGCACTGTCGCTCTGCAATCTGCCACGTCCTACCGGACTGACTGGAAGGCTCAACGCGCAGCTCTCATCTCTTATCCCTGCTGGAAACCAGAAGCGGGGCGGGGGGCGGGGGCGGTGCGGTCACCCTCCATGTGCCACCAGCCTAAGCGCTGAAGAAATAAGAGGCCATTTCATCCTTCATGGAGGAGGAAGGATGAAGCACGACACTTGAAATAGCATCGGTCAGCTCTGATTTCCGGGGTTTCAAGCAGACTCATAAGAACGTGATTGGGGGAGTTCCCGTTGTGGCGCAGCGGAAACAAATCTGACTAGGAACCGTGAGGTTGTGGGTTCGATCCCTGGCCTTGCTCAGTGGGTTAAGGATCTGGCGTTGCTGTGAGCTGTGGTGTAGGTCGCAGATGCGGCTTGGATCCACTGCTGACTATGGTGTAGGCCAGTGGCTGTAGCTCTGATTGGACCCCTAGTCTGGGAAGTTCCATATGTGGCTGGTGCAGCCCTAAAAAGCAAAAAAAGAAAAAAGAAAGAAAAAAAAAAGAAAAAAATGTAATCAGGGCACAAGGCACGTTGAGGATTTTCTCTTTCTTTTGAAATAGGCTTAACCACACTAAGTGTTCTAAGTACAAAATTAGCAGTGTATATCCATTTAATGGCTGGGCTCCGGTTTTCTACTAGTCACCAGATATGTTAAGTTTCTGAGGGTTGCCGTGAGAAATAATCACAAACCTTGTAGCTTACATTAGAAATTTATCCTCTCAGAATTCTGCAGGCAGCAGTCCAAAATCAAAACACAGGCAGGCTGCACTCCCTCTGAAGCCTCCAGAGAAAAATCTGTCCTTGACTTCCAGCCTCCAGTGGCCCCAAGATTTCCTTGGCCGGGGACCGCAGAGCTCCCATTCCAGCCTTTTCTTTGTGCCTGTTCTCCTCCTCTTCTGTCTCCTATACGGACACTTGCGGGGGACTTAGTGCCCACCCGGATAAGGAAGGAGGGTCTCATCTAGAGATCTTCAACCAACCCCCACCTGCAACCGCCCTCAACATTTCCACATAGCTCACAATCTAGGCACTGAGGATACAAAGATACATAAGCCACAATTCTCCCCACTGAAGAGCTGACAGCCTGTTATGCAGAATTGCATATCATCAAATAACTGCCATACAGTGTGCTGTGAACTCTAAAAGGCAGATGGAAACAACGGTCCTGAAGCTGGGAGCCTGATTTAGGAGAAAGCTGTAAAGAGGAGGAAGCAGGCAGGTGGGCTGAGCCTTAAAGAAGGAATAAGCCATCGCCTGGCAGTCAGAAAGGCAGTGGGATGAGAATGGACATCCCAGGAAGAAGCAAGATCTTGGGCTGGTGGAGGAAGCGATGGGAATCTGAACGTGACGGTGTGGTTCAGAGCATGCATGGTAACCCAAGGGGACAAAGGTTTGGGGTCCTTGGGTGTGTGTCTTAGGGGACGTATCAGGAGAAGGGGTTGACCCAGTGGGGTCAGGAGGTGATGGATCTGATCCTTGCAAGCCCACGTCTTGCCAAACATTTGCCATCACTCAGCTTTTAAGGGCAAACTTTTAGTCACTTCGAGCTCTTCTATACCTGGGGGCACCCCTGTATACAAGGGGCTCTTCGAAGCTAAAGGTCTGTCTTCTTTGCTCCCATGTGAGCAATGAACACGACTGCGGCCAAGGCCTGGGCATCTGTGCCAGGCGGCTCCAGCTGTGCCCAGAGAAAGGGTGAGGCCCAGAGGTAGAAGCTCCTAAATGCAGAGTACTGGGTAAAATGAGGTAGAAATAATGGAAGACAGTATGAGAAAAATAATATATATATATATGTATGACTGGGTCACTGTGCTGTACAGCAGAAATTGGCACAACACTGTAAATCAACTATAATTAAAAAAAAAAAAAAGACACCTGGGTGAACCAAGTCTACTAATGATGGCCAGCTCACTGAGCTATCTCAGGGAAAAAAAGAGTTTAGTGAAGAGCAGAGACTAACATGGATAAACAATCTCTCCTGCTCTGAACAGCCACTGTTGTTGGGTCTTTAATCTTTGATAGCTAAATACCCAAATAGATGGATTGTTAGTCAGTTGAGTCATAAAATGAGTTGTTAGGCTGAATTCATTGATTTTTATGACTAAACACGCTCTGATAATGGCTTGGCTGGGGTGTTACATAGACACGGCTTCAGCGTTACTGTACCCAGAGTCCAAAATTCCAACTGTTGGAAATTAAATGCATTTATTTCTACAAATTAAACTGCCTGGGGAAAATGAGCCTCAGGTGCAGAAATACTTAATGTTTACCAACTCATATTCCAATTGCTAAGTAACCCCTGGACGGGTCTTGACACTTGGCCCAGAAATGATCTGCCTTCTTAATAAGCAGATAAAAGGAAATCATGACTACACAACCACAGATTTCACATCCGTCACTTTTCCTAACACAGATGCCTGATTCAGACTCTGGAGACAAAGACAGTACAGTCATCACTAGGCCATATGCTGGAAGGAAGCATCTCAAAGTGCGATGACTCCTTGTTTGTACAATCATCTGTTGATACCAGAACTCAACCGTCCCCCAAAAGAATTTTTATATATTTTGATTTTACACATATAAAAAGGCATAGGAATTCAAGGCAACATACTAATCTATAGTTTGAAAAGATACGTGCACCCCTATGTTCATAGCAGCATTATTTACAATAGCCAAGAAAGACATGGAAACAACTGAAATTCCATCAACAGAGGAGTGGATAAAGAAGATGTGGTACATATATACAATGGAATACTACTCAGCCATAACAAAGAACAAAATATGGCCATTTGCAGCAACATGAAAGGACCTAAAGATAATCATACTAAGCAAAGTAAGTGAGAAAGAGAAAGAGAAATGCCATATGATATCACTTATATGTGGAATCTAAAATATGACACAAATGAACTTATCTATGAAATAAAAACATAGACAAAAACTCATAGACATAGAGGACACACTTATGGTTGCCAAGGAGAGGCAGTTGGACAAGGGGAAGATTGGGAGACAGGGATTAGCAGACACAAACTAGTACACACAGGATGGATAAACAACAAGTTCCCACCAGAGAGCACAGGGAACTATATTCAATATCCTGTTTTGAACTATAATGCAAAGGGATATGAAAAAGGATATATATGTTTAATTTTTTTAGGGCCATACCCATGGCATATGGAGGTTCCCAGGCTAGGGTTCGAATAGGAGCTGTAGCTGCCAGCCTAGGTCACAAGCACAGCAACGCCAGATCCAAGATGTGTCTGTGACCTACACCACAGCTCACAGCAATGCCGGATCCTTAACCCACCAAGTGAGGCCAGGGATTGAACCGACAACCTCATGGTTCCTAGCTGGATTCATTTCCACTGTGCCATGATGGGAACTTCAATATATGTCTAATTTTTTAAGAAGGAAATGTACTAGATTTTACTCAACTGCTCTTCTTTTCTATACAGATCTAATCTGGTGTCCTCATCTGCCAGGGAGCCTGAACCAGATAACATTTCAGAACAAAGAGACCAGAGAATAAGAATAGCATGAGCTGGATTTAGAGGGCAGCTAGCATCTGGTTGGCATCCCCACATGTCAGCTTCTTATCACTTGGTAAGGTCGATGGAAAATATAGGAGAAAGTAAAAATTCATAATCATTCTAAAGTTTGGATTCTATTGTCGGAATCTGGCCAAAATAGCTTCAGTCAACGGGGCTGAATAGAGAAACACAATTCTGGCCTCTCTCTTGAAACACGGCATTCTTGCCTTCTTGAAGGATGATAAGAAAGCTACATGATGTTTCTTTACCATATCCCCACTGGCACAAAGGCTCAGGAGTGGAGAGAGAGGAAAAAGAAACCTGGGCAGCTTGGTGGCTCAGGTCACTGCTGTGATATGGGTTCGATCCCTGGCATGGGAACTCCCACATGTGTGCAGCCAAACAACAACAAGAAAACCGGGCAGTTTGGCTCTTACTATTTTAGGGGACAAGATACAGGGTTGGCCATTCTCCCTTAGGAGACTACAACTCCTCGAAAAATAACAGGCTGGAAAGATGGCCAGAGGGAACGTGACCCATCATATCCAGAAGCGCAGTTCTCCCAAGTAAGCAGAGAAGGGGGAGGGTATCAGCGAGACTCAATGTGCAAAGTACCTGCAATGACACCCCCCCAAAACATGCAAAAGCAGGTGTACAAAGCCTTAGAGACCCCCGGGACAAGGTGAAGAGAGGCTATGCCACTTCAGCCCTGCAGAGGCTCATGAATGAAGCTTCCAGACGTATACACCTGGGGCCTTCACGCATCCTTCCGCCCCTGGCTGTAAGGATGGAGAACGGGCACTGACTGCCAGTTCAAGCCTAAGATGCTCGGCTCTTTCGCCCAGGGTGTGTCCTGAGGATGAGAGTCCGCGGGAGAACACTGCGGGGCAAGGGAATGCCATCCTGAAGTCTGCAAGAAAGAGGGTCGCTCTGGAATTACTGGCTACAGGAACCGGAAATTGAAATAGACAAGCCTGTCATCCTCCACTGCATTCGTCTTCTGATCTTACCTAATCTACTTGCTGAGACGTTACATTTCTTATTTATTTTAGGGACTCTGGCAGGGAAGATGGACACACGTTTGTTCCCCGGCAGTTGAATATGTTCAGGAGTGAGTCACTCATACCACTGACTCCTGGTTCCTGCCTCAACTCCTCAGTTTTGTTCCCACGGGAGGAGTGCCCTGAGCTAATTCAAATTTGTATTAAGAAATCTATTTCGAAATGTTTGGTCCGAGGGGTGGGTAAAAGAGAAACTCAAGCATCAACCGCTCTGGTCCCTGACATGGGGCTGTGGATGGAGCCCACACTCAGTCCAGTCCTGCCCCGGGATGAAGAGCTTGGCCAAAGGAGCAGACAACGAGGCCCTGCACGGGCAATGAGGCTTTTACTGGAAGAAGCACAGAATGTGTAAAGTGGTGGAGCAAGAGGGTATTCTTTTTTCCTTTTTAAATGATTTTTATTTTTTCCACAGGCTACCTCTTTTCTGTTCCTTTTCTCTTCCCCACAAGGGAGCAGCAAGTGCTGGAGGGTTATGGACGGGAGCGGACCCAGGGAAAAGGCAAGAAGCAGGTTCCTCTGGGTTGCTCTTCGGGAGAGGGTCCCCAAGGCTGACCAGAGAGGAAACCAGTCAGCAAAATAGGAATGAAATCTCCATGAAAGGGGCTGGGAGCCCCCCGGTGCGCTTGTACCTCCTCCAGACCCCAGCCAAGGTGAAGGTGGAAACTGACAATAGTCCGGATTTGGCTCTTTAGATCCAGACCGTGTCAGAAGAGGTGGTCGGATCTGTGCTACTGAGCCCGGAAAGTGATGCCCGATGACGTGATCCATATGGTTAGACACACGTAAGTTTAAGCGAGTGCGAATCAAGGAACTCCCTCCAGGTGACCTGTCTAGCCTCCCTCAGCGCCAAGCCCACCCTGCTCAACCCTGCACTCTGATACTGGGGCGGGAAGTCCCCAAATGACATTTTCCAGATCCCTTTGCCTGATTATATTCTGATTAGATTGTTGATGAGTTTCTGATTAGATTAGGTTATACAGATTCTACCTGCCATAAAATTAGGTGTCTGCCAATGGGAGGCACCGGCAGGAGGCTGGAAACGGGACTCATTCCCTGCTCTCAGCTTGGATCTACATCTCTCAAAAGCGAAGGAAGAAGTTCCCTTCATGGCCCACAGGTTAATGAACCCGACTAGGATCGATGCGGATGCAGGTTCAATCCCTGGCCTCGCTCAGTGGGTTAAGGATCTGGTGTTGCTGTGAGCTGTGGTGTAGGTCACAGACATGGCTCGGATCCCATGTTGCTGTGGCTGTGGTGTAGGCTGGCAGCTGTAGCTGCGATTGGACCCCTAGCCTGGGAACTTCCACGGGTGCAGCCCTAAGACAAGAGTTCTAAACTCCAGGGAACCGCAGAGTTCCTGGTACCACCTGCACTGGACCCCAGGTAAACCGAGCACTGCTCTTAATCCCCTCTCTGTTTGAAATACCTGGCTTGGCTACCACGTTCCTGACTAGACCCTGACTGACCCCACTACCTTTAGGAAATATCCTAGAATTTTGTGAAGCTCAAATGCGTCAACGCATGGACATTCCTTAGACGAGCGTCTGGCATCTGGGAAATCTGAAAAGCCCAAGGGCCAAGTCATATACAAGTGGCTATTGTTACTACAATGCCTACATCTGCTATTGCTGTGCAATGATCTTTTATCTTTACATTGTCCAATATAGCGGCCACTAGTCCCATGGTGCGATTTCAACTTTAATATAAATTAATGAGACTAAAACAAAATGAAGAACTCGGTAACTCAGTGGCACTGGTTATAAGCGCTCATGTGGCTACCGTATCGGGCAGCGCAGATCGGGACACTGCCATCGTCACAGAATGCTCTGTTTGGACGATGCTTATCTAGATCACTGCATGCCTAGGAATCAATTGGAGAGCTTGTTAAAAAGAAATTTTCTGTGCTCCTCCAAAAGATGCTGATGTGGAGAGTTGGTGCAATCAGGGTTGATAACAGGGCCCCCTTAAGTAAGCCGATATGGATTTTCCCCAACCACACGTTAGTAGTAACTGAGGGAGTTTCCACTGTGGCACAGCGGGTTAAGAAGAGGATTGCAGCACCTCAGGTCGCTGCAGAGGCCAGGATGAACCCCTGGGCCTGGCGCAGTGGGTTAAGGATCCAGCATGGCTGTGGCTGTGGCACAGGTCACAGCTGTGGCTCAGTTTTGACCCCTGGCCTGGGAACTTGCAGATGCCGTGGGTACAACCATTAAAAGAAAGAGAAGAAGAATTGAGGTGGGGAATGGGGGATGGGGTATTTATCTGTTAATATTCTTTCTAAAATGTCTTTAAGAGAAGTGCGTGTGCGTGTGTGTATGTTGCATACATAGGCAAACACAAGTACTGTTCTCTAAGGATTAACCAGAATAATAGAAATCAAAATTTCAGAGATGACACCCACTTAAAACGAAACTTCTGTCAACCTAGATGATCAGGACCATAGGAACTGGGCTGAAGGGACAGCAGGGATCCTGTCGCCACTTTCTCAGCAGAAGCCTGTCCTTACGTGACAGCTGAGCAGCTAAGGAGAAAGGATGAGCAGCCAAACTTTGTCCGAGTCCCAAACTCATTACTGGTTCCTGCTCACCTTTCTAATCACAAAGCTCATCGTTTAGCAAAGGCTTCTATTTCGACGATCACAATTAATCTTTATTTTTCAAACAAAAGCGTATTTACATTTTATTGGTATTTATACTTCCAAAGCTTTCTGCTGAAAAAGCCTGGGAGTCTGACTTAAACAACACTTGAGTACCAGTGAATTCTTGATTGCATAATTAGCTCTGCAAATGCTAAAGTAAACATGACTAAAATTCACGGATTATTAATTACCTAGCTGCGCTGTACCGCATGCCCTCAACCTTCCCACACGTAGAGGAGACGTGGGTGGCGTGTGGAATCTGGTACTGAGTCAACAGGCTGCTCAATCCCTTACGCAAAAAAGCAAATCATAAATGTTCCGGCAGCGCAGGGTCGGGAGAAATCGTCTCATAATGCGCTTGTACGCATCTCGCTAGCGCCTGATGAGCGCTGTGTATTACAGTCCACGTTCTTTGCCGGGACATGCTAGGGGGGCCATTGCAATCCCTGAAGCTTCGTATTTCCATTTTACGTGTAATCTTATATTTTATTTTACATTCAATCTTTTTTACACATTTAATCTTCTGTCACGTGGCTTAAGTCTCATGGATCTGTGCTTTTGCTGTAAGTCTCCTCAGGCCTTTTTCTGCAAATAGGTTCATCTATCCATCCACCCAGCCAGCCACACGATTCTTCCGTTTGGTACCTAAATTCACTAGGATTTCTGATTTCCCCCCGAACACACCTGTGTTACAAAGGGAGGCAGACTATATTAACTGAACTTAAGTGTTCATCTTCTCCCTGCTCTGGCCATGCTTCCTGGCCTTTTTTTTTTTTAGTCTTTTTAGGGCCACACCGTGGCATATGGAGGTTCCCAGGCTAGGGGTCGAATCAGAGCTATAGACACCGGCCTAAACCAAAGCGACAACAACGTAGGATCCAAGCCGTGTCTGCGACCTATACCACAGCTCAAGGCAATGCCGGATCCTTAACCCACTGATTGAGGGATCGAACCGGCATCCTCTTGGATACTAGTCAGATTTGTTTCCACTGAGCCATGACAGGAACTCCCTCACTGACCACTCTCTTTGTCGTGTGACTTGCTTGGGCTGATGGCATGTGAATGGAGGCGAGCATGCTATATTCCACCAAGATCTTCAAGTACCCTTGTGTGGTATGACTCTGCTTGCTCCTGACCCCTCCATAAGAATAGCATGTACTACACAGGTCGGACTCTTCGGCTGGATCCCTGAATGAGAAGACAGATGCCTGAACAGATTCCCCAGTCAACCCACAGCCGCGAGAAGCATTATAGGGTGGCCTGCAGAAAACATGTAACATGAGCAGCAGTGACTTTTCGTTGCAGAGGCCACCAAGGTTTGGGGTCACTGGTTATGTTGTTCATGACATGCAACATGAGCAACAATGACCTCTTGTTGGTGAGGCCACCGCCAAGATCTGGGGTCACAGATCTTTCCTGACTTATTTGTTGCTGATGCAAAAGGGACAAGACTGGCCACTGGCCACAGCTGATGGAACATCCCCAGCTGGGATCAGATCACGGGACCTCATGCCTGATACAAGGTCAAAGACACACACGTGTGTTACTCCTGCTTCAAACCTTCTGGCCAAGAAAACAGAAGTATATGAAGCAGAAAGAAAATTCCCAGACAATGAGGTGATAAGCAGAACTGCAACAATGAAATCCAAGGTCGCTCTGTAATCCCATATCCCAGATGGCAAGAGGTATTAGCTCTTGGTCCTGTTATGAGTCATTTTCAGGCTCTCTGCCTAGTTTAAGTCTCCCCTGCAGAGACCCTTGGGTTTGGCACACCAGCCTTGATTCCTTGTCCCCCCTCCCAAAAAAAATGGAAGGGAGTTTTGGTAAAAAACCTTGATTCAACAGTCACATTTCAAAAGCAGGGAAAAGATGAATACAGAAAGGGAATGGTGACAGGGAGTGTGTGTGGGCACAACCCCGCACACACGTCTATAAGTATTTAAGGAGAAAATAAAGGTCTCTTCTGATGAAATGCCAAGTTCCTTGCCTTGCTTTTTTACTGTAGACATTTTAAGATTTTGCTGCATTCGAAGATGTGCTACAGATGGCAAATATTTATTAACAAACCAGCTAGAAAAAGAGCACAGCCAGAAAAGACAGTGAAAAGTTTACACAAGCCTTGAAGTCAAGAGTAAAGTGAAGCTTCAATGTCAGCCCGTGGAAAACAGGATAATAATCAGACCAGAATCGAAGGAAAAATGGATCTCCACATAGTTGTGGCTTTGAAGTCTCCAGCCTAAGAGGTCTTTCAATTACACTGCAGGAAACCTAATGACATTCTCGAAGGACTGATCTCACATAATCAGGGGTAAAACAGTAGTTCTTCACACTTAAATGGTGGCGTTTGGTGATGACTTGGTTCTAATTTTTCTGTTCTCTGGATTTGTATTGCTTAATGACCTGGCTAATGGCTTTCCTGTGTGATTTTTTAATATATTACACTGAAATACCTCTAGGGCTTCCTTTTCTTTTAATATTTTACCAAAGGGATGTTTTCACATATACTGAATTAATTTCATTCATTCCGAGTTTATTGAAGATCTCCATCAACAATCATAATTATGACAACAATGGTTGGCATGCCTCTTATGAGCAATACACTGTACTAGATACAGGCTGAGCACACACACCCAGGGTCAGATTGTTATCTTTTAAAATTCTAATGAAAGAATCTCATAGAACTCAGACAGATGGAAGTGATAGGCATAGGAAATTTAATAACCAATAAAGCAAAGAAAATGATCATGGCCATAAGGGAGGTGCAGATGGAGGGGCCATGAAGAGATTGTATCAAATTTGGAGATGAAGGTGGGCTTCATGGAAGTGGTGGCACTGGCAGGGCTGAGTCTGTTTCTGGGCATTAGTAGAGGAGGAGGGTATTTTAAGCAGATGTAACCTTGTCTGTGTACCCACTGAAGCAGGGCAGCCTCTGGAGATGTTGAGAATGGGGCGTGACTCCAGTTTACAAAAGAATATTTTTTGCATTAGAAAGTGAGAAGCTTTGCCTGGCCCTCCCGCTAAATTCAACCAGTTTGAGAAGACTTGGCTGCAGGTTCGGAAACGAAGTTAAGTGTTTGGGAGAGAGAGCGGGAGAGAGGAGGAAATTGAAATGACCCAGGTCTTGTTTCTATTCCTGGCACCATGTGAAAGCAGCAATCACATCAAGTCTTTTCTGAGAAATAAAGTCTCAAGTCCTACTAAAAGAGGAATCCAAACGAAAGAGGAGAAGAGGGAACATTTTGGACGACAAGAATTTGTGGCTGGCACTAAAAACACTTCAACAGGTAAGTTTAGTGGTTACAATAGCTGTGGTCACAGAAACACATGCAACCGTCGATCCTGTTCTTCAGAGAGATGATAGCGAGTGTAAACACTGATAAATTGACAACATCATAGGCCTAAAACCTCAGATTTCATTAATAGAAGGAATGGAGCAGAGAAGAGAAGGGAAAGGAAAAATTTAAATGACTTAAACGACTTGCCTTGAGAAAAAAGTTGACCCATAGGGATTTCTCCTTGACTTCGAATCAATTAAAAATACAGACTTCAAGTGTTTTTGAAAATAGAAATAAAAGTAGTAGAACAAAAAGGAAAATGTGTGTTTTCCAAATCACTGGAGAAGATAAACACCAAGAAAATATACAGCAGAGAAAAATGTACAAAATGAAGGCCAAGGGAGTATGCTAATAGAAAGGGGTAAACTGGAACATAAAGTAACCAGGATGGGTTTTTGTTTTTTGGATTTGTTTTTAAACTGGCGATCATCTCACAGAATTTAGAATCCTACCCTACAAAGTAAAGACTCTAACACTGAACTGAAAACAAAATCTAGGAATTCCTGACGTTGCTCAATGGTTAATGAACCCAACTAGTGTCCATGAGGATGCGGGTTCGATCCCTGGCCTCACTCAGTGGGTTAAGGATCCGGCATTGCTGTGAGCTGTGGTGTAGGTTGCAGATGCGGCTCGGATCTGGCGTTGCTGGGGCTGTGGTGTAGGTCGGCAACTGCAGCTCCAATTCAACCCCTAGCTTGAGAACCTCCATATGCTGCAGGAGCAGCCCTAAAAAAGACAAAATAAAATAAAAACAAAACCCATTCTGGTCCTACTTGCAAGCAACATGCTTAAAACAGACTGACACAGAAAGGTTAAAAAGATGGGCAAAGGTGTATCCGGCTAAAGACAAACAAGCAAGCAAGGGTGCATTTCAGAAGGATGAAAGTCAGAGCCTGCTGGCCCCACATAAATCAGAGAGCTGCGCCGATAAGGCTCCCTCACCATTTTTTATAGGGTTAAGACAGAGGAGTTATAATCTCAGGCACATAGCGACTTCCCTTTTTTGAACATCATTCTCCAAGGGCAGTACCAAATGTTTTAGGAAATCCATCTGGTCCACTGGCGCCATCTGCTAAGCCAGTTGGAGACTGAGGTCATGTGTGGACTCTGGCTAGAGTTCTGCTAGAGCTCTGTGTCGAGTGGGGGGAGGGAAACAGCCTAGACAAGTGGTCCTCAGATGCAGGTGGCCTCAGACTCACTTGGAGGACTGGCCGGGCCCAGCCCCGGGCTCCTTAGTCACTAGCACTGGAGTAAAGGGAGCGAGAATCTGCATTTCTATTCAGTCCCCAAGGGATGCTGATGCTGCCCAACCAAGGAGCAAAATTTTGAGAACCATTGACTTCAGTGACTTCTTCCCCTCCTGCTTCAAACATCCCCAATGAATCAAGAAATGACCTCAGGTATCAGTCTCCCAAGGCCAGAGAAATAAAACCAAAAATAAACCAAAGGGGCCTAATCAAACTTCCAAGCTTTTGCACAGCAAAGGAAATAAGCCATAAAAAAGAGCAAAAAGACAACCTACAGAATGGGAGAAAACAGTTGCAAATGATGCAACTGACGAGGGCTTAATCTCCAAAACACACAAACGACTGTTACAACTCAACAGGAAAAAAGCAAACAACCCAATCGAGAAATGGGCAGAAGACCTAAGCAGACATTTCTCCAAAGAAGACATACAGATGGACAATAGGCACATGAAAAAATGCTCAACATCACTAATTATTAGAGAAATGCAAATCAAAACTACAATGAGGTACCACTTCACACAGGTCAGAATAGATATCACTATTAAATCTACAAATAACAAATACTCGAGAGGGTGTGGAGAAAAGGGAACCCTCCTGCACTGTTAGTGGGAATGTAACTTGGTACAGCCACTGTGGAAAACAGTCTGGACACTCCTCAGACACAGAGAACAGACTTTGCTTGCCAAGGGGGACTGGGAGTTAGGGGTTAGTAGATGCAAACTATTACATGCATTTTTCTTTTTGTCTTTTTGCCTTATCTAGAGCCGCACCTGTGGCATATGGAGGTTCCCAGGCTCGGGTCTAACAGGAGCTGTAGCTGCCGGCCTTCGCCACAGCCACAGCAACGCGGGATCCGAGCTGCGTCTGCGACCTACACCACAGCTCACGGCAACGCTGGATCCTTAACCCACTGAGCAAGGCCAGGGATCGAACCCGCAACCTCATGGTTCCTAGTCGGATTCGTTAACCACTGAGCCACAGGGGGAACTCCCAAACTATTACATGTAGAATGGATAAGCAATGAGGTCCTGCTGTACAGCACAGGAAACTTTATCCAATCACTTGTGATAGAACATGATGGAAGATAATATAGAAAAAGAATGTATATGTATGTAAGACTGGTCACTTTTCTGCACAGAAGAAATTGACAGAATGTTGTAAATCAATTATAAGACAATTTTTAAAAAACGGAAAGAATGACCAGGTAAGACAAGATTCCACCAGGTAGGTGGCCTGGGCTAGTGGGAGTGGTCAGTCCATACCAGTAGAAGCTCCAAGAATCACTTGCATTAATGCAGAAAGAACATGCAGTTCAAAGTCAGTGCTGTGCCAGGAATCCACACTGTGAGCTTCAGGCATGTTCTCCCTTTGCCTCTAAGAGAAGATAAAGTGGATCCTGAGGCCCCAAGGTATTTCATGAAGAACACTGGATTGAATATCAGGGGCCCAAATTTTATCCTCAACTTCATCATCAACTTAGCTCGAGAACCTTGGGCAAATCATTTAACGCGACTGTATTTGGGTTTCTTTGTTTGCAAAATGAGACATTTGGACAAGAAGCTTTCCAGGGGCCACTGTGGTCTAAGGTTCTGTGACTCTTTCTAGAACACAACTTTAGGGGAAAAAAATCTCTAGGATTGTGGGCGTCCTCGCTCAACAGTTACACTTTTAATACAGACCATCTGTTACCGTTTCAGATGTGTCATAAATGCGACAATGCCATCCTCTGGTAACCTAGGTCCTTTCCTTGCAGTGTGAGTGATGCTAGTCAATCTGCCTCCAAATGTATCAGGAAGAAACTATTTCCCGGCAAGCTGGTGTGATGACACATGGTGGGTTCGGAGCCTGGACACGAGAAGTCCAAGAGGAAGAGAGTAGGGGAGCCTACGGGGCAGCAGGCCCAGAGCTGGTCCACTGAGATCTGAACGAACTGCCATCCTTACCCACTGGAGGCAGAGAGGCCACTATGTTGGTTCCAGGACTTTCCATAGAGAAGCTGTAGGCAGCAGTGATTAAGAGAAAGAGGGGGTCCAGGCAGGCCCTGCAAATCTGTGGCCCAGACCCCAGGGAAAGGTAAGAAGAGATTGAAAGAGGTTCCCTGATCAGGTGAGTAAGAATAAGGGCAGAAGGCAGTCTCTATATTGGGAAGACCTGGCTGCTCTGGGCACCTGGGAACAGGTGTTCTAAGCCTGGCCTTTGTCTGATGCGCCATGCATGCCAACGCAGAAATAAATGCATGCCCGCCCTAGAACCCGCCTTCAGAAAGGCAGCTGGCATCTGTCTGGGCATCCACAGTCACTTTTCTATTGTGGCACAAAACTACGTGACATTCTGGACTCCCAGCATCCACCACTCAGCCAAGCTTAATCCCAGCCAGCCACTAGTCGTTCCTGTTCATTCTTTCCTAGTTTCTCCTCCTGACAATCCTTTAGCTGGGTCCCTGCATCCCATGCCCACCCCATCTTCTCCCCCCAATACTTGCTCCAGACTCCTAACTCCACCTCCTGTCCAATAATCATTCCAGGAATCACACTGACCAAGAGTGAAAGAGTCAACCTACTGGCCTCAGGATCCAGGTCAAGGCAAGGTTGTCCCTCCATCGACTTGTCTTTCCCACCATCCACTTCAAGTACATGTTTGCAGCTTCCACACACACCCTCCTGCTTCCTAATTTCTTGTCTACATAAGTCCCTCTGCTCAGATGTCCCATCCCACCTCCTTGAACACGGAATTCTAGGAAGAGGACTGGAGAGGTCACATAGGATGGGAAGCCCCCAATTCTAGGTCCTCACGGGACTCTGCATGAACCCACCATAGTATTACCCCACTTTATTATAACTACCTATCTAAATGGATGTCTCCCCCTTGGACCTTGAACTCTTGGCGGGCCAGGACTCTCTCTCACAGACTTCTCAGAGCCTGGTATGAAGCCCAGCACATAGTAAGTGCTGGATAAATGTTCACCGAATGAATGAACACTAATGCCTTTCTGATTAGATAACAGCCCCAGTTCATTTCTGCCTGTCCATCCTCCCCACCCCTCCTGCATCCTGGTAATTACACACAGCTCCTTAGAATAACTTCTGAACCTGCTTCTATTTTTTTGTCTTTTTAGGGCCATGCCCACAGCATACGGAGGTTCCCAGGCTAGGGGTCAAATCTGAGCCACAGCCACAGCAACACGGCAATCAAGCCACATCTACGACCTACACCACAGCTCATGGCAATGGTGGATTCTTAACCCACTGAGCAAGACCAGGGATTGAGCCCTTGTCCTCATGGATGCTAGCCAGATTCGTTTCCACTGAGCCATGATGGGAACTCCTTAACCCACTTCTAGATCACACTTCTTTATTTGTCATCTCCCCCCCCCCCCCCGAGACAACTCGATTGGTCCCTCCTGGCTCTTTTCGCTGTGAAGTCACCCTTACTTGATGCCAACACTTCAACTTGGAAAGCACAGATATTCCTGACTTCTCAATATTCTTAAAGAAACCCTGCGGTTTTTTGCAGGGAAAAAACGATGCCTTTCTCCTCTCAGTGTCTTCTGGGACATCTGGCCAAGCGTGTGGTGACAATAGGAATGAAGGTGAGAATGAATGAATGGCCAACATTCACAGACTAAACCACTGACCTAATCCAAGCAGGGAACAGGGACAATGCAGGCATGGAACCCAGAGAATCCCAATTTCCTTCCAGACGAAAGTTTGAATCTTGCCTGACAGTGGCTTTTGGAAAGATATGTGGTTCAGAATATCTATCTTTTCTCCTCCCGCCCAAGGGAGAGAGTCTATGCAAATCCTGTTTAGAGAAGCTATGTTTTGGAGCTTTCCAGCTATTCTGAAGCTTCCTGGTGACTCACTGAGTGAGAAGACATTCTGAAAATAACAGTCTCAAGCCATATTGATTTGAGTTGCACATGCTGGCTTGTGGCTCTTGGGTGATTAAATCTCACGGTTTATCCGGGATGTTCCGAAACTCCACTATCAAGCAGAGCAGGTTAGAATGACTTGAAGCGAGGGCCAGTCACCCAGCCAGGGCTTCGTGGGGAAAAGCAATTTCCGGGTGAGAATTTGAATCCCAAAGGAAAGGGCCAGGAAACATGCTGCTATGAAGATCAAGTAATTATTGTCTTCCTCAGAAATCAAGGGACACAAATGAACAGAATCAGTAGAAAATAAGAAAGAAGACACACGGGTTGGTCGTTATGGACGAGCATCCTTGTATATCATTTCTATTTTGATAAACTAGAGCAGATCATGCACGCCCCTGCGGAAAACCCACTAAAGGCTTCTCCTTGAGCTAAGAGTAAAAACGCTCCCTGCTCACCCTGCCCCAGAAGGCCCGTCTGATCTGGCCTGGCCGCCTTTTCTGCTCCCCCCACTGGCTTCTGCCTTGCTGCCCTGCCCTCCAGTTCCCACAAGGGGCCACGCGCTCTCTCCCCAGGGGACCTTCATAAGCTGCTTCCTGGGAGATGACATGTCCTGGTCCCGCTCCCCATGGCTGGTCCTGACCGTCTTCTGCAGCAGCCCCGATGTCACGCTCACACCATCCCATTCGGTTTCCTACAGCTCACAAGAATGAAAAGGCCAGTATCTCTCCTCTCCCCAGGAGAAAAAGAATGGATGAGCCAATTAATTTATTTGTCAATTAATTAATTTATTTGGCATATTTATCAGGCTAGGAGTTGAAGATGCCACAGCCACAGCAACGCCAGATCCAGGCCGCGTCTGTGACCTGCACCACAGCTCAGGGCGACGCCAGATCCTTAGCCCACTGAGTGAGGCCAGGGATCGAACCCACATCATGGATACTAGCTGGGTTCGTTACCACTGAGCCATGACGGGAAATTCTTGGATAAGCCAATTTAAAGAGGGCCTGCATCCCTAAATGAGGCGAGTGGGGGAACCATTAAGGCCTTGTCGGAACCTTAGGGAACGTTCCTAAGAGACTCAACCACAAAAGGACCTCATCCTGATGGAAGTCCTTTCTAGAACACAGCCCACAACAGGGGGGAAGGAAAGACACAGAGCAACGGGGGTGATGCAGCTTGTTATGCAACAGCCCAGCGTCTGCGGGAGGTGAGTGGCGACATCCCCTCAGGCCTTCCCTCACCAAGGGGGACGTTCTGTGAGCAGGGCGGCCTCGGGGGAGGGGGCCCTGCGGGGATGTCAACTCCAAGTGTGCTCACCGGCTCCGAAGACATGGCTCCCCCTTGACGTCCTTTGCAAATGAACCACAAGGTGGTCAGGATCCAGTGAGACGCGTCTCGCCGTGCAATGAAACTGAGCGAGGCAAGAAACTGAAACTTGGCAACCGCAAGACCAAGGTGTCTGGATTGTGATCTGTGGACAAAGGGACGTGGCTGGAGGCAGAGCCAGGCTGAGCAAGGCAAGCAGAGCATGGGAGCGGGTCCCAGAAAGACCAAGCAGGCATCTGGGAGGGAGGGTGGACAGGTGGGAGGCTGAAGGGGTGAGCGGGTGGATGGTTTGCCAAAAGAGAGGGATGGGATGAGCATCCGATGAGGGCACAGGTGGAGAAGAGGACACAGACGGTGGCGATTAAGCAGGGCAGAGCCGGTAGGACCCAGTGCTTCATCTCTTGAGAAAAGCGTCTCTGACAGCAAGACCCCTCGGTCCCCAAAAGGAAGGAACATTGTTGTTCGTCAGTTCAAAAGGCTCTTAACTTTCACCCAGTGTGACCAGGATGCCGTCCCTGATGGCTCCCCGGCTGGGTTAGGGACCCTTCACTCCCACTTGTCGCTAGGATGCCTTTTAGGGGCAGTAATACCAGTCACATCATTACTTCTTGTATTTGACTCACCAGTTTTCCAACCAGACCTTAAGCTCCTTAGGGCAAGGGTACATTCACTGCCCCCACAGTCCTGGGATCCAGGAAGCCTTTTTTTTTTATGGCCTCACTCGCAGCATAGGGAAGTTCCCAGGTCAGGGACTAAATCTGAACCCCAGCTGCAACCTACACCGCAGCTGCAGCCATGCTAGATCCTTTCACCCACCGCGCCGGGCTACTACAGTCAGATTCTTAACCCAGTGCGCCACAGCAGAAACACCCATAGAGCTTTTGTAGATTTATTTTTATCAAAATATAGTTGATTAAACAATGCTGTGCTGGTTTCAGGTGTACAGCAAAGTCGATTATACATATATACGTATATACATTTTTTCAATTCTTTTCCGCTATAGTTTATCAGAAAGCTTTTAGGTCCACATCAATTTCTCTTGCCAGAATTTCCCTACGCGGTTTTTCTCTTTGGCGAAAAATGCTAATACCTTTGGGGAAAGAAGACTAACTAAAAGGAGATGGCCCAGGAGTAGCTCATGGACAAAGCTGGGTGATGGGAGGTGGGTTGTCCTGTTCTTTGCATTTCTATAAATGCTTGAAATTTTCCATCATAAACAGCTAAATCTCCGGGGGGGGGGGGATAAAAGATTTTAGAACGCAGGGTTCCTCCCCTCCCATGGAACGCAGCTCAGTCCCCAGGAATACGACGGACTCAGGCTTTAGTTACAAGAGACTATCCTTGAAGAACTACACAAACAACCGACTCAGCCTGGGGACCCAGAGGAGGCTGTTTGTGAAACCTAATGGCCATTGTAATGTGTTTTCGTTGCAGAGAAATGCTATTTATGTTTCAGTCTCCATTTGCCATTTGGGAAAATTGCGGGGCTCCAAGAGAGGAGGCCAGGGTGCAGCTAAAGGACTCCTGACCCACTGGACAACAACGGAATTATTCCCCTTCACTGGTGGCCTGTTTCCCCCAACACGCCCCCTGCAGCGCACACACACACACACACACACACACACACACACGCACACGGAGCCAAGTCCCCGCCTGGCTGTCAGAAGGGAGAGGACACTGCCCAGGACAGCACGCGAGCTCAGCTCGGTACCAGGATCACTGGGCCGCTTCCCAGGTGGCGGAGCTGAGAGGCTAGAACACATCCCCAGCCTCAAACATCTCTCACCCCCACCTACGAGGGGGCCCCAGAAAAAGGAAACAGAAGGAGTTGAACTCAGAGCTGCCCTGAGTGCCTGCGCAAATGACTGCGCAGACACTTCGTCACAGGGCAGCTCCCTGAAAGGCGGGTGGTGAGCCTGCTGGCCTTTCGTGAGGTCCATACGGCCAGGCTGACCTAGGTGTTCGGAGTCAGGGGCTGTCCACACAGATGACAGGAAGGGAGTGAGAAAAACTACCCCCTAAGCCACTTCTCACTGTCACATCTCATAACACAGATGGGCAAGGAAGGGTGACCCCAGCGAAGCCGAGAGATGGATCCCAAATTAGTGGTACACTGACAGTCAGTGCGAGGAAGCAAGCTCTGCTGCAGGTAAAAGAAAGAAAATCATTAAGTATTTTGGCCATGCCCGCAGCAGGGAGAAGTCCCCAGGACAGGAATCAAACCTGCGCCACAGCAGTGACAACACCAGATCTTTAACCCGATGAACCACCTGGGAGCTCCAGGAATTCCTTAAATTTAAAAAATATCAATTATACCTCAATAAAAATATATTTTTTAAAAAAGAAAAAAGGATTCCTTTCCTGAATTCCTGTCATGGCTCAGTGGTTGACGAGCCTGACAGGTATCCATGCAGACGAGGGTTCGATCCCTGGCCTCCCTCAGTGGGTTAAGGATCCAGCGTTGCTGTGAAGCTGTGTTGTAGGTTGCAGGCATGGCTCGGATCCCGTGTTGTGGTTGTGGCGTCGGCTGGCAGCTGCGGCTCCGATTCTACCCCTAGCCCGGGTGCCTCCATATGCCACGGGTGTAGCCCTAAAAAGACAAAAGGAAGAAAAGAAATGATTCCTTTCCACCCAGGCATCTGGAACATGGGTCCTAGGCGTAGTGTCATGTGTCAGAGACTGCCAGAAATCTAGAAGAAGGACGCTGGGATGTCTGACAAGAGAAGGGAACCCTGGTTACTCCAAGCAACAGCGGCAGAGAAGTCTGTTGTGCACGGCAGGCAGGGCTGCCACACATGGTGGTGCAAGTTGCGCACTGCGCAAATTACAGGGGCACTCTCACAGATCTGTATGTTAATTATGATAGTTTTCCAGCAGATGGCAGTAGAGTGCCTCATGCCTTTTCCTAATTTGTACAAAGTGGTTTGGGCTAGAAGGGTGTCAGTGACATGTAGTGGGACTGGAGTTTAATGGCTGGATGAGGGCTTGGTGAGGCTGGGGAAGCCTGACAGGAGTCCAATGCGGAAGGGATGAAGTCCTAGGCAAACGGACTAGGTCCGAACAGGAGGTTAGGCCACTTTATGACCCTGCTGAATGCTCTTCAAGGCTTCCCACTGCTTTTGGAATAAAATCCAAACACTCACCAAGGTCACCAAGAGCCTGCCTGCCGGGTCTGCTGCTCAAACCCTCTCGTCCCGCTTCTTCACGGCCTGCAGCCTCAGGAGGCCCGCTCCAGCCCTCCGGTGTCCCAGCTGACCTGTGCAGACTCCAGGCCTGTTCCTGCCTCCCCCCATCTGCCCGCGGGTGCTCTTCCCCAGACCTCCGCTCAGCTGGCCCGTCTCCGCCGCAGGTCTCAAAGCGGACAGGCACGCCTGGACCATTCCTTCTAAGGCCACATTCCCCCAACCTGGGGAGAAGGTGCAGTAAATGGGGTGAACATAATGAGTTGAGAGAATTTTCAGGACAGCCTTCCTAGATCTTGGAAGAAAGGGGCGCCTTTTAGCAGCAGGAAGCAAAGAAGATGGGAAGAGGACTGCAGGCAGCACAGGGGGGAGAGCGTGGTAAGCAGATGCCGTCAGAGCCCAGCCCACAGCCCTGAACACCCCCCGCCCCCGCACTCACACACATCTACTTAAGCCTTCATCCTTCAGGCCTCTCTGCCTGGGGGTGTTCTCTGATGGACGTGAGCTTGGCCTGGGAGCTTGTGCTCTGGCAGGCTCCATGAGCTAGGGAGTCAGAGACCCAAGTGATGGAGGGCAGAATTTTGGCAACCAAAGCCCCGAATATTAGGCACATCTACAGAGAGAAAGTAGACAAGCGACTGTCTGGGGCTGGGAGGGATGGAGGAGCTGGGGTGGGGGGACGGCAGCGAAGAAGTATGGGATTTCTTTCTGGGATGATGAAAGAGTTCTAAAGTAGACGATGATAGACACGCAGCTCTGTGAATATTCCAAAAACCAGTGAGCTGCATGCTTTAAATGGGAGGAGAGTATGCCATATGAAGTACTTCTCTATAAAGCTCTTACAAAAAAAAAAAAAAATCCCAATACAGCAGCACTAGTCATACTAGTCAAGACATAGAGACAACCTAAATGTCCATCAGCAAAGGAATGGATGAAAAAGATGTGGTACAGACATATAATGGAATACTTACTACTCAGCTATAAAAAAAAAGAATGAAATGATGCCATTTTCGGCAACATGGATGGACCTAGAGATTATCGTAGCAAGTGAAGCGAGACAGAGAAAGACAAAATACCACATGATAGCGCTTATATGTGGAATCTAATTTTAAAAATGACACAAAACGGGAGTCCCCATCATGGCTCAGAGGTTAATGAACCCGACTGGGATCCATGAGGTTGCAGGTTCGATCCCTGGCCTCGCTCAGTGGGTTAAGGATCCGGCGTTGCCGTGAGCTGTGGTGTAGGTTGCAGATGTAGCTCGGATCCCGCATTCCTGTGGCTGTGGTGTAGGCCAGCAGCTGTAGCTCGGATTTGACTCCTAGCCTGGAAATTTCCATACGCTGTGGCTGCCGTCCTAAAAGAGCAATGATAATAATAATAATAGTAATAATAATAATAATAATGATACAAATGAACTAATTTATAAAACAGAAACACCTTCACAAGATTTCAAACCAAACTTACAGTTACGGAAGGGGGGGCACAACAGGGGAAGAAATAAATCAGAAGTCTGAGGTTAACATATACACGCTACTATATATAAAATAGATACCCAGCAAGGACTTGCTGTGTAGCATAGGGAAATCTACTCAATATTCTGTCATGACCTACATGGGAAAAGAATCTGAAAATGAATGGATCTTGTATATGTATAAGTGAATCACTTTGCTGTACACCTGAAATTAGCACAACACTGTAAATAAATTATACTCCAATAAAATTTTTTCAAAAAATGATCCCAAGTCCTCTTTCCTCCTGGGAAAATGCTGAGGTCCAGGTTCTCCAGGGTCCCACAGCTGCGCCCCGCCGCCCCCAGCAGTGGCTTGCTCCTAAAGCCCCCCCTGTCGAGTTGCTTCTCTTTCACGGTGCTTTCTGGAATCCTTCCCCAGTAAATTGCTTGCCTGAGATCCCAGCCTCAGCATCTTTGGGGGCACCCCCCCCACTAAGACAAGGGCTCTGGTGTGAATCCCCACTCTGCCACAAACTTATTAGCTTTGGGCAAGTTTGAGACTCAGAGAAGCCAAGCGTTTCCTTAGTTACAAAATGGAGATAATTAAACCCACTTCATAAACATTCTTGTGAAGATTAAATAAGACAGCAAATATAAACACACAGAACAGCTAAGAGCACAAACACTAACAGAGATAGGAGTTAGCGGAGGGGATAGGCGAGTGGCTGGAAGGAAACTAAACACACACACACACACACACACACACACACGTGCACACATGCTCGCAACACACACGCGATGGCGTTGGCGGTCTTTTCCCGGGACCTTCCGATGCTCCAGAACAGTGTGAGGCCTGTCCTGGGGACTGACCGTGGTCCTCTGCAGGGCAGTGAAGCAGGCACATCCTACGGATCCCCAACCTGCAAAACCAGGGCTCCAGCCCTGAGCTGGGCAAGGCTGGGGACCCAGAGAGCCTGGCTCATCAGGATCGTGAGGGCAGGGGACGAGGAACGGCCACCTAAACAAGGATAGTGGCTCCTACAAAACACCAGGGCTCAGCTGACCCGCCAGAAAAGGGCTGTGTGTTCACCCCTCTGGTTTTTCACGGTTGCTCCCGCTCTGAAGGATTCAGAAAAGCGGGCAAAGCTGTCACCGTTGTGAATCTCTGTCTTAAAACAGCTGGTGGGGAACTGCGTGGTGTCACAGAGGCAAGTCCAGGACTAGCAGTTTTTGCGTGATGAATTGCTGTAACGTTTCCAAGGAGCTGAAGCCCAGACCCAGAATGAGCTGGCTTACCAGAATTGCAAAAGAGACGTAAGATGCCTTTTTAAAATATGCTGACGGATGTCACACCCCTGTGGTCTTCACTTCGATTTCATTTCTTTCTTCCTTTCCTTGCCCGGAAACAAGGCCCCCAGCTCTACAAATCACCCCAGGGGAAGAAGCAAAGGTGAAGATTCCTCGTAATGGGGGTGAGGGGGAGATTTGGAGCCTCGCAAACCCAACACCCCACGCCCCGCCGCTCAGCCCCATCTCACCAGGATGAGGACAGCCGGGTGCAGCGAGAATGGTGCGGCTCAATTTCTTTGGGGTGGACTAGTGCAGCTTAAAATAGTTAATATTTTGTTTTATCTTCATTGACTTGTCTAATAATGCAGAAAATATCCTTCTCGGGCACTGAACAAAGGAGATTATCCTGTCGCACAAGCTTAGCAAAGCCTGTGAGCTGAATGCCGATCCCAGGTGTACGGGACTTGAAATCCCCCTTCTTAAAACAATTAGGCTTATCCGGGAGGGAGACGCTTCCTTTCTTCCCCTCACCGCCCAGCTCCAAACACTCGCTAGCCTTGTAGGCTTGCCTCGGAGCTCCTTTGCTCCTCTGGGGAAATGTGCAATGTTCTAGACGACTCTTTTATCTGGCAGGTAATAAGCAGGTAATCAGAAGATGCAAATTGCTGCTGCTAAAGGGACACGGCTGGACGATTAAGCAACACTGGCTCGGAGACCCAGGTGGGTCCACAGACACAAGCCGGTTTATTGTCTCCGTGTGTCAAGTCAGCTCACGAAAAAAAAAAAAAATCTGACTTGAGGGTCAAAAGGGACCGTGGGTGAGTGTTTACTTCCAGCAGAACCATCTTAAAATTATTCCGAACCTATGACAAGGTTTTCTCCAGAAAATACCTCGTGGCATGCATACATACAAAGCGTTGTTTCATCACCTGGGCTGAATTTCATTTTCATTGTATTAAAAAAAGAAGTTACCAAATAAGTTCAGGATCCAAACTGTGTCCAGGAACGGGGGAGGGGAGGAGAGCTAACCTCATATCCTCCGGTGCGTCACATGTGCCTTTTTGAAGCCTTCCTTTTATGAGGGTGGGGTCTCCCACTTGGTTTTGATTTTTTGCTTTTACTTTAGCCAAGAGGTAGAAGGAAAAAGAGAAATGAGAGCAGTGGAGCCTGGGGCTTCCGCATTTCAGGCGTATATACCAGGCTTGCTAAGGAGCTAAATGCTGGCAGAAGTAATCACTTCTTTTTCTCTCTGTCCTCACTTTTTTATTTTATTTTATTATCATTATTTTTTTTTTTGCTAAATTCTCTGAGAAAGAGGTACCTACGGAGCACCTTCAAGAGGCTGATACTCCGGAGGAAAATGTCATCAAATGATCACACAATTAATGACAGAATTGCTGGAGTTAGACACTCAGGAGAGGCTAGGAGCATATGATGGAAGAATCGGGTCTCAGCAGGAATGCCTGCCGATCCTCCAGAGGAGCTGACCTCTGAGTGATGGGAAGTAATTCACTGCTGGACAAGGGGAGAGAGGATATCCCAGCAGAGGAACTAGCACGTGCAAAGGCCCTGGGGCCGTGTGGCAGGAAGAAGAGGAGGAGGGCTGGTCGGATGAGAACAAACCAAGTGAAGGTTCCAGCCGGGGCTGGGGAGGCAGATATGACCAGAGCATCCAGACTCAGTGGGCCAAGGAAAGGATCAGACTTTGAACCTCAAAGCTGAGGGATGCCTCTGCATTAGTGGGTGAACACTCAAGCATGTGGGGTGTGATCCGATTTGCATTTTGACCAAAACCCAGGGATTGCCAGAGAAGGAAAAGAATGTCAGGAGGGATGGAGGTAAACCAGCCCGAAGGTTACAGCAGATGTGCAAGTAAAAGATGCAGGAGTTCCCGTTGTGGCTCAGCAGGTTAAGAACCGGACACAAGGTGTCCAATGTGGGTTTGATTCCTAGCCTTGCTCAGTGGGTTAAGGATCCAGAGTTTGCTGCAAGCTGAGGCATAGGTCGCAGGTGCGGCTTGGATCTAGTGTTGCTGCGGCTGTGGTATAGGTCGGCAGCAGCAGTGGCAGCAACAGCTCTGACCGGACCCCGAGCCTGGGAACTTCCATAAGCCACAGGTGCGACCCTAAAAAAAGAAAAAAGAAAGAAGAAAAGGAAAAAAAAAAGATGCAGGAGCTGGATCTATGGTGGCTGCAGCACAGTGGCAGGGAAGCAAAGAGTCTAGCAAGATATTCAGGATGTTGTACTGAGAGCTGAATGGGACATGGAGGGTGAGGGACAGGAGGCGGCCAGGATGATGCTTCTGGCTGGGGAGCTGGCTGGGCGGCAGGACAACTCAATGTCCCTTTTGGCCCAAGGGACCTTGCCTTCTCTTAGGCTTCTTCCTTGTTCATGGGCTCATCCTTCTCCACACATGGGTGCCCCAAGCCCTCTGTGTGGTGTTTCTTTCCTATTTTTTCTCTCTGTGCAACTACCCAGCTTCTCTAAGTGACCTTCTCAGCCTTGTGGCTTTAAATACCAACACTGAGCTCCCAAATCTCTGGGGCCAGCCCTGATTTCTGCAGACTCATATATCCAGCCTTCTATGCAGCATGTCTATGTAAACGTCCAATAGGAATCTCAGATGCGACACAGGCAACACAAAACTCCTAAGTCACCCCCCCCCCCGTGTACATCACCCTCCCTGCAAGTCTCTGCCATCTCAGCAAATGGCTCCACCGTCTTCCACCCCGTGGCTTAGGCTAAGGGTCTAGGGATCGTCCTCAATTCCTCTCTTGTTCTCATCCCCCCCACACACATTGAATACGTCTCCCAATTCTGGTGACTGCTATTAAGATACAGGAAAAAAGAAGATCTAGGAGGGAAATGCCATTTCATTCAACCGTGGTTAACTCGGACACGAGGCTTGGAGATGAAAAAATAACGCCACCCTATCTTCCTGCCTTCGCAGCCTCCTAAGAATATACTCCTGCCGAAAGAGTTGCTATGGAGATCGACAAAGTATTCCAAAGTCCTGCAGGTCATCCTTACAGGTGGAGTTGGCCTGGGGCAGATTTCAAAGAAAATATCAACAGAGGCTCTGAGCATCAAATGTCACTGTGTCCTCCAAGATAGCTTAATTCAGGGGTTTTGCATTTTCCCCGAACCGCAGAATCTCGGGGTTAGGAGGGACCTTAAATGTCATCTATTTCAACCCTATTCATCTCTTTGACGCAGTTATCTGGCTTCTGCCGGAACATTCATCTCTGGGGTTTTCTGAGGCAGCCCTCATCACTCACTCGTCACTGCTTCACGACTGCACCGACGGGTCCTCTGCTCCCAGCCTCTGCCGCGTCCTGATCCTCTGCTTCCAGTCATCTTGACTCTGGGCCAGTGCACATCTCGCTCCTGGGCACTCCATTCTCTCCTGTCCCCCGCCCCACCCCCAGGCCTGTGACTCTGACATTTCAAGTCCTGGCTCAGAAATCCAAATTCCATTCACTGACACCAACTCTGAGGCCAAACATTCATTTTCTCTGTATTTTCCTCTTTCTCGGTCCTACAGCCCTTTCTATAGTTTTTACAGCGCAAAAGCAAACACAGATCCGTCGCAGAAAACAGAAGGAAGAAAACAGAAGGAAACAGAAGCAAACAGAAGGAAGGCTTTTTTGAAATGGCCATCACCCATTGTCATGGCCACAGGGGTAACCTCTGTCCCCAGTGTGGGTTGTCACATCGGAGGTCTCTGCCTGCACAGATGCGGGGCGTGGTCTCGCGTGCACGTACACACACACGGACGCCTTTGAAGCCAAACCGGGCTGGACCGTCTGCTTTGCAAACTGCCTTTTACCCAGAAGAACAGTCTCTTGTGGGTGCGCTCCTTCCCCAAGCCCCAGCCATCTGTAGGATGAGTCACTGCGTAGAGCACCTGGGCTCCCAAAGCTAGCTGTTCCTGCCACAGCCCCACAGATGGTGTTCCTGCCACGTCTGGCCTTGTCATTGATCCGCAGCAATGCAGGCCGGCGTGGGCGGCGGCAAGCAGCCGCCACTAACCTTGACCGGCTGCATGCAGGCTTCGGAGGATGTGGTCCAGGAAAAGGGCACACTTCCCAAAGGGCAGAGTGGGTCCACCCATAACGCGGGCTGAACTGTTGCCCGACCCCGCAGTTCATGTAAGTCCTCATTCCCATGAATGGGAACTCTGCCTGGAGACAGGTCTTTGAAGAGGTAATGAAATTAAAATGAGGCCATCAGGGTGGACCCTCATCCAATAAGAGTATTGTTCTTATAAGAGGAGATTCAGACGCAGACATGCACAGAAGGAGGGACCGTGTGAGGACACGGAGAAGGCGGCCGTCTGCAGACCAAGGAGAGAGGCCTCAGAAGAAAGCAACCCAGCTGATGCCTTGATCTCAAACTTCTAGTGTCTGGAGCTGGAAGAACACAAATTCCTGTTGTCTAAGCTGCCCAGGCTATGGGAACTTGTGATGGGGGCCCGAGGTGACACAGGGAGGAAAGTCAGCTCCCTGGCCCTGGGGGCGGGGGGGGGGGGCAGGTAGTGAGGTGTGTATCAAGATCCTGCTTCCAGCTCCAAGATATGAATCCAAATTGCCCTCCCAGAACACAGGGCCTGACTTTCAGGTCACTTTCGGTCACTGAAAGAAGCATGAGTCCAATGGAGAATGATGACCTCTGTTCCAGGGCGGCTAGAAAGGTCCGGAACAGGAAAGAGAGTGTGCCCAGCTCTGAAACCTCTTCCTCCTCATGCCTCTGAGCTTGGGCCTCTGGGGCAGGAGGGGAGAGGGCCGTGCTGGGAGGGAGGCGGACACTGTCTTCTGTCACTGGAGGATGTCACTGCTGGGAGGGGGCTCCCGGGTCACTGCGGCTGCTCTTGGTTCCAGCTGCAGCTCGTGGCTTCGCTAATGGAGTGGTTACAAAGCCGGGGTGTGTGGCATGCAGTTTTACTGGGGACACACTCCCCTCTAATGCAAAGGTCCTCTCCCCACACCCACCCCCACCAGAGAGGCTGCCCTGTCTCCCACTGGCTCCACCAGGGCTTCATGCTACCATACAGAAGTTCCCAGGCCGGGGATGGAACCCACGTTACAGAAGCGACCCAAGCCACAGCAGTGACAAGGCCAGATCCTTAATCCCCTGCATCACCAGGAAACTCCTGCTGATCCTCTTTTACGTGCTTCAAAAACATCGGGAACCGGGAAGGAGTTCCCTCTTTTCCTCCCTTCCTAATAAGCACACACCTAGGGTCCCTCCAGCCCTGGTAGCACTTGCAGGTTATGGGGCTTGCCGTTTATATCATTTTCCAGACCCAAACCAGACACTCCTGGAACCCTCTCCTCACCACCCTGCAGCCTCCTACATGCTGGCGGAGAGGAGGGGAGGGGGTCAGCATCTGCAGAAAAGGCCTTGTTATTCTTTGCAATTCAAGACGAGAAGTCCCCAGCCTCCATACACAACCATCACACATCCTCCAGTTACGGGGGCTGTGCCAAGACACGGTGCTCCCTTCCCAGACCCCAGGGCAGGACCGAGCGGTTAGGGCCCAGGTACTGGGGGGGAGGGGGGGTCACATCTTGATACTACATTTAAATCCAGCTCTGCCGTTGCTAGTCCTGCGCAAGCTACTCCGACTCCCTTTTGGTCTCAACCAACTGTAAAATGAAAATAATAACAACAGTACCTCCTTTACTGACTTGTTTTGAGCAAGAAGTTACCGATCCATGAAAAGCGGTGGGCACAGCACCTGGCACATAGTATGTGTTCAGTAAAGGTAACTGTGAGGGCACAGTCTTTAGGACATTAGCCTGCTGTGGCCTCCTTGGCCTGGAAAAGCAATAGAGCTATTTCTTTCTCTCCTTCGCCCCCCACCCCCACCAAAATGACAGCTATTATTATCGTCATTGTTTTTTTCCTTTGCTTTCTTCTCTTTTAATTCGGGTAGAGTTGCTTTATAATATTAGTTGCTTGTGTGCAACATGGGGATACATAATCTTTACAGATTATGCTCCATTTATAGTTATTGTGAAATAGTGGCTACATTCCCTGTGCTGCACAAGGCATCCTTGTAGCTTATTTATTTTAGACATAGTGATTTGTATCTCTTAATCTCTGACCCCTATTCTGCCCCTCCCGCCCAATGGTAACCACTAGTGGTTTCTCTCTATCTTCGAGCCACAATAGGAACCCTTCAACGTGTTTTTTGAACCCAGCTCTCTCTGGCCACCAAAGCCCCTCTCTCCTGTTCCTCCAGGGAAGAGCCACCACCAGCCCCCCATGATCTGATACCTCCATAAAAACACCACGGAACTGGGATGCTGGTTCCTGACAAGGCCCTAAACGTTAAGGGCCAAAGGGCTGAGGTTCCTATGGGTGCCGAGGTTGGAAAGTTCTAGCACAGGCTGAACCTCAGGAAAATGCATGTAGGTGAGGCAGCTCCATGTCAGGGAAGAGGACCTCAAACAGACCCAGTTTCCCCTGGGGCACAGGCAGGGCATCCAGCTCCTGCTTCCAAGAAGAAATCTCTCAGCGTACATTTCTCCAGGTCAGTGCTTCTCAACGCCTGGCTCCCAGACCAGCGGCATCAGCATCCACCAGTAACCTGTTAGAAATGCAAATCCTTAGGGCTGCCCTGGACTTAATGAATTGGAAAATCTGCATGGGGCGCAGCAATCCATGCTTGAACAAAGCCTCTGCACGGCAGATCTGGGTCGCCTTTTCCGGGTGCTTCAAGATGGCCCTGGGGTCTGCTGCCCAGATCTCTCCATCTAAGGAGAGGTTGGCCTCCACCGAGCCCACCTGCCTGGGCCGAGAACGGAGCCCTGCCTCTCCCCCGGCACAGAGAGGAGAGTCACTCACCGAAGTATGCGGCTGCCTTAAATCTCCCCAGAACAAGGCAGGGAACAAACATATAAATAACACCGCGTGCTTCGCAGGCCATGATGGCCCTCGCTGTAAATCATAAGCTGTAAAACGCCACCGGTGGAGAGACCTCGTCTTCACAGCTTCTAGATCCCCTGCCTAAGGAAAATAAAGCCACCTCTAAAGTCACGCTTACCTCCACTCCAGCCACCTCCACCACCACCCTGCACCCCGGCTACTCAATATCACCATAAAGGCTCAGGACAACAGGCACAAGACAGAGCTCAGGGCATCAGAAAGCCAACATTTGAAGGGACGAGCTCCCTTTGCCCATGAAACACCAACCAGGTCCCTCAAGATGCTGTTCTCCTCTGCCCGCACCGCCACAAGCTCTACAAACACTATGGGGCTTGGCAACCATCATTCCATCACCCTGTCCTCCTCTCCAGCCCTCTTTCATGCCATCCGGGCATCTACCTTGCCATCCTTCTATCTAGTGAGGGCTGGTGCCGGTTAGTACCTTTCACATTTGACCTCAACCGATTCTCGTCAATTCTTCAAAACCGCCCTGTGTGATAACTGGTATTATCTCCTTTGTACCGATGAACAGCCAGCTCCGAGCATCTGAGTCAGTTCCCATCGTGAAGAGCTGACTCCAAAGTCTATTGGTGAGACGATCCCTTTGTCTGTCTTAGCCGACTCTCCCGATCTTATTTTAGGTTTCTGTCCTTGCTGAGAGGAGCTGGGCGTGCAGGGGGCCTTGGAGGGCTGTATCGGGTCCTGGTGTCAAGCTGACCGGTTGTCCAGTCTTGTTCTATGCCAAAGTCCTCAGATCATGACCCCAGACCCGCAGCATCCGTGTCTCCCGGGAATTTGTTAAAAACGCGAGTCCTGGGGCTCCACCTGCTCCTGGCCAGCTGAATGAGAGAAGCTGCGGGTAGGGCCCAGAACTGTGGTTCCACAAGTTCTCCAGGTGATCCTGATGCCCCCCAGGGGGAGAACTTGGGCTCAGGATGTGTTCCAATGTGTACCTGGTGTCCCGCTCTGCTCCCTATGCTGGAAGTTTCTTCACATCCTCCACAGCATGGGCTGTACGCTTCCCCTTAGTTCCAGCAGGTGGGATGCTGGGTCCTGCCCTCTCCTACAAGACCTCATAAGCCTGCCTGCCCAGACACCCTATGCTCTCTGCCCTGGCAGGCCCCTTGTGCTGATGGCCTAAGGCTTGGTTCTTGCCTTCGGTCTCTCAACGCTGAGCCCCCAGTGATTCCCCAGGCTTTCCTCTCGGTCTACCTGATTCTACATCAGGGAAGCACAGGCAAGGAGATATATGAATGAAGTCAGGTTCCTGCTCCAGCAAACTGGGAAATGCTTCAGGGGGAAGGACGTCAGCATCCTGATGGAGACACTAGTCACATGTCAGGTTCCTGGGAAGTGGTCCCTGAAATGGAGATCTGGGTGCAGGTCTAGGGAACAAGGATTGCTGAGGAGCTGAACTGTGATGCAGTTACAACAGGGACCTCGGCTGATCCCTCGGGGAGCTCTGAAGCTGCCCTACAGGGATGTCCCAAATCAGGCAAGGGGGCTGGACCCTCCTGCCCCACACTGAATAGTCAGTGGGTGATGGCCATACTTGGGAAAGGACATAGCCTTGGGCAAGGCAGCACAAGATGCAGGACAGGGGCTCAGCTGTGAGCTATGAGGAGGCAACATGCCCACCAGCTGAAGGAACGAGTACCTCGGTCTTGAAGGGAGGGATGTGGGTGACAGATCGCAGCATTTGCCTAGCACTGGCGTACAACGAGAAGCTTGTGCTGCTCTGATAAGCCACAGGCTATGGTCCACGCTGAAAGGTCTCAACCATCTAGGAAACTGAAGATCTGTCACTACAAGTATAATCAAGACCAGGAAGAGAAAACATTCAATGTGCCTTAAGTCCATCAGCCCTATTGAATACTGGTGGCTTCTGCTTTATTTGTACTAATACTATAAAATCTGGGTCAGTCAATACATGACTTTGCTCTGGTCAGGGAAAGATGATGATTAGGTTACAAATTTCTTAAGAAGAGGTACTGTGTCTGACTCCATAGCTCACATAATTTCCGGGGAACAACAACAAAAAAAATGCTCTTCTAGCCTCTTCAGTCCAGAGGATGGATTAGGATTGAATCTAAAAAAAATATCAGACTACAAAGGGAACCCACAGGGGTTGCCAAGGGAACTACAATGACGGCAAATGGCAAGACCTCAAACCACGTGTTAGCTTCCAAAATGCTAGCATATCAACTGCCTGTCCCTTTAACTGTGAAACAGGAAGTGCTGGGGGGGGGCACAAAATTAGAAGAGACATAGTGGATGGTCTCAAAGACTATCTCCACTCAGCCATGAGCACCTCTAGGTGAAAGGTAGCAAGATGACCTCTCAGTGATGGCACCAAGGGTAAAACAATTAAGTGCCCACTATCAAGGACATTCTAAAGAACAAGGTCTGAGTCAAGATATGCAATCAGAAGCTTAGGGCTGTTCCACTTCTTATCAGATTCAAAGAAGAGGACAAGGTAAGATCTAAAATTAATGAGTTAGAGGAACAAAAGGAGATAACGATGAAGGTGCCTGAATGCATAGATATGTAGACAGATGGACTATTACAGAGATATGACCCCACACAACGGCGGGAGCTGGTTGGGCAGCCTCTGGAAGGCTGTTGTCTTCACGTCTGATGCTGGAGCTTGAATTCCACAGCACGGATGGTCAGGAAGGGAGATGATGGTTACAAGTTGGAGAAGTAAGAACAAGCCGGAACTTGCAAGCTGGAACAGGAAGACAAATGAAACTTTTCAAAGTATCTCCTTGCCTCTGACCTTGGGAGTTTGAGGAGTCCTGCAGAAACCAGGGCCCTTTATCATGGAGCTAAACACACACATCTAGTCCAGGAGCGGGAGAGGCTACAGAGGCTCTTGGGAAAGGTGGAGCAGCTGCAAAGCAGCCAACAAGCAGGGGCAGTGAAAAAGTGAAAATGTTCATGAGCTACAAAACGGCTGCTGCTTCACCTCCATCGTCCATATATCCGCTAGGAATCTCACTGTGTTCCACTCTACTAGAAAACAGATGGGGAAGAGGGTTTGAGGAAGCGTAGTTCAGCCAGGCCAAGCTGACACATCCCTAAGCCACCAATCCCAGCTTTCATCCAAGCCCAGTCAGTTGGAAGGACTCGTTGGGTGGGCTTTCATAAGGGACTCTGAGCTAGCTCCTGAGAAAGTGCACTGGCTTGGTACAAAGCTCGGGGACCTCACTCAAAGGAGAGAGGTGACCGCAAGCCTGGGACATGTGGTCTGTCTGCCTTATGATCTTCACAGGCAAGGCTGCAAAGGCTCCCTGCTCTTGAACTCTGCTGACTGGGCTGCAGTGAACGGGCTTGTTCAGGAAAATCTCTGTTGGGTTTTGAAAGCACCGGCCTCAGCAGGGTAGGCACTGGCCACTTCTGCCACGATGAGAGACAAAGTCCTTGATGTCAGACACTGGTGGCTTCACTGACGGGCCTCATGGGTCACCAAAGCACCCTGGGCGAGCGTCAACAGCTGTGCCTGCCGTGGGCACTGTGCCACCCACATCAAAGCCAACAGGAGAGACATCACACAGGAGCAGGAGAGGAAAGTGGAAGGCATCGTGCTGGTGGCCAGAACTGCCTGCAGAGTTCCTGACCAGGACAGGCACAGCCAGGGCTGTGTTGGCATCCTCTGAGGGTATCCCCAAGGGCCACACACCTGTCACTATTCCTGGGCTCGAGTCTGAACCACCAGGCCAACTGGTGTTAATATGGCTTAGAAAACATGAGCTAAACTCATCTACGCATCAAAGCACAGCTAGTAGCAAAAGCATCTTCTCCAAGACAGGCCTGCCAAGGCTGAGAAGGGGTTTACTCCAAAGGAGAAAGAAGATGGTTCCATCCACATCATGGAAGATGCAACCATGTCTCACAAAAGCAGATCTGGTGGAGCATTTCCACTGGGATCCTTTCTAGAAAAACGGCTAGAGGGAGTTCCCATTGTGGTGCAGTAGAAACGAATCCGACTAGTATCCGTAAGGATGCAGGTTCAATCCCTGCCCTCGCTAGGCGGGTCGGGGATCCTGCGTTGCCGTGAGCTATGGTGTAGGTCTCAGACGCGGCCCGGATTCTTGTTGCTGTGGCTGTGGTGTAGGCCGGCAGCTGTAGCTCTGATTCCACCCTTAGCCTGGGAACCTCCATATACTGCGAGTGCGGCTCAAAAGAAAAAAAAAATCCCAAAAAACAAAAACAGCTAGAGCAGCTCCAGAGTGGACCCTGTAGCCTGAGAACGTCAGAGCCATCCTCGACCCAGACACCATTAGCGGCCCTTCAAGCTTGGACCTGTTCACCTGTGGTTTTGTTACACGTCTGAGCACAAGTCTGATTCCAACCCTGCCAACGTAATTTTCAACTTCACAATCTCCGGACATTTCTATGGACATTTCAGTATCTTGTTATTTGCAAACGAATGAGTTCCAGCAAGAGGAAAAAAAAAAAAAAAAGTCCTCCGAGACTGAATTAGGGAGACTTCTTTCTCAAAAGCCAGCTAAAAAGAACAGGTCTGTGCTGTTTATCGCTCACAAACTCTCCTGCCTGAATCAATGAACTACCTGAGTGTCACCGGGAGTCACGCTGAGCTGTAATCAAGGCAACTCTGTCAGCCTGTCCGGGCCACTCCCCTGTGGCTTCCATCCAGAATCTATTAAGACAGAGCCCACTGGAAGCCCCAGGTGTTGTGACACACAGTGAAAAAATGGGTGGAAAAAAATCAACTGGGTTTTCCTTTTTTTTTACTTTACTTGAAATATTTTTAAAAATTCAAGTATAGAGATTGAGTCCATCATCCATACGGTCACCATGGGCTGTCCGAGGCCCTGTCATAAAGCCACTGGCTTTTTTTTTTAATTGGAGTAGAGTTACTTTCCAATGTTGTATTAGTTTCTGATGTACAGCAAAGCGATGCAGTTATACCTATACACACATATTCTTTTCCATTGTGTTTTATTACAGGGTATTGGATATGGTTCCCTGTGCTCCACAGCAGGACTTCGTTGTTCATCTGTTTTATATACGGTAGCAGGTATCTGCTAATCCCACACCCCGAATTCATCCCTCCCCCCTCACCCCTTTGGTAATCGTAAGTTTGTTTTTTATGCCTGTGACTCTGTTTCCTTTTCAAAGATAAGTTCATTTCTGTCATATTTCAGATTCCACATATAAAGGATACCATATGGGCTTCGTCTTTCTGACTTACTTCACTTAGAACAATCATCTCTAGATCCATTAACATTGCTGCAAATAAAGCCACTGGTCTTGAACTCAACCATAAGAGATGATTTCTGGTCTACAGACAAGATACTACCATTAGGCTGTTCTCCTAAACTTGCCTAACAAGAATGGGCAACCCAGAAGAGGTGGTGGCCATGAAGGTTTGTCTGATGGTTACAGTGAGTTTTTCAGCAAAATAAATAAATAAGCAGAAATGCAAAGGGATCTGGCCTCTGAGATAGTGCCGTTGCTCCATTTTGCCTTCTGCAGCTGCCAGGCTTCCGAGTCACAATCTATAGACCTGACCCTAGCTAGTTTAGCAGAACAGGAATTGATTAAAGGATGAAAGGATACACTAAACCAGCTGCCACTTTGTCTGCACAGGAGCAAGATGACACAGCAAAGACAGGCACCACATCTGCCTTTCTGGGGCTTCTCCTTGCTGTCACCAGAATGGATTTACCATGGATTTGCTGTGGTACCTCTGCCTCTCACTGCATCTCCAAGCTCCCTGAAGCTGAGTCTGATTGGAGAAACTGCTTCTCAGACCGGCCTTAGCTGAGAGGGAGGCGGGAAAGCGAATTTCCACTCTGAGCTGAGAAAGGAGAGACTCAAGGTACAACATGCAGAGAGTGGTCCCAGGTGCTAGGCAGCCACCAAGCAGGGTAACAGATGACAGCAGGACCCCCAGTGGGTCCTTATTTTTTCTGGTTCTTACCCACTCTGTGTTTAGAAGAGCAAAAACATCAGCTGTGGATTTATTTACAACTCCAGCTTCTAGAATATGTACAGGAAGTGGATCATGTCAGCCGTAAATCCCACAGCCTCTCAATGTTCAGAGCCAAGTGCAGGTAAGCACAGAAAACGTCTCAGTGAGTGGTCTCTAAGATTCTCAGTAAGTGAAGAACTCTTTTATTCTGTCTTGTTTGTGTGTTCATTATGGGCAGAAACTGCACCAGGTCATGTCTAGAAGATTTTAAATTTTTTAAAAATGTGTAATTTCTCCACTTCATTCATATAGGTTTTTTGTTTGTTTGTTTGTTTTAATGGCTGCACCCACAGCAAATGGAAGTTCCGGGGATGGGGTTCAAATAGGAGCTACAATTACCAGCCTGTGCAGCAATACAGGATCCAAGCCACATCTGCGACTTAACAGCACAGCTTGCAGCAATGCTGGATCTTTAACCCACTGAGCAAGGCCAGGGATTGACCCTGTGTCCTCATGGATACTAGCTGGGCTCGTTTCTGCTGAGCCACAACGGGAACTCCCCTAGAAGATTTTCAGACATGGGTTTGAAACTCCCCAAGCCTTCCTAATCAAGAGTGGACACTTGAGGGGTTCGGCAATAGCATAGGGGAAACCAGGACCCTGGGTCCCCACCTGGCAATGCCAGTAACCTGTGCTACAACCAGCAAAATTCTGTTGTTCAACGACAGAATGGAAGGATTAAAGCACATCATTTACTTTCAAACTTCTGTTGAGCTGCCAGAGTACCCAGCTGAAATACAAGTCCCACATCAACACAAGAGCAGAGGGAAGAGGGGTGACGAGGCGGTGCTGTGATGGGTGACACCTGGAGAACCCCCCCCTCCCCTCTGGTCCCACCATAGCCTCCGGGGGCCTCCTCATCCCACCCTCTGGACATCATCTGAAAAGCGCTCAACTTTGTGATTTCCTCGGCTCTTCCCAGGGCTCTGATTCTACGAGAGTTAGGCACACTCTAGACACAAGCCTGCTAATTCTTCGTTCTGGGCTGTCCTGTGCATTGCAGGATGTTCGGCCACATCGCTGTTCTCTACCAACTAGATGCCAGCAGCGCCCCTAGCGGTGAGGACTCAAAGTGTCACCCTGTGTGGACTGCCCAAGGTCCCGTGGAGGACAAAATCCTCACCCACCCCCTTAAGAACCACAGTCCCAGATGAATTCAAAATTCTATTAAATGTCACACTCCATTTCTTTAGCATTCTCATCAACCTATGCTTTACCCACATGCATTAAAAAAATACCATCTCCATTGAAGCTAGCAACAAGGCACTTAATTCTGCCTTACAGGGGATTTGTGAGCAAGCATTTTTATATCCTATTGGCACGCTCCATGATTTTTGTTCATTGAGAATCACATATCTTTTCATTTAATTGTCCTCTTTGCTGTTTGAAGCTCCCCGGTTGCTGAGAGGCTTGGATAATACAAAGCCCATCACTACTGCTAACACCTTCTGTCTACACCCGAGAGCTGGAGCAATAACCTCCGACTAGAGCAACCAGCCTTCCCCTCATAATCCCATTCATTATCTTCTTCCATTGGACATGGATCCCAATCAGCCAACTGAATCACTGGTTCCCAAACCACACAGTCCACTGAGTGAGAGGGAGCAGCTGGGAACAGGAAAGGAAATGAGGATAAATAACTATGATGGCGGCGGCAGTGGTGACCATGATGGTTAAGCAGTAATAGCAGTACCACAGCTGAGACTTACATAGCAAACCTCACTATGAATTGGATGCTTTACATACATTCGGAACACTTTAGTTTTTAAAATTTATTTTCATTTATTTTCTCTTTTTAAGGCTGCACCTGCAGCACATGGAAGTTCCTGGGCTAGGGGTAGAATTGTAACTGCAGCTGAGGCCTATGCCATAGCGACAGCAAAGCTAGATCTGAGCATCTGTGCCCTATGCTGCAGCTTGTGGCAATGTCAGTCCCTAACCCATTGAGCAAGGCCAGGGATCAAACCCACATCCCCACAGAAACAACACTGGGTCCTAAACCTGCTGAGCCCCAATGGGAACTCCTATTCTGAGCACTTTTGACTTAAAATCTCCCAACATGGTCAGGAAGAATTATCTGAACACAGGAATGGGTAAGAGATTCCTGGGGGAGTTCCCGTCATGGCTCAGCGGAAACTAATCTGACTAGGAACCATAAGGTTGTGGGTTCGACCCCTGGCCTTGCTCAGTGGGTTAAGGATCTGGCGTTGCCGTGAACTGTGGTGTAGGTTGCAGATGTGGCTCAGATCCCACATTGCTGTGGCTGTGCTGTAGGTCAACAGCTGCAGCTCCGACTAGACCCCTAGCCTGGGAACCTCCATATGCCACGGGCGTGGCCGTAGAAAAGGCAAAAAGACAAAAACAAAAACAAACAGAAATGTATTCTGAGTTTCACGGGGCTGAGATCATGACACCGAGAGCTCTACCCTCCACATTCTCCAGGAGAGAGTCTCTTCCTGCCTTGTCCTAGTATCTGGTGGTTGCCAGCAACCTTGGCTGTTGGTCAGGTCACTCTGCCTCTGTGGTCACATTACTCTCTCATGTGCGTGTGCGTGTGTGTGTGCACGTGCACCAAATCTCTCTTTGCTTCCTTCTGGGACACACATGTTTCTAGTTACGGCCCCCCAGGGTAATCCAGGATAATCTTTTCTTCTCAAAATCTTTAATTTAGTCACATCTGCAGAAGTTATTTTTGCCTTGTAACAGTCCCAGGTTCTAGGGATTAGGAGGTGGCCATTTGGGGGGAGAGGGCATTAGTCAGCTGCCCCTGCAGAGGTGGCTGCCACATTCTAGAAAGCTGACAACAGTGCACATGCCACCCATCATGAATTTTTTCCTGGTAAAAAATGGGAATCTCTGTAAATCAAACTTTCATTTGAACTGGACTTGACATGTTACTGAATCTTCCATGAATTAATAACTTAAACAAAATGCTATGTTTTGAATTTATAACTGCACGCAAGCCACAATTTTACCTTCTTGAAAATGACACTTACTTGAAAATGACTCATTAACCCTCACAACAAACCCATGAGACAGGTGCAGCTATTTAAAAATTGAGTCCCAAAGAGGCCAGGAGACTTGTTCAAGTCACACAGCTAGAAAGGATGATCTGGCTCGAGGGCCCACTGGATTGGACTGTTATAAAAGGTGATGGTTTGACCAAAACACCTGTAAGGGTCCCATTAAGCTGGCTTTGCCACGAGTCCATAAAAGCTTGGAGTTTGCTTTGGGAGTTCAGGAAACACCTTCCATGACCACGCCTGTGAAAAATGAAGCCCAGATCAGGATCCCTGAGGGCAGAGAGTGAGGTCCCCCACTGAGGAGAGCTGGGTTATTTTTCTCTTATTCCACAACACAAGCATAAAATGCAAATATGAGGATTGAGCCCATACGCATATGCAAACTGAAAAACAAATATCCGTGATGGAAAAGCATTATAGGTTATTTATAACCCCCAACTGCAGAGAATGGAGCTCTAGAAGGGTCTTTTGTTTGCTGAAAGGGAACACCGGCTTGAGAAAAATCAGACTGGAAAAGCTCAGAGGTAACGTGCTCAGCGTTAAGAGAAGCAGGGAAAGACATGGGAGGAGGGCAGCGGGTAGCCCGGAGCCAACGGGAAAACTAGAAAGATAGTGGTTCACAGCGATTCTGTTAAGTTCAACGTGGCACGTGACACGGGCTTCTCTACTACCTTGCGTGCTAATCGCCTGTGAAATCTATTTTACACAAAACATGTTTCGTGGAGCCATCCCTGTTTTTGGAGGTTACAGCGCTGAGCTCAACCGCTAGAAGGAGGCAAGGATAAGAACAGGAGCCCAGTCACGTTGTGGTCAGACGTAATTACATTTTTAAACTAGATGTATGCTTTGCAAAATGTCCAGCGGATTAACGGTGGCATGGGGCGTCAGACTGGCAGGGTGTCATGTCATTACCGCAACTCCAGTTTAATGGCTCTGCATGAAAAAAAGAAAAAAAAAAGGAAACAGAGGGAACCCATGATCCGTCTGTATTAAAAAAAAAAAAAATCCCAAGTATTATTCAAGACGCAAAACACGCGCCCTGACTCTCTGAAATCCAAGTCAGCCAGATGACTTCGTTTGCGATGCTCAGGCACTTGTTTTCAGAACTCTGGGTTCCCTCGGGTGTCTTTCAGCTGAGCAAGTTCTCCAGTCTGTTCATTTTCTGGCCCGTTTTAAATCTCTGCCTACAATCACCTCCCTCCTTCTGCTTGGATCAGTCTTTTCATTTCGAAGAAACAGTAGTTTAAAAGGAGTTTTTTTTTTTTCTTTCCCTTTCTGAATCTGGGTCTGAACCACCACAGAGAAACCGGCAGAGCCCGCAGACGGCTAGCACTGGGATGGAGACTGACCGAGCCAAGGCATTTTCTATCCATAGTTCTCCCTTCAACTTGGCTTCCACTGAGGCTTCTCCTACAACCACGGGAAGGACCAAAAACCAGCAGATCAACCACCCAACCAAATCACCAACCAACATCCCCCCAAATCCTAACTTTGTATTCATATCTTAACTCTTGCTTTTGGAAAAAATATCATTGCTATTAATTTCCTAATGAGACTACAATCATAAACATAAGAGGGTACCATCTATGTTGGAACCAACATTTTTCTTTTTTTCCTGATGAACCATACCTCTAATTACATATTAAAGTTACCTTGGTCCTCTGGTCCCCGGCCTCACTCTTCAAAGGGCACAGACAAATACTCGGCCGGTATGACTGATAATCACCCTAGGTGATGGGTAGCACAGTTATTATTTTTTTTCAGTTTTGCTGAGATATGATTGACCTATAGCCCCGGCTATGTTTGAAGCGTACAGTGCGATGATTTGATACGTGTATATACTGAGAAATGATTAATTACCACAGCAGGGGGACTTAACATCTCTATCGCCTCCCATCATTGCTGTTTCTTTTTTGT